>OW121770.1:19774805-20227305 GCA_933228765.1 Miltochrista miniata | reverse complement strand
GGCATACTCATGTCGATCAAATCAATAATCTTCTGAGAAAAGGCCAGGTCAAGAGTACCCTTAACCGAAGAGCATGTATGAAGACACTTATAAAAGTTGAAGAAGCGAAAGTTAGAGATAATTTTGAAAAGCAATTAGTATGCTGACTCAATCACAAATTTAATGTGAAAAAATTTTTGATCTCGAGCAGGATTTGAACCCGCGTCTTCTGGTTTGCCGGACCAGACGCCTTAACCAACTAGACCACCGAGACACTGCTCTCGACCGTCAAATTCTTTCACCTCATTACGTCTTGGGGCGACGTAGGCACCATCTACCGGTAACTTAGTTAAGTTGCACGGCTCGAATGTATAGAATTGCACCTATATAATCATTCGACTTGCGATGATACCTGCCCAAACATTAGAGATAATTTTGAAAAGCAATTAGTATGCTGACTCAATCACAAATTTAATGTGAAAAAATTTTTGATCTTGTCTTGGGGTCGACGTAGGCACCATCTACCGGTAACTTAACAGTTACCGGTAGATGGTGCCTACGTCGCCCCAAGACGTAATGAGGTGAAAGAATTTGACGGTCGAGAGCAGTGTCTCGGTGGTCTAGTTGGTTAAGGCGTCTGGTCCGGCAAACCAGAAGACGCGGGTTCAAATCCTGCTCGAGAAGCGAAAGTTGTTTGCCAGAATCGTAGCAAGTGGAAAGTCATAGTCTCTGCCTACCCCGTTGGGAGACAGGCGTGATGTTATGTATGTATGTATGTTAGTTTTAGGCGTTCCGATTAATTATAGGTCTTATAAGATTCTGTATTTTGAATTTTCGGTATTTTAAACTTTTGGTATTTAGAACTTTCGATCATATAAAATAAACAACTGCATTGCATTAATCTCACCAATCAAATCAGCATATATGGCAATCCACTGCTGGGCGTAGGTCTCTTCTAGTTTACGCCACAACTCACGGTCCTGCGCCTTCCGCATCCAGGCTCAGCCTGCGACCATTTCCAGGTCATCAGTTCATCTGGCGGGTGGACGTCTTACTCTACGTTAGATGAGTCGCAGTCTCCACTGAAGTTCGCAATCTATGTTGTCAAATAAACGATTGACTCGGTTGCCTATCACCGTTCAGTCGATACCTTTAGACCGAAAAATTAGACATTTTTGGGGAACGCATATAATGCAGACACCTACTAGGAAAGAGTGTTCCTAAATGCAATACCTAAGGGGGTATCGTAGGTTGTTAGGTAGGACACGTGTTGTTTTTAGTCGGCATAGTATCCATGTAGAATTTTTCTTACGTAAAAAAGAGAGCATAGGGTGTTGTTTGTCACGGGCGAAGCCGAGAGTGTACTGTATAGTACAAAGTGTTAATATAAAGTGAGTACTGTATAATACAAAAGAAATAGCACAAATAACAAACATGAAAACAGCATCTATTGCCAAACTAAGTAAAAAGCTGTGTTTGAGGTTTCAGCGCCATTCCCCGCGGGACCTTTGTAGAACATACATAATAGCTCTAAATTTTGTAGGAATACTTTACTACTTTATACTTTACAAGGTAATACAACGATTAGGATTCCGTACCCAAAGGGTACCTACTGGAACCCTTTGGGTACGGAATCTCACTCATAGTGAGATTCCGCTGTCTGTCTATCTGTCACCAGGCTTTATCTCATAAATCGTGATAGCTAGACAGAGGGGCAAGTGCGAGTTTTTGCGTGAGCTTGTCGACATTCACGGCGCGCCAATTCGTATGGTATCGAGACCCCGTCACCTAGCTGTAAACGCGAGAACTTGTCTCGATTCCATATAAATCGGCCATAACGCGCTCACTCGTGAATGTCGACAGGCGCTCGCTGAAACTCGCATTTCTGTATACACTTTATCAACATATAAATTATCATTTAAAGGCTTCCCCACAAACATGTTTTTTTGCCATTTTTGTTCGAACAGAACCCTCCGTGATCGAGGCCGACTTGCATTTGGGCGGATTTTTGTTGCTTTTGTAAAAAATATACTTAGTAATTTTAGTTACTTTTATATTAGTTTTTTATTTTTTTATTTATGTTTGTCTCAAGAGTCTGGGTGTTTCTATGTATAATATGTATGTATTTAAAAGTATATAAGTATTAGTATCTGTGGTCTGATACCCATAACACAAGCAGGTTATTCCTAGCTGACTTTGGGATCAGATAGCGTTGTGTGAAATGTCCGTGAATATTTATTTTTATTTTATTTATTGCTGTCATTGTTCCTGGGGTTATACTTCCAAAGGCGACCGTTAGCAGATGCAAGACCACCGTGTGGCTTCAGTCAGTAGGAGTTCAGCATGACATCTATGAGGAACTCTACATGTATAAAGAAAAATACTGCCGACTCGAACTTGGCTGGTTTTTGTTGCTGCTATTGTATGAATTATAATAATTTTCATACAAACTCATTTATTATCATAACACCATTCTTTTAATATTTTAAAATTACAACACCTGCACCGCTTTGTATAAAGGGGCTTCCCAAAACCCTTAACGGATGATAGAAGGCGGTAGACAGAATTATACGTTTCATCGCATTGTCATATAATTCCTCTGCTCCGTTAGATCGATGGCTTGATGGAATATTTAGACATCATTAGAAATATTCGTGAAGATAAAGTTGAGCTTCATGAAGCCATTTATTAAATTTTCAAATTGCACGAATTGTAGATGACGGAACCCGCATGCTTGGAATTCTGTTCTCCTTTCATCTAATGGGTACTTATTCCAGGAATAAACAAGAAGCCGTGAGATCGTTCTCACCCGACTTCCCCTCTCTAACACGTTTATTGTGAAAGTTCAATCCGATTGACGTTGTCATTTTTGTTTTATTTCAAACTTTGAACAGATCAACCACGTGACCTAGTGACGTAGTTTAATGCGACAGACTCACAGACTATAGACCAAGTCTCGACATAAGCCCCTCTGCACTCTATTTTATAGAGAAGGGCTAAAAGTATGTATGTAGCAGTATGTATGTTTAATTCTAGACTACTTATATACGTTTGCCTGCACGAAATGTCAGTCAAATCCGCGCAGCTGCGTGAAAGAGTCATAAACAAACTTTCGCCTTTATTATATTGGTAATGATTAATAACGATTTTAAAGTGATTTTAGAGATTTGCATATAGATTTTTGTAGGAATTAGCGAAAGCGCTTAGTAGAGTCGACTGGTGACCCAAGAGCTGGCAGTTTTCTCTCAACGAATAGGTATTGCTATTAAAAGGGGGATGCTGCTATAGTCTTTTTCTGGACAGCTCAGCAATCATGTAAACATGTCATGTTTTGTCAAAAGTTGTCTTTGATCATAGTGTTGTAACTATACTGATTCTATGTATGTAAATAATCATTGAGTTATATCTAGTTCACCGTACATTCATTTACTTCGGTATATCAATCGCCAAATTCATCAAATCATGAAATTCGGTATATCAATATATATTATGTGCAATAATTAAAAAATATTTAAAAAAAAAGAAACTTTTAGAACATTTAATAGTATAATCATTTATTTACAATAATAAACTACTTTAGGGATGATAAAAAGTGTAGACGCCTCGTTGGCTGCTCGCCGTTCTTACAGAAGCAGACTAAGACATCTTGAGAGATTTCTAATGTGGGGTTTTTAAATCTGAAAACTGAAAATATTAATACTAACGTCACTTATGAGAGAAAAAAGGTATTTTTTCACTCATAACTCTCATAAGTGACGTGACGCAAACGAAGTTGCGCGGGCCAGCTAGTCTAATATACAAATCGTAGGAATGCTTCATATCAAGGATAATACCTTACCCTTCGGCCACATTCGAAACCAAGTTTTGAAATGTTTCTAACCATATAAGTATTTAGGAATGTATGTATATCTAATACTAAGTACCTCATTGTTGTATCTTATACTACAACATTACGTTTTATTAAGTTTTCCTAATTTTTTGTGTATCAATTCATTCAGCCTGCTATTCAATCCCGCCGACACAATAACCCATCTTTTGTGTCGCGCAGTAGGGTAAAATTAAATATAAAATGTTTAGAACACCTGAGGTCATAATTGTGCCGGACTTACCTCTCAAGACATTTGAATGGCCATAAAATTGGAGTATTCCCGTTCGTCCTCTTGACTTCGTCCCCCTAAGGGGACGAACGGGAATTCGTTATTTTATTTTCCCGATGGTCCCTATCCCGATTTTCCTAAATTTTTTGGGGGGACGAACGGGAATAATTTTTTCATTCTTTATTTAGTTCTATTGCTCCCAACAAATAATGTAAGACAGGTAAAAAAACAAATTTGAAATTTCATTTTTATTTACAAATGAAGATCTTCGAAACAAATGAAGATCGACAAAACAAATGAAGATCGACAAAACAAATGACGGTCAGATAAACAAATTACGATCGAAAAAACATATGCAGATCAATAAAACAACAGACTATAAGCAAGTTTATAAGGTCAAAAACTACTTGCAGCCATATTTTGTAATCTAGATGCGAAAGCCATTCAAAAAAATAGGTGCAAGCAATTCTCGACCTTAATGACACTTATCTAAAAATGTGCTTTTAGACGTTTATAGACATCACGGATCACGATTATTGAAAAATAAATAGATATTATGCATGCTCATAAGATCGAAATTTGCTTGGACCCTTGTTTGTATTCTAGATGCGATAAACATTCAAACAATAGGTCCAAGCAATTCTTTACCTTATGAACATGCATAATATTTATTTATTTTTTAAATATACATGATCAGTGATGTCTATATACGCCAAAAAGCATATTTTTGGAGAAGTGTCATTAAGGTCGAGATTTGCTTGCACCTATCTTTATGAATGGCAATCGCATCTAGATTACAAAATATGACTGCAAGTAATTTTTGACCTTATCAACTTGCTTATAGTCTTTTGTTTTACTGATCTGCATGATTTTTCGATCGTCATTTGTTTATCCGACCGTCATTTGTTATGCCAATCGTCATTTGTTTTGTCGATCTTCATATGTTTCGTCATTTGTTTTGCCGATCTAGACTATTATAATACAGACAAGCTCTAACGTGCACATTCTGCGTTGTGTACATTTTGCGAGTTGTGTACATTTTTCGTTTTGTACATTTTGCGTGTGGTCCTCATTTTGAGTCTGCTCTGAAGGGGATTTATGTATATATTTTTACAAATGTCTATTCGACTGTACCTCAATTCTTAGTCATTTTATAATTCCGGCATTAAGAAAATTTGTCACTTTGGTTTTCAGGCATTTTGGGACTAAGTCAAACTGAGATTCAGACATATGTAGGAAAATGAAGTAATGGGATTTAGTCTATACGAACCGGAAGGTTTTGTTTCTATCGATCTTCATTTGTTTTCGATCGTCGTTTATTTATCCGACAGTCATTTGTTTTGTCGATCTTCATTTGTTTTTTTTTCATTTGTTTATCATCATTTGTTTTATTTTTCATTTGTTTTGGATCGAGGGGGACGAACGGGGGACGAATGGCACTTAATCGAAGAACATATTCCCATTCGTCCCCTCTTGAGTTAGCAGGGGGACGATCGGGAACTGATTAAATATTATTTTTGTGAATTCCCATTCGTCCCCCTCGGGGGGACGAAGTCGAGAGGACGAACGGGAATACTTCATAAAATATAAAATTAAATCTATACCTTACCTATGTTCAATCCACAAAGTATTAATCAGATTGTCATTGATTGAAGTCGTTCCATTATAATCTGCACGACTCCATAACTATCACCAATCAGATAATAAGGACCCCAGACGGACTTGCCTCGCATCGTCAGGGAAGTCAGTCTAAGCGACCAGTTTGACAGAAACCTGTTTATTTAGTTGCCGGGTAGCCGGTGCCGGGTAACCGACGGCGAATGCAAGCGGTTGCCGGGCAAATCACGCCGGTACATGTGAAAGCTATAGTACACGGCCATACACCCACCCTACCCGGCACCCGGCAACCGGTACTTGTGAAAAGGGGCAAAGACTCGCACTCTTAGCTCTCTGGGTCAATAAGTTATAATATTAAAGTAAGTACATTTTTTCGAACTGACAGATTGATAAAACAATGACCTCCTTTTAAAATCAATTGGCCAGTACAACAGTTTTACAACACTATGGCAAAGACAAACAAGTCCGAGAAAAAATAATTTAATGACAAGCAAAAATGACAGTCTTAAATTTTTACCATCCGAGTATTTTTCATGAAATTATTCTATAATCTAAAGGTTTATTAGTGTCGAAATGTCCGCATAAATCTAACTAGAGTTCCTTGAAAGGACTATGATCAGGATTGATAATTAAATGTAAGTAATTATGGAGTAGTCGAGATCCAATTTCTTTGTTTACTGTATTATTTAGGTCTGTTGAATTCCACTATAGTCTTTTGGGCACAATGCCACGGAGGCCTTATTTATTTAGGTTTAGTTTAGATAGTAATAATGTAAATATGAAGGTGTATGTAATAATTATGTTTCAGTGTAATTTTAACAATAAATGTTTTTAAAGGACCAATTTTACCATTAAAAAGTGAATACTTCCATAGTCTACTTGGTCTAAGATCCCTTTAAGAACGACCTTCACCGAGCTCGTTATTGGATGAAAAGTGTTTTATATTCAACTAAATATGTTAAAAATTAAAATGCAACAGGGTTGCCTAAAAAAAATCAGTCCAGAATATGATAAATTAAGAATTAAAAAAAAATTGACTATTTACTGGTTTGCTTAATAGATACATTCCATACCAATTGGAAGTTTAACGCCCATAGAACATGCAAATGTTAGGTTCTCGATTTTTTTCTCGTCACAACTCTTGGGTACGCAGGCATAAATAGGTAAATCGATACTAGTAACTTGCAGCGGCCTGGTTAATGAATTTAAGTTAATTAAAATATAAAATAAAATAAAATATTATTTAAGCAATTACTAGTATCGATTTACCTGCGTAACAAAAGTTGTGACGAGAAAAAAATCGACAACCTAACATTTGCATATTCTATTGGCGTTATACTTTCAATTGGTATGGAATGTATCAATTAAGCAAACCAGTAAATAGTGAAAAAATAATTTATTTTTTTAAATTCTTAATTTATCATATTCTGGACTGAAAATTTTTAGGCAACCCTATTGCAAATTAATTAGTGACATATTTAGTTAATATAAAACACTTTTCATCCAATAACTAGCTCGGTGAAGGTCGTTCTTAAAGGGATCCTAGGATATAATCAATAAACTCGGGAGTTACTTAACTGGTTTTAAAAAATCTTTTATTTTTAGAAAGTCGAGATATTTGCATTAACAAGGGCTATATTTTGTCGTATGGAGCGGAGCAGTAATAACTTAATATTTAACAAAGCTCTCAGATTCACATAATTATATTATTGTTAATACGAGTTCAATAGGTGATACAAAATCGTAGTAGGTATGGCACAAATGAAACCATGGGTCACAGTATTTTAAAAAAAATACCTTTAAAAACTCATAACTAAACCACAATTTTTACATGAGAGCTCCATTTATATCCAACCCTTCAGCTGCATAATTACCCACTCGTGAGGCACGAGCCCGTAGAACAAAGACAATGAACAAGCTTTTTGTTCCTTATTCGTTTGTTCCTCTGTTGCAGTGTGTAGTGAGTTTGATTTGAATTGTGGTTGTTTTGATGATAGTAATACGGCTTGTATAAACTAAAACTGTATATTTGTGACTTCTTTATTTACTTAACTAGTTTTATTTACATACATACATATATACATACATGTGGTCACGCCTTTATCCCCGGAGGGGTAGGCAGAGGTATATTATATGCCCACATTTCACCTTTGTATAATTTGTCCCACGTAATAGGTGGTGAGCCCTATTGCAATCGGTTGTCTGTATAGTCGGTTTACCGACGATAGTTGAACGTGACAACTCAGCCTTAAATGGAACGCCTCAGAGCGAGGTAACGCCGCATACGTCATGTTTTTTCGTGCGTGCAGCCGGCTCCATCAAATTATAAGACGTTGTCACGTCAAAAATATTTGTTTGCGTGTTTTTAATTAACTTGAAATATATCGAACCGATTTAAAAAAAAAATTGTGAAAACATAGCGGAGCATTGATATAAAATGCCAAGAAAGCAGGCAGAATTTCATACATTTATTGTTAATACCATACCAGGATCAACGATTTGTTTCACTAAACAATAGCTAGCTCCGTAACACTTCTATTACAAATTCCTCATGAATGCAATGCAGAACTCTGGCTTGTGACATTGAGCTTTTATCTGTCAGATCAGCTTTGTGATTCAGATTTATCGAATATTAGCATACGGTGACAGCGTACGTTTTACATGGGTGCACCGAGGCACGTATAAAGTCAGATTTGATATATCAAACAACCAAGCATTTTACAAATTAGGGATTCCAGCTCCATATCAATACATATAATAAAATCGTAACAGGTCGCTGTCTGTACATGGAAGATAAATAAGAAAAAATATTATAGGGGGGCTTTATGAACGCAATAGAACCCAAAACAATGATTTTTAGAATTTTTGTCTGTTTGTCTGTATGTCTGTATATCTATTTGTCTGTACGGTTGTGCACGCTAATCTCAGTAACCGCTCAACCGATTGCAATGCAGTTTTTTTTATTGTGTTGAAGTTTGCTCCAGTTAACATTTGGCGTTTGTTTTATGTAAATCGGTTTAGAAATAAAAGAGTTATAACACTTTTAAGAATCAGATATTTTGAAAATTTTTATTGTAGGGGTTTCTTTGAATGTGAGTGAACCTAAACTGGCGTGTTGGATTAATCATAAAAGAGCTTAATGATTAAGACTATTTTTAAACAATTCAGTCCGCGCCGAAGGCGTGGACTGAATTGTTTTAAAATAGACTTAATCATTAAGCTCTTTTATGATTAAGCAAACAGGGCAGTTTCAGACGCTGCTTGATGACTCTGATGAAGAAATACCTTTCCTTTCATACACCTTATGTGACGTAAACGAAGTTGCGGGCTCAGCTAGTTATAAATATGTATACTTTGTATACCTACTCGTATATAAAGAGCGCTGTAAAATAATATATCTATAGTTGGTTCGTTCTATTTTCTATTGCAATCAGTTTGATTGATGACAACATACAGCATGATCCATAGTGGTTACCGAAGACTTTACAATTGCAATAATAGAGGTATTGCACTTGTTCTGCCAACTCCATGTTTGTGGTAAAACGGCTTGGAACTAGCTTGTGTATTGTTATCCGTTGTTGAAAATTTTCAAGTAGCCCTTAAGATGTTGAACTTCACAATGACGACCGCATTCCTGGCAACTGCGAGCACTGAAACGCTCGTACTGTATGTACCAGTAACTGGCACCCATTTCAGAATCTATCGACTAAGAGATTGTTTACCATGATACAACAACGCCATCTATGACGTTTATCGGGAGGGGAGGCGCCATACTGAACTAAAGAAAAGAAAGAGCTCAAGTTGTTTTAAGTTCAATATAAACACTTCTATCAACCCATTTATATTGAGCTCCTTTATCAAACGTCTGTACACAAATTGGAAAATTCCACGAAAGGTCGAGAATATTGAATATTTCCGTTCAAGTGCTACAGGTGGGAGCATCAGGTTATTGGAATGCGAGTTGCTCAATATAGAATGCTATTTGTTACCTGAGTAAAATTAAATAAAGGGCCAATACCAAGTTTTGTGCCATAAGACTATATCGGGATCTTTTGGGGTCCAATACAGTCTCACTTACAATAATTGGTGCACGTATTGCTTAATTCTCGTCTAGTATGCAGAGGCATAGTATACGCCCACATATCACCTTATACCGCTTTTTTTGGCGTGTGGAAAATCCTCCAGGCATGCTATGCCGGACTCCGACCGACTAAAACTCACACGGTTCCTACCGAATTCCTAGCCAATTATTATAGGTGGTGTGCAATGTTCGTTTTGACGAACCGCCGCGCAGCCGCGCCGCGCCGTTGAAATTTTTATAATTGTCCATTGGGCCTTCAACTAGATCATGCTACTGACTAAACGTACCTCCTAAAGCACGGAAACGCTCGGAAATGAAATGTCACCCATCCGAGGTCCAACCATAGCGTAAGTTGCATCTTACCATTTCGGTCCCACCCACTTCGGTCCACCGAATGGTTGATTCGAAGCTTATCTGGTACCTTAGTAGTATAAAAAAACATCTGAAAAAAATTTCTAAGAGAAACGAAGACCGCTAAAGTTCTGTAATTGTTTGTAAACGAAACATCGCAAGTATTGTGTCTCCCAAGATGCATGGTGCGTGTTTGAGTTTTAATGTACTCGAGTTAGGGTCGGATAACTTGTGAGCTCACATCTCCTGGGAACTAATAACTGACTTACGAGATAGTTCCAGAGAAAATGTACTGTTCAATATATTTCTTGACTTTATTTGTACAGCTTCGAATAATGTCAAATAGATAGATATAATTATTATAATCTTTCTATTTGATAGACATATAAAGTAGGTAATAAATAAATAAATATTTATGGACATTCACACAACAACATCTAGCCCAAATTAAGCTAATATAAGCTTGTGCTATGGGATCTAGACGACTGATTTACATACTTATATGTTTGTAAATACATGCATATTATACATAGAAAACACCTAAACTCCGAAACAAACATTTGTGGATCACACAAATATTTGAACTGACCCAGGAATCGAACCTTGGACCTCCAGCACCATAGACTATCGACTACGCCACAGAGGCAGTCATTTTTTGACACACAGGCACAGCCACAGAGGCAGACGTTTGGATTAGTTTACCGGGTTGCGACAGGTAAGAGTACAAAATTTCGCCACCCCAATACATCCTGAGGGTGTCGTAAGAGGCGACTAGGGAATCCCATATGGGATTTGGACCTACCCAGAAATCGAACCCAGGACCTCCAGCGTGGCAGGCGATATCACTACCGACTACGTCACAGAGGCCGTCAGAGGAAGTATATCTTTTTGACATTATTCAACTGTTTTTTTTTCTTCAAATTTAAGTTTTTGAATCACTCAGTTCTGGCGAATGATTCTCTTCATTGTGTCTTATAATATAACACAATAGAAATATAATATAGATACCCTGCAAACTGATCTACCTACCAAATACCTATATTATTTAATGTGGGACCTAAACTAGACTCTCTAGTTGGAACCATTACTACCACAGATATCAGAAAAGATTTTTTGTGATTTCTATAATTACTACCTACCTATGACCTACTAGCTGATGCCCGCAGCTTCGCCTGCGTGAAATGTTGTTCCTAGAGTATAACATATCTCTGTAGGCACCAAATTTCAGCCAGATCCGTTCAGCCGTTACAGCGTAAAAGAGTAACACACACTCACAAATATTCGCATTTATAATAATACCTAGTTAGATAGATTTCTGATTAACAAATTTATAATGCATACAGCATAATATATGAGCCAAGTATTTTTTTTTATTAAATACATTTCTTAATTCAATGGCTAAACTACTACTTGACACAACTTCTCTTCTAAACAATTGACATCGTGACTTAGTTCCTTCTTCAGGTAGTCCCAGCCTGCGACGTTTGGACAAACCGAACTACTGTAGGCTTTGTCCTCCTAATACAGATGGTCCAACCAAGACTTGGTAACGTAATAACAATGTAAATTTCATCAGCTGAGCGTTCATGCTCATTGTACTGGCTCTTTTCAGTCCTGTCGAATGTAGTCTTCGTAGAGGCCATTCCGGTATTTTACAAAGACTTAGTGAGTCTGTTTCCTGACAGAATGCAGTCAGCACTATATGTAAAATAAAGTTCATGCCTTCCATGATCAGTCTGCTGACAATCTTTGTCGTAAGGATTGAGCGTAAAAGGTAACATGTGGTGTTATTTTATTGACCAGTGGATACTACCTGAAGCGTGGTCTTTCATTTATTTTGGCTAGCCGTCTTAGAATTTTGTTCTTCTTTTCGCGAATGTATTTTTGTCACACAAAATTTGAATAAATTAGCAACAATACTTCCGTATAACATATTTGGTTAATATTTTACCAAAATAGCGCCTTTTATTTAACTTTATGGCTTTGTAGTAAAATCATCTCTTTGAAGTCTAAAGTAAAACCATATAAATGACAACGCCAAAGAGAATACAATACTACGTTAGACAACGCTTTTACAAATTATGTGTCAGAATAAAAAGTAATTTAAGTATTAAATAACAGTATTTAAGGAGTATTGATATCAACTCCGGAGAAAATCAGCACCAAAATAATTTACATTCCCTTTTTAGCTCGTTTTAGTATAAATTTCAATAAAATACGAAATACGTCTTCCATCAATTATGTTAATAATGCTATATGCCAAATTTTAAGTAGATCGGACCAAGGAATCACGTTGTCCCATACAAACTTTACCCCCCTTTTTTATACCTTTGGAGGTGGAATTTGCAAAAATGTTAAAATTAATTTATGCAAAAAAGTTAAAATAGGGTGTAGTGGGGCCCTACCAACACCTCCGGGCACAAGTCAACTTCACGTGCAAGCTCGTGCACCTGCTGAACAACGGACGAGGCTCTGACGGCGGCGGTCCATTGTTACGTGGGACCGAATTGTACACGGTGAAATGTGGGCCGGTATAGGCCTCTGCCTACCCCTTCAGGGATAAAGGCGTGAGTATATGTATGTATGTATGTATGTTAAAATTACTTTTTTCAAATTGTAACAAACAACGCTCATGCTTAGTTTCACCATCGTACCATTAACCGTTTAAGCAATAATTGATAATAACTTTATGTCTATGGATCGAACCGCAAAATAAAGTTTTCTTTGAATTCTATATACTTTTCCGGGATATAAAGTACCCAGTGTGGTGCCCAGGCTATTAAAGAAGTTTCATCGTAATCGAACGGGTAGTTTTTGCGTGATGCCTGAACAAACAGACAGACAGACAGACAGACAAAAAAATTTTAAATCACATTTTTGGATTCGGTGTCGGTCTAGTAACAACCCCAGCTATTTATTTTTTTGATATTTTGAATGTACAGAATTTTCACTTCTACAGATTTATTATAATAAAAATATATTGAATTTTTTTCTTATTTCCACGAAACATCAAAAGGTTATTTTCAAAGCTTCAGTGACGGTAACAAATAAAAGGTTCCAATAGAAATCTCATTTACTGCACTAGTGCCATGTTAGAAGTTTCGTAATGGTTAGGTCACATCGCACGTATACTACAAGGGCTACTACACAATTAATGATTATTTGCTGAATAAAGAAGCTTGGAAATGACCTGCTCTGCAGGATTCTCAATAAAAAAAATTTAGATTCATCAGTATTGTAAATAGAGCACTAAAAGAATAACCCGCTGAGTTTCTTGCTAGTTCTTCTCAGGTGGGTCGCGTTGTGAACTTGTGGTACTTCTTTGGTTTATATTCTTGACGTGTTGTAAGTGTTTTTTTTTTGTTTTGTTTAGTTTTCGACCTACGAGATACTGGCGTAATTTGAGGATGTAGATATGTTTCTAACGGTAGTGGAATCAACATGTTGATCTGGAACCGTCGTGTTTCTATACTGAACAGCACGCCTATTCTCGACCAATCGACGTGAATCCGTGGACGGAAATTTACGGGAGAAACGTCATCTGTCTCTTGTTTTACCGATCCTAAATATGAGACAGATGACGTTTTATCCGTAAGTTTCCGTCCGCGCATTCACGTCCTTTATATCGAGAATTTATGTCCCTTTTTTTTTCTTTTTTAGCGGGATAAAAATTGTCATGGATGCTATATCACTCTTACCGACTTAAAACCACACGTTTACTTACCGACTTAAAACCACACGTTCCTTACCTATGCCTACAGTTTACAGGAGCCCCGGGCAAGCCCTCGGAAAGATGTCCCCAGGGAAATCGATGCCCTGGAACAATACTTTGATTAAAAGTATTGTTCCAAAAAAACTACACTTGAGGTCAATAGAATGAGTTCTATACAAAAGTCTACGGTATTGTCACTTATACTCGTAACTATATCTATACGTCTATTTATACATATGAATGTTATTTATGTGTATCCGTACATATAAATAACACTAAGGTGTTTGTTTGTAATTCCAAAATAACAGCTTGTCACTAAATGCTTACGAAATTATCCGTCTGTCTGTTTGATCAGGCTAATCTCTCGACTAAACCCGTGTCGCCACCCCAATACATCCCGAGGGTGTCGTAAGAGGCGACTAAGGGAACACTTTCGCAAAAAGTTCCATTGGGTAGAGAAGGAAAACTCGAAATGAAACCCGTTTGTCAGTAAAATGACAATCGTTAAGTCAAGGTGAACACCTTATGGGCGGCTTAAAAAATTTCGGGTCGCGGCGACTTGCGCCTATCTATTTCAAACGCGGCAATAGGCTCACCACCTATTACGTGGGACATAAAACTATATGGCAAAATGTGGGCGTATATATACTATGCCTCTGCCTAACCCTTCGGAGATAAAGGTGTGACTATATGTATATATGTATGTAAACCGATTTTAACTGGACTTTCATTAGCTGATAGCTGATATTTGTTCTAAGATCGGAGAAAATGATCTAAGTTCTTAATTAGATGTACCTTAGCAGTAAGGTACATGACAAAATATGCCACGGCTGAAGCTGGGTGACACAGCTAGTATATACTATAACACAACATCGCAAACCCTGAGTGTTTCCTATTGATAAAGTCAACAGCGAGTTCGTTGTGTTTTGTTTACTTATTGTTCTCGCATAAGCCCCGAGAGAGGCTTGTGTCGGCTGTGTTTGTTCTTAGATCGAAGAAAATCTCTTAATTAATTAGATGTTTCTTATAAGGAAAATCTCATAACGATTCATTGAACTATAGTTTTTCAAGAATTATGTTGCTATTTTTTTATCGTGTGGTAAGCCTGCTGGACATTCATAGGGCTTATAGGGCCTCCAGTTTGTAGGTCACTGGCTATTGTCTTGCAGACTGTGAAGTGGTCTCTAATCGCTAGATATCGTTATGTCTTTCCATAAGGCACGCGCATCATTTGGAGAGCTAAATTAAATACAAAATGCTGTGCTCTATGGCCGGGTACCCACAGTAACTACCTGAAAGGATGTCCCAATAAGTAATTCATTGCGTAACGTTAAATAAATGATATTTTATACCCGTTTAGAACTTCGCTCCAAACCGAATTCGGACTTTGGATTTCCTTTTGTGATTCTATTTCCTCCTTCATGCTTGTCCTGGGATTGATTGGGTGACCACTTTGTGACCTTTCATTTACAAGACTTTTCGTTTTTTCGTAAAGCACGTTAGCTATTGGCATTGGTTGTCATTAATTAAGTCATGTTGAAGGTTTAAGGGTGGCTTGAAAGATCATAACTATAGATATGCCTAAACTATGTGGGCGTACACCGTATATTCCCAACGGTCCCCGTGTACCTGTCCCCTCACGGGGTCCGTTGTCCCCGGAGTACGTGGGGTCCATTGGGAAAAAGAATTCCCTACGGACCCCCACTCTATTCCCCCGTTAATAAAAAAAACGAGTAGGTACAAGCTGTGCTATATGTACAACCACCATATGGTGGTTGTACATATAGCACTATGTAGCGCCGATACACCTCGCGCAATCCGACTTGGACAGATTAGGTTAGAAGACTAAGACGGGAGCGGAGCGGAGCTCCCGCATTAGCTTTCGTGGTTATTTTTTTTTGTATCCATCTAAACTATTTTTTTATTAAGGGGGAGGAGAGTGGGGTTCGTGGGGAATTATTTTTCCCAACGAACCCCACGTACTTAGCAAGGGGGTCCCTTGGACATGAAATTATCTTCAGTTCCCAACGGACCCCGTGTGGAGACAGGTACTCGGGGTCCGTTGGTAATAAATCGCGTACACCATGCTTCTGCCTACTTTTTTGGGGATAAAAGCATGACTATGTATATTATGTATGACTACGAACATTAGACAATAGGTACATCGTTTGTAGGTGAAGCTGTCTTGAAACCCAAGAGATCTCGATATAACCCCATCGCAAACACAAGTTGGTGTAGCCCTACGAATATTATTTCTGGGATTGTTATTCATAGGTGTAGCCTTATAGGTATTTAATTAAACTCAGGTAACAAATAGCATTTGATATTGAGCAACTCGCATTCCAATAACCTGATGCTCCCACCTGTAGCACTTGAACGGAAATATTCAATATTCTCGACCTTTCCAGGAATTTTCCAATTTGTGTACGGACGTTTGATAAAGGAGCTCAATATAATGTAAATGGGTTGATAGAAGTGTTGATATTGAACTTAAAGTAACTTGAGCTCTTTATTTTCTTCGCTCGGAGATCCTTGAGCTCAGTGTGCTGTAAACTATCACTGCAGTAAGTAACATTTACTATGGCCGGTCTTTGGAGGGGTGAACGCCACGTGACCACTTGCCTGTGTACTGTTACATTATTTGCGAGCGTTTCCGTTCTTCAGAGGTAAGAATTAAGCTGTTGAAGGCCTTTATGGGCGGCTTGAAAAATTTCACAACCTGCGCCTGTCCATATCAACACGGCAATACGGGTGGGACAAAATCTAAAAGGTGAAATATGGGGGATAAAAGGTGTGATCATATGTATGTATGTGTATACAAGAATATTATATAAAGCTGGAAATCCTTATGTGGCGACGGGTCCCGTGTTGCGACTGGTAAGAGTACAAAATGTCGCCACCCGAATACATCCCGAGGGTGTCATAAGAGGCGACTAAGGGAACACTTTCGCAAAAAGATCCATGGCATAGAGAAGGAAAACTCGAAATGAAACCCGGTTGTCAGTAAAATGACAATCGTTAAGCCAAGTTGAAGGCCTTATGGGCGGCTTGAAACATTTCAACTGCGGGTCGCGGCGACCTGCGCCTATCCTTATCAACAAGGCAATACGGCTCACCACATATTACGTGGGACCAAATGTAAAAGATGAAATGGGGGCATAATATAGTATGCCTTTGCCTACCTTCGGGAATAAAAAGCGTGAACAAATGTGTACAAGAATACATATAGAGCTGGAAATCCTAATATCTAAAGTGCTTGGTTGTTTGATGTATCAAATCTGGCTTTGTATGTACCCAGTGCACCGATGTGGAAGGCTACGCTGTCACCGTATGCGATATTCGATGGATTTGAATCACAAAGCTGATCTGACAGATGAAAGCTCAGTGTTAGCCAATATCAGCACATAGCTTTTTATTGAAAAAAAAAAGCTCTACATACATTGGCCTCGGATGTTGTTTGACGATTTAATTTATTTGTCCGATTATTTTTCTAACAATTTATTTCAGCGTCTTTTCAATCAATTGTCTTCTACTCAAAATCAAAGTTCTGTTCAATATTCACATTTAATTTAAAGTTCTACTTCTATTCTATCTTTCAGCCAAATTCAAAAGCCAGTTCTAAAGTGAAATCAGTGAACTAGTTAAATTAAGAAGTTGAATCGAGATAAGATTTCATAATGAAATGACTGCCTCTGTGGCGCAGTCGGTAGTGATACCGCTTGCGGCGCTGGAGGTCGTGGGTTCGATTCCCACCGGAGACAAATGTTTGTGTAACCCATAAATGTTTGTTTCAAGAGTCTGGGTGTTTCTATGTATAATATGTATGTATTTAAAAGTATATAAGTATTAATATCCGTGGTCTGATACCCATAACACAAGCAGGTTATTCCTAGCTTACTTTGGGATCAGATAGCGTTGTGTGAAATGTCCGTGAATATTTATTTATTTATTTATTTAATGAAAATCCTGCGAACTGATTCCTAGGACTGTGTAGTACTATTTTTTAGTGACCGACCGAAGTTTCGGTTTCGGTTTCGGTTTCGGCCAGTTTCGGCCAAAAAATTGAGTTTCGGCCGCAGTTTCGGTTTCGGCCAAAATGGGCCGAAACTTTCGGCCGGGCCGAAACACACGTGTTCATGAATTTTGAGTGCCTGGCTCTGCTTGTGTTACTAACCGAAGATTTACAAAGGACTTCCAATCAATAGTTATAATAATACAATTTTTACGGAATCCTAAAAAGGTGATCTAGGACGTTACAAAACCCTACCCCTTTGTTGTCAGTTTCGTTGCCTTCGTTGGTCGTCTATCTGTCTGTCAGCAGGCTGTAACTCATGCACCGTGATAGTTAGACGGTTAAACTTTTTTTACAGATGATGTATTATGTTGCCAGTATTTCAACAAATATTAAAAATCGACCAAAAAATAATAATATTAAAGGAGCCTCCCATTAATACACACCTGACTTTTAGCCGCTTTTCTTGTAGGGAACCCAACGTGCGCTAGTCCGACTCACTGTTGTCCAGTTTTAGTTATATACTTCTAGAATGTCACCAAAACCAGCCAAGCGCTATTAGCAGGGCTCCGTGTGGTTTTAGTCGGTAGGAGTTCGCAATAGCATCTATGAGTAATTCCACACGTAAAAGAAAGAAACTCATTTAGGTGGAGATATTTCTAAAATGAACACTTGATAAGATTTATATCGTTGAGTGATGGCACTTGGTGGAACTTGATGCACCTATTGAAAAAATAACGGGCCAAGTGCGAGTCGAACTCTCGCACGGAGTGGTTAAAGCGGGACCCCATTAACGAGACATGAGGCATGGCCGTTCGTCTGTCTATTAGTTACGAGGTAGTATCGCTGGAACCGTGCCAGATAGAGGCCTAAAATTTTCACTGTACAGTAGTCCTACCGACTAAAAACCACGCGTATCCTACCCAACAACCTACGGTTGGGAGCCCCGAGTATGCCCTCGGAATGATGCACACTTCGGCCGCGTCCTTGGGGGTTGTTCAGATGTTATCCCGCTTCTTGAGGAGAGCGTGCATGAATCTCTCACTTCATGCTATCATCTAAGGCCTGCTTCTATAAGGACGGTGAACAGCCCCGTCAACGTCCTCAGGCCCCCGGTCATGGAGGCTAATAGTATGGGGCGCCGCCGCAGACTGAAACTTGGGTGGGAGAGTTCTCTACCGCTTCCTCCCCACCGTCTCTATCACGAGCATGACCTGCTCACAGGAAGAGGCCTATGGCGCCGCTCCAGCGCCTCCTTACGCCATTTAAACAATGATGCAAGGGCCCTCGCTTCCTTGCTTCCAGGTCCCATAGAGGGGTCCCGGCTAGAAGCCATGCCGCCTCAACAGAGATCGTGCGGTATCCCCTTATCACCCTGACAGCCGTCGCCTTCTCCGCCCATCCGGGGGCCCCGTATAGGGCCATGCTCCGCAAGATCCCAAGGACGAAAAGCAGGGAGCGTTGGGTGTCCTGATATTGGGCAACAACGGCAATTAACTTCAGCTATCGGACCAAACTTTGGAAGTGTTATCCGAAGTTCCACCGGCTATCAAGTACGAGCCCCAGATACGTCATCGAGAGCTCGATGCCGATGCTGACGCCGGCATGTAAGCTGGATCCCGCAGGTGGCCGTAAGGGCTGCGTATCGGTGCGTTGGTCCTCGCGCTGTAATGAGAGTGTCGTCGTAACACGTTACGCACGTAACACGTTACGCCAACATCCTGAGCAATGGACCACGCAGCACCCAATCGTAACCGATGTTCCACAGAAGCGGTCATAAGACCGATCCCTATGGAACACCGAACTACACGTACAAGTTATGGCCCTCTCGGAAAGATAGGCCCCGATAATTCAAACGAGATATGCAGGCATTCCATGGTAAATAAGCGCCTCCCAAACGCAGCTCCAGGGCAAGGTGTTGAAAGCGTTGGCGATGTCAAGAGACACTGCCACCACCACCTCACCCTGTTCTGTTGCCGCTATAAAAAACAATACCTACCTATATAAAATCAGAAAAAAGCATCCACACAATAAAAGTAACTTTTGTACCTAATTTTTGTAACGGAACCCTCTGTGCGGGAATCCGACTCGCACTTGGCTGTTTATTTTTTTCTTTTTTAATATGAACACGTGAGTTTCGGTTTCGGTTTCGGTTTCGGTTTCGGCCGAAACTGACCTTGGGGCCGAAAGTTCGGTTTCGGTTTCGGTTTCGGCTGGAAAACCAGTTTCGGTCGGACACTACTATTTTTATATATTTTTATTATATCAATAAGGTGGCAGACAAGCTTATGGCCTACCTAATGGAAAGTGGTTACCGCAGCCTACGAACGTTTGCAACACTAGAGGCACTACACTCGCGCTGCCGACAGTGCAAGAACCTTCTAAGACTCCTTTTGAAAAATATATTGTAGGTGATTAAGAAAACCGACGCAGAAAGTTCATTCCACAATCTAAGTGTACATACATATAGTCACGCCTTATTCCCGAAAGGGTAGGCAAAGACATAATATACGCCCACATTTCACCTTATATTGCCGTGTGCGTGTGCGCAATCTACGAGTGCGCGGAAGAAAACCCCTATCGGACCTTACCGTGCTTGAACGCTGTGGACGCAAAGTGTGAGAATGAACACCCTGACTGTGAAGATGTTATGTTTGGTAATAGTCCAATACACTTTCTCTTGGTAGTTATGTCAATTTCTTTATTTGTCTTGTTCTAGATATGACAGCTTCCAGGATTTAACTACTTTTTGCTGTGACCAGGTTGTTAGAGGTCCATTTCCTGACTACTTTTCACCAGTGCGCGGATACTTTCAAGCTAATTGTTTGCCAAGCGGTTTGTTATTCTGCGAAGAATTCTGGGACGTCCTTCTGAGAAAATACCCGGGAATGCCCGACAATTAAAGATCCTGTGGTTTAAGTCGATTCTAATCCGGCATAAAAAACGTAAGGATATTCTCACGAAAACGATTCGACATGATAGCTTGTTATTTAAATTCCCAAAGTTGAAATCATTGAAACACTCACAAAAAGATCTTTTCGAGAAATACTCGAAACTGGCAAAGGAAGTCGTGTCTCTACCTATTTTAGATACAGATTTTCTTATTCATCTTCAAGTACGTATTACAAATACATGAGATGCCGTGAAGTACACATATTGCGTTCAAAGGTTCTCGGGTTTTTGAACAAACGGCTGTCAAGTACACATCGGAGGCGCGCGCATATTATATGCGACCCTCTCTAGGTCGCATATAATATGCGTGCTATTTCCTCATATGAGGAAGACTTTGTTAAGATTTTCTTCTAAATAAAGAATGGAAACATAACAATGTTATGAAGTTGAAGAGTGTTTGTTTAGTATTTTATAGGTCAGGTTGAAAACCAGCTCATGATACTGCGTAAGGCACATGCTCAACCTGGTCCTTTTCGGATGACATGTGAGGTACACTTTAATTTAATGCATGTATTTGTTAAGCCTAGGATTAAGAGGGTTTATCACCCAGCGCGGACAAAATTGAAAAAGTATCAAGTGGCGTTGAGCACACTCAAAGTATTCGAAGATTACGATAATACCTGACTGGGAACGCGGGAAATAAAGTGATACCTCCTCCCCCTGGAAGGCCTCGGCCGGTAATAATTTCTCGCGGCCCGTGCATCGAGTTTGAGGACTCTTTTTATTACGTTATTATAGATATGTTTAAAGAGGTTTCTAGAATATTACTGATGTATTCAATTGGTGATATCATGATCAGTCTGTAAATGTAAAAAGATCACCATTTTGTAAACTAGAAGTGTACCAAAAATCGTGATGAAGTTCATCAAAGTACGACGTTTTTTGGAAACTTTATTTGTCATGTTTTGGTGATAAGAAATATATTTCGGTATAAATTTTCTTAGGCGGATTTAAAGAAGACAATACGAAGATACTTATGCAGCTTTAATTTCTGTGTACATCAATTAATTTTATACCACCCGATTGGCAAAGATGCCTTGTTTCGTGAATTTCTTCAAACGAGGTGTGTAAACACTGTTTTTAATAAAAACTTAGTTATGCCACGTTTATTTTGATTAGAACAATTTTTAGACAAGGAAATATATTACTCTTACACATTAATCATACTTACTAAACATTGGTAGTTTCTTCAGAAACAAACGTTTCAAACGCGTGAAATCATGTATTTGGGTGTTAACCCTCTTAAGCTTTTTTCCTTATTGTTTGTGTGCCCTATTATATTACCGGATAAACACTATGATTTTTTTTTCAACGTGAGGAAAAATCCTCATGGATGCTATGCCGGACTACTACCGACTACAAAAAGCTCACGTAACCCCAACAGCCTATGGTTGGGAGTCCCGGATAAGCCCTCGGAAGAATGTCCCAGGACTCCCAACAGATCCACGGCCGCCGCTGCAGCCTCGCCTTAGGGGGTGGTTCGGGTGGTAACCCGCGTCTTTGGGGGTTTCAGGTGTGATCCCGCTTCTAAGGGGGGGGCGTGCGTGAATCCCTCTCGTCAGGCTGCTGTCATGGGCCTGCTTCTGTAAGGACGGTGAGCAACCCTCTCACCGTCCTCAGGCCCCCGGTCATGGAGGCCGATAGTCTTCACGTCGGCGGCGCCCACTTTCACGAGCATGACCTGCTCGCAGAAAGAGGCGGCGAACCCACTATGAATAGAAGCAACACCAGGTTTGTTAAGCCTAGGATAAAGTTTTCTTCCTATATTGTTTTGTGTGCCCCATTATGTTTCCGAATAAATATTTTTTCTTTCTTTTCTTTCTTTTCTTTCTTTCTTTCTTTCTTTCAGGTAGACTTCGACCTGTATTCAAACAAACAGACACGCTTTTGAGAAGACAGAGGTATTACTATTTTGTGAATTAGTGGTAAGCCTAACGACGTCGTGTTGGTATGGACAGGCGCATATTGTTACCGGCTTGACGTATCTTGAAGCATGTAAAATTGCTTGTATATGATAATGCTTCAAAACGGTTATCCATCTCAATACCGACCGAAGCGAAAGACAACACATACATACATATGATCACGCCTGTCTCCCATCGGGGTAGGCAGAGACTATGGCTTTCCACTTGCTACGATCCAGGCATACCACTTTCGTTTCTTCTACTTCCATAAGCGCTTTCAAACACGCTCGCCGGTTAAGGCTACTCTTGACCGGGCCTTTTTCCAACGGGTCTTTGATCTGGTCATGATGTGTACGCCGAGGTCGACCCCTACCAGTTTGCCCATTCATTTTCGCCTTATAGTTAAATCTGTTTAGTCAGTCTATTTTCATCCATCCTCTCCACATGTCCGAACCATCTAAGCATCCCTTTTTCTATCTTCGTCACTTCATCTTCAGTTAAACGGAAGCCAAAAAATACTGGGTGTTTCTTTTAGGGTGTCAAGCCGCCACTAGCTGGTAGCAGGGTTCCATACCTATCGATTTAACCCCCATGTACACTCGAGAGCAATGAATCCGGGTCACTTAAAGAATGTTAAAAATCTCGGAAACTAAAAATGATAGGTTAATGCAATAAATTGTATTTAATAGACAATGTAATACTCCTTAAATGAAAGTAAAAAAAATATGAGTCACCATACATTTTATTAACACAAAATTACATAAAGAAAAAACTGCTGATCTCTCCTTAAAACAAAAATAGGAAACATGAAATTTTTGAACTTTATTACGATTTTCTTGAATTTTAATACTTCGTATTGCCTCCTCGTGCTTCCATTACTGCGTTTATGGTTTGGCATGCTGTACACCAAGTTCCTTATACGATTTTGGGGAATATTCTCCCATTCCTCTGTGAGAGCAATTTTGAGCTCACGAAGCGTGATTGGGGGAGGGTTTCGTTGTTTTACGCATCTGCCTAGCTCGTCCCAAGCATGCTCGATCGGGTTGATATCCGGGCTGCGCGCTGGCCACTCCATACGAGTAATGTTCATCTCTTGAAGGTAGTCATTCACAATCCTACCTGTATGAGGTCGGGCATTGTCATGCATAAATATAGCATCCTCACCTAAATTGACCATAAATGGACCAACGTGATCATTGAGGATTTCTTCCACATATCTTACGCTAGTTAAAGAGCCGTTTTCTATGATCACCAGCTCTGTGCGACTTTCAGAAGAAATTCCGGCCCACACAAGTACAGACCCACCACCGTAGGCTACTTTTTCTTCGATGCATGCTTGCTTGAATCTTTCCCCTGGTCTTCGATACACTCTGTGTCTTCCATCGTGCTTGTAGAGCATACATTTTGATTCGTCGGAGTACATAACTTTTGACCAATCTTCAATACTCCAATTTACGTGGCTCTGGGCATACCTTAGTCTCGAAATACGATGCCCACGCTCCAGTTTAGGGCCGTTTGCAGGTCTAAGGGGTTTTAAGTTAGATTCAGCAAGCCGACGTCTTACTGTCCATGCACTTGGGTTACTTCCTCCGAGGCGTCGAAACTGATTGGTGAGTTCAGTTCCTGTGAGAAAGCGATTTCGAAGCATGGTGTTCACCAAGTATCGGTCTTCTCGTGCTGTGGTACACCTGGTTCTGCCCGTTCCTGGTCTGCGTAGGTTAGAACCAGTTTCTTCGTAACGTCGGAGAACTCTTTGTACTGTTGACAGCGACACACCGACAGTCCTGGCTGTATCGCGCTGACTCCGGCCGGTTTCCAGCATTGTAAGTATTCTGGTGCATTCTTCAGGCGTAAGCGACATAATTTCAGCTTGATTAATGAATATAGAGCACTATAGTCCAATCCTGCCCGATCTGGCAATAATGTAAACATGTCATGTTTTGACAATCGTTGTCTAAGACAGATGAGTAGAAAAATATAGTACGACAAATCATTGAATTTTTTACTATCCAGAGTAGGTATTTTAAATGAAAATAAACTGTCATAAAGAAGTTATTTAGTGTCAAAATGATTGTAAGAACACTGTATGACTCCTGGATACTGGAATATAATCAGGATGAATACTCAATTGCAAGTAACAATGGATATATGGAATCAAATGTGTTTGTTTACATTTTTGCGCAAAGCTATTGAAATACAGTATATCAACATGGTTTATGTACCCACATAAATGACAGATTACAAACAAAAGCAACACCAAATGCTGTAATTTCGTAGTTCCATCTTCGAAAGTGGCCTTTTTTCAAATTTGATTTTTTTATGATATAACTTTACAATAACTAAGAAGTTTTAATACCTTCATTTAAGGAGTATTACATTGTCTATTAAATACAATTTATTGCATTAACCTAGCATTTTTAGTTTCCGAGATTTTTAGGATTCTTTAAGTGACCCGGATTCATTGCTCTCGAGTGTATATTCTACGATTTTTTGTAGTTTTCGAGTTATAATAATTCCCTATTTTTTTATTATCGATTGAAATTTTTACATCTTGTATCAAAGTTAGGAAGGAGATTATTTTGTCCATAATACTGCAATCAATAGGCATAATAATAATAAAAAATATCCAAGAAAAGTCGAACCAAAAAGAAGAAAGTCACGTGGACACGTAATTACAAAAAATAACGAAAAAAAAATTATATCTCGAAAACTACAAAAAATCGTAGAACATACATGGGGGTGTTAAATCGATAGGTATGGAACCCTGCTACCAGCTAGTGGCGGCTTGACACCCTAAAAGAAACACCCAGTATACAAAAAGATAACTTACTTTTAAAATATATTAGCTCTTTTATATATTTGGCCAGTAATACACCTATATAATGTCATAAACACAGTTGCCAACTTCCCTTTGTTCTAAATTCCAGCGCGCCACGTTCCGGTGTGAGAGCGGCACCCAATATCCGGTGTGAGGGTGCTTAGAAAGCTAATGTCGACGTAACTTATGTTAAATTCGATGGTCCCGTTACTCCACCTGCGTAGAATTTTTCTTTTTACGTGGGAATTTATTCCCGGGATGAAAAGTCTGTGTTATTTCAGACTTTTATCAATGTCTGTACCTCCTTTTCTGTCTCTCTTTATATTCAAAACAGGTAGGTATACTTAAATAAATGTTTAATTAAAAAATACCTATATAAAATAATAAAATTGTCTCTAAAATATATTCACTCTTTGGTATATTCAAGACCAGTATTACATCTATATAATGTCATAAACACAGTTGCCAACTTCCCTTTGTTCCAAATTCCAGAGCGCCACGTTCCGGTGTGGGAGCGGCACCCAATATCCGGTGTGAGGGTGCTTAGAAAGCTAATGTCGACGTAACTTATGTTAAATTCGATGGTCCCGTTACTCCACCTGCGTAGAATTTTCCTCTTTACGTGGGAATTTATTCCCGGGATGAAAAGTCTGTGTTATTTCAGACTTTTATCAATGTCTGTACCTCCTTTTCTGTCTCTCTTTATATTCAAAACAGGTAGGTATACTTAAATAAATGTTTAATTAAAAAATACCTATATAAAATTATAAAATTGTCTCTAAAATATATTCACTCTTTGGTATCTTCAAGACCAGTATTACATCTATATAATGTCATAAACACAGTTGCCAACTTCCCTTTGTTCCAAATTCCAGAGCGCCACGTTCCGGTGTGGGAGCGGCACCCAATATCCGGTGTGAGGGTGCTTAGAAAGCTAATGTCGATGTAACTTATGTTAAATTCGATGACCCCGTTGCTTCACCTGCGTAGAATTTTCCACTTTACGTGGGAATTTATTCCCGGGAAATAAGGCTGTGTTATTTCAGGCTTTAATCTAGGTATGCCTGTACCAAATTTCAGTCTTATCCGTTCTGCTGTTAGACTGTGATTAATTAACAAACATCCACACATGCAGACATTTCCACATCCACACTCTCTAACTTTAGCATTTTATGTAACTTTAACTATTTACGCGACACGGAAATTCTCACAGACATTAAAAAATATGCCCCTTTTTCGAAACATTCTTCATTGCTGCCCCTCTCCTATTCTTCTTAGTGTGATGTTATATACCAGCCATCCTCAATAAATGGACTATCAAGCTGTAAAAGAATAAAATCCAACGAGAAGTTCCTGAGATCCTAGCGTTCAAACAAACAACGTACCTATTTCAGATACAGTGGCACCGATCTCTCGGGACGCAGTGGAAGAAAGTCGTGAACAGCTTGTGTCTGAAATCGAGGCTACTCTTACTAGAGTGTCCGATTGGGGTAGACAAAATCTTGTTCAGTTCAACCCCTCCAAGACACAGGCGTGTTTCTTCACCGCTAAGAAAGCCCCAATTACTGTAGCGCCCCAATTCCAGGGCACATCTCTTTCCATCTCTAAATGTATAGGGATCCTTGGTGTTGATATCTCCAGTGACGTTCAGTTCCGCAGTCATTTGGAGGACAAGGCCAAGCTAGCGTCCAAGAAGCTCGGTGTGCTCAACAGGGCGCGGCGGTACTTTACTGCGGCGCAAACACTGCTTCTCTATAAGTCGCAAGTGCGGCCACACATGGAGTACTGCTGTCACCTCTGGGCGGGGGCACCTGAATATCAGCTTCGTCCATTTGACTCGGTGCAGAGGCGAGCTGTGAGAGTTGTCAACGATCCTTTACTGACAGGTGGTGTTGAACCTCTTTGCGACAGGAGAGACTTTGCCTCCTTATGCGTGTTCTACCGCCTGTACAATGGTATCTGCTCTGAGGAATTGTTTGACATGATGCCCACGGCTACGTTCTATCATCGCACCGCTCGCCATAGACTGGGATTTCATCCTCACACCCTACGTCCGGAGCGTTCGAGCACGGTTAGATCCAATAGGGGATTTCTTCCGCGCACGCTTAGGTTGTGGAATGATCTTCCTGCCTCGGTTTTCCCAAACGCCTACAGTATGGGGTTCTTCAAAAGGGGTCTAAGAAGGTTTTTACAGGGTCGGCAGCGCGAGTGTGGCGCCTCTGGTGTTGCAAACGTTCATAGGCTGCGGTGACCACCAGTCCTCCTGGTGGGCCGTATGCTTGTCTGCCACCTTAGTGGTATAAAAAAAAAAAAAACCGAAAATGTCGATGTAACTGATGTTATATTGTTATTTGTGTCTATACGGTAGACACTTTGTCGTGTGGTTTTGTCGTGTGGTTTGCCGCGAAACCATCCACACTCATTATTCGCCGCTTTCCCGGGAATTGAGGGCGCGAGTGTAGAGCGAGTATTATATATTAAAAGGTATAACCTGCACCTTTTAAGAAAATTCTACGAAAGGAGGAACGTGAAATCGTTTTTTTTTTCTCGAGGTCCAGAAGAAACCTTCTTACCAACAGTATCTTGACGAAAAACAGTTTGCACTTGCGGTACTTCTAACACGCTTATCGAGTACATCAAAACTCATAAATATATATCGTGACAAGTGACAACCCTTTCTTTTTACGTAAGGGAAAATCCTCACGGATGTTATGCCGGACTCCTACCGACTAAAAAACCTCACGTAACGCCCAACAGCCTATTGCATTTCATACATAGCTTATCTCTAAATCATAAAAGAAAATTTTTGCCCTTTCATGTGTTCTTCAGTAGTTTTTCTCGACTTGGCTTCAGGTAGGCGTCGCTGAGTCAGTCAATTAAACTTCTATACAGTAAATCACAGTTTTTATATCAAAACTAGAAGGCACGCGGGGCTCTGCCCCCCTGGAATTCTGTTTTTGTTTATCGAACTTATCCGGGAACAAATAGAAGCCAATGTAATATTCCAGATTATAAACTATCCCCGTACCAAATTTCAGCCAGATCCGTTCAACCGTTAGAGCATGATAGAGTAACAAACATCCACATAGCCATACTCACAAACATTCACAATTACTAAGGACTACGCCCGCGTGAAACTTGGTTCCCGTTCCTGCTTACCGTGGAAACATATTCCCGGGATGAAAAGTAACCTATGTGTTACCCAGACTATAAGCTGTACGAAATTTCCTTCCGATCCGTTCAGCCGTAGAGCGTGATTGAGTAACAAACATTCAATGTAAACATTCATACATCTTCACAGACTTTCACATTTATAATAATAGTAGTATACCTAAATACAGAATTATAATGTTGTTTTAGTCACCATACTCCTAAAAAACTCAAAAATTAGACGCGCAGTATATTATCCTCGTATTTGGCGCACTCGTAGAGTCAGAACACGACTTGAAGTTGTAAACACATTCACACAAACTTTACTGAAGCAATATTGTCTAATTCGAGTTTAGGAATGTGTATGGCGTTAAGGCGGTGATCCATTTGCGAGCAAAACCGCCCGGTACCCCAACGAACTCGCAAGTCAAAGGTTTAGGCCGCCAATGTTAAAAGTCTGCTGACTTCAATACATACCATACATACATACGATCACGCCTCTTATCGTAGTAGGCTAAATCGTATGTATTTACCTTTGAAATAATAACTCTTTTTTTTTTAATTTTTGATAAATCATATTCTAGACTGAATTTTTTAAGCAACCCATTTGCAATTTATTTATTAACATGTTTCATTGAATATAGAATAATGTTCATTCATTAACCAGCTCGATGAAGATCGTTATTTAAGGGATCTTATACTATTAACGAGGCACGGAAACGCTCTCAAATAAACGTGATGGTCACCCATCCATAACCGGCCATAGTAAATGTTGCTTATCGTTTACAGCATACTGAGTCCGCGGAGTCACGAGCGCTCCCCGACTTCAATATAGGTGGACTTGTTCGCTGGATCTACGTGCATTCTTAAAATTCTACTTTACTCTGTCTGAGAGCACGCCATTACTTCGTCAACAAATAAGAATAGACAATGGAACGCGAATAGATCACCAACAAGTCAAAAAATTATACCATAACTCGATGTTCTAGGTGAGCGACGGGATGCGCCTCATAGCGACGTGATGCTGTGCGACATAATGCTACCCATAGCGAGTCCCTTTTCAGGCCACATTACGCAACAATGACTACATGATATTCTCCGCCGCATTTATTGTTCACCTACTAGGACAACGTAAAGAGGTTGTCCTAGTAGCAAAGATAATATAATAGTATTACATACAGATCGGCAACTCCCTGCCTCCCACTGAGTAAGCTTCCCCAACCCCCCGCAAAAGTTCACGAATTTATTGTCGTTATGCTGCGGCCACATTATCGCGATAACGCGAAGATATACGTTGTCGCGACACGTCTGGCCAAAGAATTCGTCCTATCGCGAATACACGGTGGCTTCGCGCCGCTGTCGGTAAATTGCCGCACATCAAAGGGTTTTGTCGCGACACAGTTCGTGCGGTTGGCTACACTTCGCGCGCTTTAGTTTATTTTATTTTTATTTATTTAATCAACCAACTTATACTTACAGCTAACTATTTATATAAGTTATAGGTTACATATGTAGGCACATTATTTCTTTCCTAATTAATTACAATAAAATCAAAATTACAATAAGATTATAAATTCATTTCCATTATACAAGTAGATACAATTTATAATAATATAGATATAATAATAATAAAAAAGAAACAACTAGTAAAGACAATTTTGATTACAACCAGTCAATAGGTAAATCTTTTCCATCAATGTAAAAAAAAAAAATAAAAATAAAACAACAATACACAACATACAACATGAATGTCAAGACATTTGTTGCAATGCAAGGCAACGATTATTTTATACATTATTATGGCAAAAAGAAAAAAAAAATAAAAATGTAAAAATAAATTTAAAAATTATAAAAAGTGTTGTGAGTGGTTTGAACGTGTTTCATTAAACTGTAAATCATGGATTGGAGTAATAACAGGGTATTAGAATTCATACAAAATTATGAATCTGAACCAATTTTATGGGACCCGCAAGAGTCAAACCACAAGATAAAACATTGTCCGATTTTTGTGAATAGATAACATCCACCATCGCCTTTTATTCCTCTTTTCGACCTTTTTATTTTTGTTCAAGTAATAAAGATGCAGTAAATAATTATTAGCAGCCATGTGAAACAGCGCAACCGCCTCTTCCATGTTTTCCAGGAAATGAATTATCGCGACAAGTTCTAGATTATCGCAACGTATTCGGGGTGCTAGGTCGGGAAACCTCCTAGTGAGCTTGGTCCGGTTTTCTATCCCTTTGGGCTATATGCCCGGGGGGAGTGGCAACTAGACTAAGACGGTGCACCCTGGAACATCGGCTAATGGGTGAGGCGTGCTGCCCCCATTAGTCGATGTACCAATATCCCGGCAAGCTGACCCCATGGCGAGGGGGTCGCAGTTGGGTGGGCCTGCTAGGCCTACGGTGTTGCGGCGTCTCTGCACCGCAACACACCTTGGCGGACGCCCCAGTGCTCCCGGCTTTCTGGCCGGTGGAAGCACTGGGACCGTTTTTCGGCCGTCGTTTGACGGAGTTGACCCCATTGCACGAGGGGGTCGTGGTATGGCGGGCCTTCAAGGCCCGTGGTGTTGCGACAGCTCCCGGATACTCGGTGGAAGCCCGGTCGCGACAGTGTGGTGGTTTGCTCCCGGCTGCGGTCGGTTGGAGCAAGTTTGTTGTGCGGCAGCGGCCGCATGTGCGGCTGTTCCGCCTGTGCGGCTGTTTCCGCCTGTACGGCAGTCCACCTGTGCGGCAGTTTCGTGCCGCGGCAGTTTGCCAGAGACTGCTGCGTGTGTGCGGGCTGCCGCATGTACGGTGGTTCCGTCTGCGCGGCCGTTCCGCCTGTGCGGCCGTTCCGTCCGTGCGGCCGCTCCGTACAGCACCGGTAGGGGCCTGTCACTGCTGGTCAGGGTGCAAGCCATGGTCGGCAGTCAGGCGTGCTGAGCCGCCATCGTTTCGCTTGCTGTCGACGCGATGGCGACAAAGCGGGAGGCGCACTGCGTGGGGGAGTGGGAGCAACTCGACAATTGGTCCGACTCCGCCGTGCAGTTCGGGGCGCCGTCGCAAGGAGCTTGCGCACGCCCCCGAATATATTTGTTGACCGTGGGCGTAAGGTCGGGGGACCCCGCCCACCAACGGTCACATGGCGGTGGGCACCTTCCCCGTGTTCCGAGGGTGCCCATTAGCGCACGCCTGCGCCAGCCGCTCTCTGTCTCCTCTATTACAGAGGGGCGCTCGAGAGCGGTGCAGGCGTGTTTTTCAGCTCCTTACGGAGCTTTGGGGAGTCGCCCATCTGGCTCCCCCGAGGAGAGCCCCGAATTCACGGGGCGCCCCTAGCCGGGTCGACGTGAATAATCTTTTGATATCCCTCGGCCCGGCAATAGGGTGAGGAGGAACACCGCGGGGTTTAGTGGGTAGGACGGTCCATTCCGGACCGGGCCGGGAGTCCCACACACCATCCCAGCTGCCCCCGCGGTTGGGATGAAGGCGCGTAAATGCGTTCCCCGCGTCAACAAAAAAAAAAAAATCGCAACGTATTCCATATGTAGCCGTAGCATAACAGTACTTGAGAGAGTGTCACTGCGTTGCATTACGTATTACTACGAGTACCTACATACTTTGTGCTATTGCTTTGGTTTAATTGGTGCTTAGGCGAGGGTAGGTTTGAAAAAAAAGTACATACATACATGAGATTGCGTTCTGTTCCTTATTATTTTGTTTCCATAGCTAGTGACCCTAGTATACTCACACACACAATCAAGCTTGATTCAAGCGTTCACATTACGTGTCTATTAGTGTGGGTGACAACAAACATTTTTGTTTGGAGCTCGCCGGCTCGCCAATGGATCACCCCCTTTACGCCCGCAAAACAGCAATCTCATCTACTCCTAATATCCAAGTATTTTGTGGTCGTTGCTGTGCAGAATTCCACAATCCAAGTTCCATCATTCATCGGTATAATTATGTCTCTGCTGACTCTTCGTGTTCAAGTGTCTTGTAGATACCTATTTGATTAGGGTTCTGAGGGGCAAGTGCGAGTTTCGGTGAGCGCCTGTCGACATTCACAAACGAGCGCGTTATCACCGATTTGTATGGGATCGAGACAAGTTCCCGCGTTTACAGCTAGGTGGCGGGGTCTCGATTCCAAACGAATTGGTGAGCCGTGAATGTCGACAAGCTCACGCAAAAACTCGCACTTGCCCCTCTGTACCCAAAGGGTAAAAATCTAGGAGGACCGGAACCCTATTATTGAGACTCTGCTGTATGTCTGTCTGTCACAAGGTTATATCTCATGAACCGTAATAGCTAGACAGTTAAAATATTCGCAAATAATTTATTTCTAATGCCGCTATAATAACAAATACCATTGAGTTATTATTAATACGTAGTAATAATAACTCAATGACAAATACTACAAACATTACATAATTTGGGTATTCGAATATACCTATGCGTTTGCCTACCCCTTACGGACTAAAGGCGTGGCATTGGAAGCCGTCACAAAAGAAGCCTGAACTGAAACATCAAAATTATTTTATAAACAAGAAAGCCGTGAGATCGTTCTCATCAGACTGCCCCTCTCTAAAACGTTTATTGTGAAAGTGAAAGTTCAATCCGATTGACGTTGTCATTTTTGTTTTATTTCAAACTTTGAACAGGTGATCCACGTGACCTAGTGAGGTAGTTTAATGCAACAGAGTCACAGGCTACAGACAAAGTCTCGCCATAAGCCCCTCTGCACTCTGTTTTATAGAGAGGGGCTAAAATCCGAAATTAAATCTGGCTCAAAGCGTCTCACCAAGCGCCAAAATCTGTTGACCCCTCGCCTTGACTACTTAATTTATGTCTCACATTAAAACAAATACTGCAATAGCTATTCTTGAAACTAGTTTTATAAATTACAGCTCCCAAATAAAATAAGTATACGTCCTCACTTTAATCACCAAAAACTCTAATAAACACAAGGATTCGGGTCACAATTTTGACATTGGACGAAGCGAGGTCCAATGTCAAAATTAAATTCTACTGCTCTTTTACTGCGTGTAGTGCAAGGTTTTCAAATGAAAATTAAACTAGAGCGCGTTCACAAGGATATCTAGATATGAAATATGATTGCTCTACGATTTCAGTCACAATTAGAGTGAGTTTTCATCAAGTGACGACAAGTTCTCGTGTCGTCACGACATGCGACGTGTATTTAATTAAATGGAGGTGTTCACATGTAGAACGACACAATTATATTATTATATAATATATGTAGTTTCTGTAATATTTAATTGTTAAAAATTAATTGGAAATCGAAATTATTTTTTCCTGAATTTTTATATATAACTTAACTTTTGATACCTGTGTATATTTCTCTTTTTTTATGTAGTAGTATTGTTTCGATTTTGTTTTTGATTTAAATTACCAGTAGTTCAGAATTTTGCAATAATTTAGTTATGTTTTTAAAATACTTATACTTGTGTTTAGGTAAGTTGTGTAGTAAACCTAAGTTTATTTCTTTATGAGAGTGCGAAGCCTCCTGACACAAGCATATTACATGCTTGCTCAAAAGGAGGCTTCATTTCAATGCATTGTAAATCCAATTTTATAGTGACAATAAATATTATATATTATATTATATTACAATTATTAAAAATAATTATTATATATAATAAATTACAATTACAATTATTGTCGTCTACGATATTTTTCGCGGTGACGACAAATTACTGAGGTAAGGTTAGTGAGGTAAGGTCAATCACCTTCACGAAAACTGATAGAGGAGTCAGGGGAGTAAAGGGAAAAAGCATTATCATGTGAAAACGGTTTGTCGAGTGGAAACGGATTATCGTATAAAAAGGATTATCAAGCAAAAAAAATATCATGTGGAAACGGATTTTCATGTGAAAAGAATTATCATGTGAAACCGGATTATCATGTGAAAAGGATTTATCATGTAAATCGGATTATCCTGTAAAAAAAATACGACAGTGTGATAACGGCAGTAAGAAAACGATAAAATGCGATAAAAATATAGTCAGGCGACAAATAGTCATTTTGATGGGAACGCTACCTTAGAATTAGCACAATCTTTGCATTATATCCTGGCTTAAGAGTCTTATGTGTAACTGTAAGGTTAATAAGTACTACAAGGCTTTGCCTGGTACATACTACAAACCACGTAGGTACCATTGCAACCATTTAACCCAGACTTACCTTAACCTGGTGCGACCTGCCCGCGCACGTGTTTCCCTTATCTTACGACCCCGTGTTCTTCAAGCGGAGTGTGAATACGCACATTCTTGGGCCGCCAACTTGATGACCACTGTCTTGTAGTGTTGTGGACTGTGAGAGTGGCCCCTAATCGTTAGATGTCACTATGACTTTCCATCAGGCTGGCGACGTCAATATGGAAAGCCTTCAGCTTGTTACCCAGAAGTGTAATTAATCGGCTGTTGGTCTCGCTGTAAATTCACACATAGGAAATACAATAAAATTGAGGCGGTTTGACGCCGTCAACAAATAAAAATAAGAATTTGTGGTGGTGATATACTTTGACTAATTTTTACGATGATTATGTGCTATACAACTCACTTACGAAAATTAATGTAAGCGTTTAAAATTAGAAGTTTTACTTCAGAACTTTAACAAAGTAATATTTAAAAATTGAACAAAAAACTTTTACTGTAAATTTACTTAAAAATTTTCCACCATAAAATAAATGCTGAGGGTGTGAAAAATAAAAATAGGGACCGTTAAAATTTGGAAAATTTACAATTATGTTGAGAAAGATTCAAATTTTGCCTTGTTCTTGTTTTTGCCGAAATCTGTCTAACATTAATAAAAAAACACAAAATAAGCCGGAAAGAACAAGTTGGCAGCAGAGGTCAGGAGAGCCAAATTCCTGGGTAGTTGTATTAATTTGGAGGGAAACTACCCCGCTAACGGGCACTCTTAAGACTATTTTACTCAACTCAAAATATCTTATTACTATGACCTCCCGACTCCCGTCGGAAATCGCTTTCTCGCTACTTGAAACCACGATATGGGCGCCACTGAAAAGCTGAAGGCTTTCAGGAAAAAGGAGAAGAGAGAAATAAGAAGAAAGAATTAAAATATAACTGACAATTTATTGGACATGAAACTCGGGGTCGTGGGTGTGGTCAAGCAGCAAGTGGTTCGCGACTTCCGAGGGTCTTCGCGGGGTTCCGACTTATCTTGGGGTTTGGCCTTCTTGATGGGTGAATGGGTGATGCAGTCAGCGACGTCTCCGTGCCGTCCTCTCGTCGAACTGCATGGCGTCGCAAATTGTAGGATGTACTATGGCTACCCGTGGGTGACTTCTCTTGTCAACCCGGTAGGTGGATCCTCGTAAAACTTGGTAGTAGAACCCGGAGGGTGAACGTTCGCAACCCGTAGGGTGGACCCCAAGGATGGGGTACTCGTCGTTTGCAGCTAGACAATTATTCACCTAGGGAGAATTTCGCTCCCTATACACTGATGAATTTATTTTAATATTTGCTGATACTTTCGCGATTGTACTTTATTTTTAAATTTGTGATGTGTTCGCCGAAACTGCGCGTGCACTCCTATTTATAGAATTGAACAGCGCCTCTGGTGGCGAAGATTGTCCCTACGTCCTACTTCATTTACCTACTTGGCGAGTTAACCCGCGCTACTCTTAATGTGACGATTTGTCGGCAGATGGCGCTTTCAACAACATCCCTAGTAAACTAGTGTTTAAGATACATAAACTAATTGAAATAATAATACGAATTAATAAATTTTTCATTCGTTGCTTAACAACGTTACAATGGCGAGCTTAATTTATAAAAAAAAAGACATGCCGCCCGCTTAGATTATATACTAAACTCATTACTACATAATCTAATACCACCCGTATCACTTTATAATAAAAATGAATCCTGCTAAATGTATGTACGCGCATAACTTCACAATGGCTAGACCGATTTTGCTAATTCTCTGTTTTTTGTGTTAGTTATAGACAGGGGCAAGGTTTGTATCTAAAAAGAATGAAGAAAAAATTTTTTATGTCGAGTCTGCTTGATATGGCGGAACAAAGTTCGTCGGGTCAGCTAGTTTAGAATTGAAATGTATGGTTGGAAGTTTAAAGATTTATGTATGTCACAAGACTCACAAGCACGAGGGGGAGGGGGGACAAGTTATTCTAGTACTTGTAGAATGGGCGGTGATCTCAAGGCTTTGTCTTAGACATTTTCAGGCGTCTAGAGTCCCTTAAATAATGTTTATTGTGTGCTTTGTTTATCTATCTAGTGCTATTTCTCAACAAGTTATTTATTACTTGTCCTCTACACTCTACGAGATAAACGAAGGTATTACTTTAATGACCACTTCTAATCGTTAAAGGACATTGTATTGTGATATTTAATTTGCAATATAACTGTAAACTGAGGGCAATAGGGTTCTGTTTAGACCTTCAAGTCTACATCAATAAGACCTGCAAGTGGTCCACCTTCAGACTGATGGACGAGGTCATGTCAAAGAAAAGAAAACCAATCTGACCAGTGCGGTAAGGCCAACCACTCTTAGGTGAAAATTGATAAGACGAAAGAAGTAAAGGGAAAACAAATTATCTTGTAAAAACTGAATATCATGTCAAAACGGATTATCGTGTCAAAACGAATTATCATGTCAAAACGGATTATCATGACTAAACGGATTATCATGTCAAGACCTCGGTCTACAAAAGGTACCGGGTAAAACCCGACCTGACGCTCAGAAGAAGATAGCTTTATTTTTAACGTCCATTTATCACCTAAAATAGAAATACAAAAGCGACATGCAATCTAACAAACCATGTAAAGTATCAAGAACTGAAGTGAAAGCCTCTTTTGTCCCCAGAGCTGATACGGAGTACAAAATTCAATAGAATCCTTACGGATCAGCTCCACTGAGTAAATAGATAAAGCCGTTAAAAATGTATCGAGCTCAGCTTTCAATGTTTGACGAAGTTTAGGGTCGCGTAATATTTTGCATATTGTTTGTGGCGAGTTGTTAGCCGCTTTTGAAGTCGAAAATAATGTGACGTTTAGTCTATACTAGGATTATAAAGAAACTGTAAGTTCTTTCCTTGCTTATTTTTTGAAGTCTTAAGAGATATTATCTACTTGTTCGATTTCAAAACAAAAATGATTTAGGTAGCTTATTCTTAAACATTGTACCTAGTTAAATTATAGCTTCTCCTACCAGAGTTCAGACTCCAATAGGATTTGAAATCAACTGGAAAGCACTAAAATACCAAATTGGTTAAATTATAAGAATACAATCAAGCTGTAAGGTTGTGCGTTGGAGATGAGTGAAACTCGTGAATATCTTGAGTATACTGTCCTTTATTCGAGAGTAACATGCCTTATATAATAATATATGAGTAACTAAGCTACCATACCACTACATCTCCCCTTTTCGAGGAAAAAAAAACTAGAATACAGATAAGTTTTTTTTTTTTTTTTTTAGTTTCATACATTTTATTTTGTTGTCCAATACATTACAATTCTACTAATACATTGACAATTTCCACTTTCTTAAACCTCCTCCTCTTAAATGGTTCAGTTCAGGGAATCTAAACATTGCACATTATGATTCAATCTGGTAACTAACTAACACTTATGATATCACCCTACCTTATGCGACTAAAAGATAAACAAATCTTTCGTTACATATTCACTCTTACTCTTAGGTCATAGGTCAGTGGACTCATGATATTTATATTACGTTGAAGTAAATTATAAGTAAGTTAATACTCCATTTGTCATTTTCCTAATGCCCGAGTGGCCACTAGCGGGCAATAAGTGAAAGTCATTTGAAATAATTCGTCTATTATCGACATTGTCTATCCTTTTCACCTTATTTACTATACTTATGCTTGGTCTTGGACCATTTATCAAATCTCTTTATATTCGCAATAAGACTTGCTATTAATATCGTATCTTAGTATGCATACATGTTTAATTGATTGCTCTTTGCATAACCATAACAAATCCCTCACTAGCTCGTCGCGCGTTACTAATGATCGGGTTGTTAGGTACATAGTAGATCTACTTGGTATATAAATAACATTATTATACCTTTCTTTTTATTAATGTCTTACTATCATTTTATTACAATTATTGCTCTAGCTCACTCACATAAGCGTCTCGCTCTATACATGATCGTAAGTCAGGATATTTGTATTTAATATTAGTTTATTTTCTTTGTCTTTTACTTTCTCCAACTTGTCACAAATTCGACTTGCGAGAGTTGTGCCCTAACGTTGAAATTGAACGTGCTAGGTACCTTTATTTCTGCTGCTAGCAGTATCTATCGTTTTTTATTATTTACGATTATTCATTAAAATCATTTTACCGAAACACGCGGTTTCCTTAATAACCGTACAATTCTTGGCTTATCAGACCAATCATCACTAGGTTTAATAAGTAACGGTGAAATGGTTATTAGTCTTGGCAAGTGAAAAACATTCACTTCCGAAATTTTCCTTCACCATAAATAAGTAACTCAGGTATCAATATTAGTTCGTCATAATTCGTGAATAAATTATTAAGCCATCCTATAATTAGATAATCCTAAGAAACAATTTCATCATCCCAGTGCATTCGAATTCTGCATTCTGCAGAGTACCTAATATGGATTACTATTCAAAACAATTCCTTGTCTGTCACGAAGTATCATATTCATCTCGTCGCTGTGCATGATTGAAGCGATGTTTACTTACAACCGCAGTGAATAAAACTTTTGCTATTCACTTACATACATACATACATACATATCATCACGCCTGTTTCCCATCGGGGTAGGCAGAGACTATGGCTTTCCACTTGCTACGATCCTGGCATACCACTTTCGCTTCTTCTACTTTCATAAGTGCTTTCATACACGCTCGCCGGTTAAGGGTACTCTTGACCTGGCCTTTTTCCAGCAGGTCATCAATTTGGTTACCATGCGTACGCCGAGGATGACCCCTACCAGCTTGCCCATTCATTATCGCCTTATAGATCTGTTTAGTCAGTCTATTTTCATCCATCCTCTCAACATGTCCAAACCATCTAAGCATCCCTTTTTCTATCTTTGTCACTACATCTTCAGTTATACCACATTGTTTTCTAATCACGCTATTCCTTTCTTTGTCCATCAATTTCACTCCAGCTATACTTCGCAGACTTCTCATTTCCACTGCATTAATTTTACTTTCATGCTTCTTCTGCCACACCCAACTTTCACTACCATACATAAGTGTGGGGATAAGCACACCCCTATGCACAGCCACTCTCGCCTTCTTAGACACGTTTTGACTGCTCATAAAGGTATGCATCGCCCCATTCACTTGATTTCCTGCCAAAACTCTTCTCTCAATATCCTGGTCACACTTTCCATCCCTCGTAAATTTTGAACCCAGGTATACAAATTCTTTCACCTGTTCCACTCTTTGCCCTTCGATAATAATAGGGCAATTCGTCATACATTCCTCTCTTTCAAAAACCATTACTTTAGTCTTACTTACATTCACTTTCATTCCTCTACCTTTCAGCGCCTCATGCATAATATTAACCATCAACTGCAACTCCTCCGCCGATGCAGCTAAGATCACCTGATCGTCAGCATATAGGAGGCATTTGATGGTCAGCTCGTTCAGTTTTATACCACACGCACTCTCTTGCAATTCTTTCAAACAACTGTCCATGTACAGGTTAAACAGCCACGGTGACGCTACACAACCCTGTCTCACACCCCTTTCTATATTAAAGAAGTCCGTGCAAGCTCCGTTGATCCTGACACAAGCACTTGAGCCCTCATAAAGAGATTTCAGTGCTCGTATCAAGCTGCTGCTCACCCCGTACAAAGACAATGTTGACCATAGTTCATTCCTCACCACTTTGTCATAGGCCTTCTCCAGATCTACGAATACGCAATATACCTTTTGGCTTTTCGCCAAACCTTTTTCTGCTATGCATCGTAAGGAGAAGACCTGATCCGTGCATCCCCTTCCTTTCATAAATCCTGCTTGTACATCCCACATTTTTCCTTCACTTTCATTCATCACTCTTTTTATCAACACTTTCGCATACAGTTTACCGACGATGCTGAGCAGGCTTATGCCGCGGTAATTTTTGCACTCTTGCTGCGACCCTTTTCCTTTGTACAGCGGCACAATGACCGCTTTGGACCATTCTTTTGGTACGCTGCCATTCCTCCAGCACAGATTAAAAAGGCGGTACAGCTGGTCAATCACCACGCCACGTCCTGCTTTCAGCATCTCAACGGAAACCCTATCAATCCCAGCAGCCTTGCCTATTTTCATACTATTCAATGCTTCCACTATTTCTTCCATGCTAATGTCGTTTTCATTACCAATTTCATTCATTTCACAAAAATGAGTTTGCACTTGCGTATCCTCTTTATCAAATAGACTTTCAAAATACTCCTTCCATATTTTTAGCACACACTCTTCTCCTCCCACAAAACTTCCATCCTGGTTTCTGATCTTATTAAGCGGTGATGTGGTCTGTTGACTCCTCACCGCTTTTATGGACTTCCAAAAGAATTTTATATTCTGTTGGAAGTCACCAGATAACCTTTTATCAAATTCATCTCTATCATTCTCCTTCTTTCTTACTAACACCTCTTTTGCCACACGCTTATACCTTTTATACTCATCGTTGGCCATTCGTACATCCTCATCTGTTGCCTTCTGCATTCTTTGATTGGCCTTTGTAGCCAGCAAGTCCAACCATGCTTTCTTCTTATCAGACAACGCTTTCAGAACTTCCGCGGTCATTCTTTTTAACTTACATCCTTGGCTTCTCTTGCTCACACCACACAGTTCAATCGCAACTTCCACGAGTCCTTCCTTAATCGGCTTCCATAATTCTTCAATCTCACATACTTCATCTAAATTATCAAACTTTTTGCTTAGTTTGCTCACAAATTCCTCTTTTATACCTATCTCTTGCAAATTCTCAACTTTTATGCGTTCTAGTACACTAACAGGTTCACGCACACGGTGCCTCCACCGCTGAAACAGACCTCTTACTCGGCTGACAACCAAGAAGTGGTCTGTGTCAATCCCAGCACCGCGGTAGGCTCGAGTGTCTAGTACTTTCTTTCTCATCCTTGCGTCAACAATCACAAAGTCAATCATGCTCCTCTTACTTCCTTCTTGTCTCGTAACCAAGTGGATATCTTTGTGGTGAAACATGGTGTTAGTCACCACAAGATTCCTCTCCAAACATACTTCAAGCAAACTTTCTCCATTTTCATTCACTCGCTCATCACCAAACTTTCCCAATACTCTTTCATACCCATCACGCTTGACTCCAACCCACCCATTAAAATCGCCTAACATTACTATCCTCTCATTTAGTTTGCACTTACTCAAAACATCACTCATGCTCTCCCAAAATGCCTGCCTCTCGCTTTGGTCTCGTAAAGATCGGCGCCACCGCGCATCTTGCGGAGCATATACTCCTAAAACAAAGATGCGGGTAAGTCCAACCTTCAGCCTCAACCAAACGAGTCTTGGGCTTACACATTCATATTCTGTGACACATTCATTCATTCTCGCAGACAGTACTACACCAACGCCCTGACACGCTTTACTGGTTTTAGGCACACCCGACCAGTAGGCAGTGTAGGGTCCATGTGTGGTGGTGTCACATCCTTTCCTCTTTGTCTCATTCACGCACAGAATATCGAGTCGTCTCTCTTTCATCATCTTGCATACTTCCTCAATTTTGTCTATCATACCTCCTCTTACATTCAACGTAGCAAAGTGGCTATCCCCAGTTCACTTACCTATGATATAATTAAATAATTATTTTTTACACACTGAAATTTAGTTTTAAGAGTTAGTATAGATAGGTATGTAATTTAAATGTGTATAAATGAAAAATAAAATTAAAACTAAACATCAAAACGAATTAAATGTCTCTAAAATGTTCCGTAAAGCACTTAGGTACTTATCACCAATAGTCTCTCACATTATATGCGTAGTGAAAGTGATAAATAAGATAATTTGCAAAGTCACTATGCATTTTTGTAACGCATGTTTAACGTTTTTGCGAAACACACTACCGATTTTTTAAGCACTTTAAACTTTTTCGGCACTTATATTACACATACACTACGCACGGACACGCCTTGTTACGTTTATTACAGGTCTTCTTATACACTTTGGACGTCTGTGGCACTTAGGGTAGAGTACCTTGTTTTTGGAGTTGCGTAGTACTTTTTATCACCCATGCCATTTTCTTCTTTTTCTTTTTCTTCTTTTTGGCCATGATTCTGAACGATTTGATCTAACCCCGCACGAAAAAAAAATAGAGAAGAAAATGTTCGAAGATCACATTAGAATATTACTCGCGGTTTCGCGTCGGCACAGGCACAGACACGCCCGAGCGCGCCTTGTATGTCACGGTCGCCATGTAAGGTTGTGCGTTGGAGATGAGTGAAACTCGTGAATATCTTGAGTATACTGTCCTTTATTCGAGAGTAACATGCCTTATATAATAATATATGAGTAACTAAGCTACCATACCACTACAAAGCTACTACCAACTCATGCAGCAACACACAAAATGCAAATGGTCAAATGTAGGTAAATAGTATGGCCCTGCCTACCACTTCGAGAATAAAGGTGTGTTCTGACGCAATGTTGGAACCATACTGTGCCACCACATAAACAAATGGTCTGACACTGTTGATTTGTTTTTCAGTACCTACTATATCCCTACTAATATTATAAATGCGAAAGAAACTCTGTCTGTCTGTCTGTTACGCTTTCACGCCTAAACGGCTGGAACGATTGAGATAAAATTTGGTATAGAGATAGTTTGAGGTCCTAGGAAGGACAAAGGCTACTTTTTAACTGACTGCGCAAAAGGAGGGTCATGATTTTACGCGATAACGACTTCTACGCGGTCGAAGCCGCGGGGAATAGCTAGTAATATTATAAAGAGGAAAGATTTGAACGTTTGTTTGTCTTAAATATGAAAAAGAATTGGTCTCGAGCAGGATTAGAACCTGCATCTTCTCGCATTCCGTGCAAGATGCTAAACCAATTAGCCACCAAAACCTACTCGGAACCAACCAAATTTTCCACCTTATACGTCTTGGGGCGACGTTCTTTTTCCAAATTTAAAATTTATGATCAGTTAGCATACTAATTGCATTTCAAAAAAATATTAAAGTTTGTTTGTCTGTTTGCATTTGAAAAATTCTTTCCCTGTTGGGAAGCTATTATACTATCCCGGTGATCGTGGGCTATATTTTATTTCCCGATTCTCACGGGAACAGGAGTAACGCGGATAAAAACGCGTAACATCCGCTAGATATAAATAAGGATGAAAATCGGCATTGAGTTATAATGTACTAGTACATTAGTTTAAAAACATAACATAACATTTATTACATTATACCTCAACGGAAAATCGGCAACATTTTGTTAGTCGGATAGGAATAAATCTGTGTTTTCATCTTATGAAAAACCATAGATTTAGAATTTTTCGCTACTCTCTGAAAAACTGTGTTTTTCGCGTCAGATACAGATTTGAGTCATTTTATTTGATGTGATGTTAATGAGAAAGATTTTGTCAAGTTCAGAATACATTTTATTTTTATCCATCTTTATCTTTGAGTTTATTGATTCCGATGAATCTTGATATAAGCAGTACCTACCTACGTAATACTTACATACATATAGACCTGCCTTTATCTCCGAAGGGGTAGGCAACTAGGCAGAGGCATAGTATACGTCGAAATTTAACCTTATAGTTTTATGTCCCACGTAATAGGTGGTGAGCCTATTGCCGTGTTGAAATGGACAGGCACAGGTTGTGACGACCCGCAATTTAAATATTCAAGCCACCCGTAAGGTCTTCAACTAGGCAACGATTGTCACTTTACTGACAAATAGATTTCATTTCGAATTTCCCTTCTCTACGCAGTGGATCGTTTTGCAAAAGTGCTCCTTTAGTCGCCTCTTAAGAGCCCCTCGGGATGAATTGGGTTGGCGACATTTTATACTCTTTCTCCTTGATCCTCTATCTACTTATAAATCTTCATGCTCAAAAAGATGGGTCTGTAAACATGTAAATTTAAAAAACCGTCCACTATTGTAAAAGAAGGGTGTAGGATGTAGGGGGCCCCAACACGATCCTCGGAGCCTAAACCAACCTTATAATTTACTAGTGGTGCATCTGCTGACCAAGGGACGTGGCTCTGTACCTACCTCTTATCGATTCTAACAAAACATCAAAAATCTAATTCTGCTTCTAGCAACCAATAAGTAAACCGGACTGCAAATTCAAAAGTTATGAAATCAATTATGCATACTCTACTAAGACATAGAAAAATGTGAAGAGTGCGGCACTCCTGAGGATGTACATCATCTGTTAGTGGAGTGTGCATGGCCACGGGCATTGAGAACGACGTTACTGGAAGTCTCTATATCAAGGACTTCTATATACAAATCTTTGCTCTATATACGATCGATGGATGTTGGAAGTTTCAATAGTATCTTGGCCAAACCTCTTTCTGAAACTGCTATTCTAATATATAAGAGGATATATGAGATTTGGATAGTTTAGTATTATAATGCTTTTTTTTTACGTGAGGGATAATCCTCATGGATGTTATGTCGGACTCCTACCGACTAAAAAACCTCACGTAACGCCCAACAGCCTATGTTTGTGAGCCCTGGGTAAGCCCTCGGAAGGATGTCCCAGGAGGACATAGTATTATAAAAGTAATCTTATGTACGTAAGCGGCAATTTTTTGTATTATAAGCTCAGGGTACGATGGAGCTGGCATGGATATGTAAGCCAAAAGCTCTTATAATTTATTCTTTTAAATAAAATTTGAAAAGAAAGAAGAAAGAAAGAAAGAAAGAAAGACATTTATTCAGGCACAAAATAATAAATAACAAGTAGAAATATCTCAATACCTATTCATTCATTTCCATGCATGCACCCGAAAAGGAAGCCATCTCAGCTATTAGCCACATACCATTGCCAAAATTGGTAGGTATGCAGCGCTGGTTTTCAGATGGCCCCTATTCGTACCTAACGCTAAGTGACATCACGAACAATTATATAAAGTTGGTACTTAAATAAAAATCAATACAGTAATTTAATCTATCCTAGAAAGCCCAACAATAAAAAAATAAAAAAAGCTCAATAATTATACATAAATAGGTACACTTTTTTTTACCTGTACACTCCAACACGAGGTATTTTACAATTAAACATAATCATTATTTATTACATAATATCATTGGTACACTCCATATTTTTAATTATATATACCTACATGCATAATATTTTATACAGGTAATTACACATAGACAAAATATACATCTCACCAAAAAATTATAGACATATTAAACCATAAAATATAATTACAATAATCATAATACGCAGTTATTTTAAATAATATATTACTTAATTTTAATTCTATAATTTACATTACATTATCTGGATTATAAATTAATTAATTAACTGCATTAATAATGATTAATATGATTAGTATGATTACGGAATATCAATGTAGATAATTAACAATAAATATAGTAAAATTACAAAAACAAACAAACAATCAAATAATAACAAAAAGAGAACAGAACCAGAGAACGAGACACACAATAGCTTTTCTTTAGATACGTTTGTGCAGAATAGACAATTTATTTTGTTTTTAATGTCGCGCCGCACAGTTGCAGTTGGCTCAATCGCCAAACTGTCATCTGTCACTGTCACTGACTGACTGAGCTGTCATGTCAGGCACAAGTGCACATGCACATGCACAACAAACTATGAAGAAATTCATCCGCTTCAATCTATTACAACGTGATAGATTTAGATTATATTGCAAAATAACCCCTCCAAGCAATAAATAGTAACTAATAGCTCTTTATACTGTGATAATATCATGGTGTTGACGAACAACTAAAGAAACATCGCAAAGTGAAATCAACGTGCCAATCATTTGGATTTTTGCCTAGTTAACAGCAGAAACTTATATTTTCGCCGAAATGTGTGGACTGAAGTAACGGCATATAGCGGCGGTGGCAGGTCGTTCCAAATATGACTTGCAAGAAATTTATAGCTTCCACGATACATAGTGGTCCTGTGCTTAGGGATTAGCATAAGGTGAGTGGACGCTCTTGTTTTGTGTTTATTTACATCTCTCGACCAGGATAACTTCTCGTACAAGTATTGGGGTCTACCTGTCTTCACCACTCCGAACAAGAGTGTGGCAAAATGCAACTCACGACGTTCCGCCATTCTCATCATATTGCCACTATTCAGAAAGGGTGTTACATGTGAACGCGGTGGGATTGTAAAACAGAAGCGAGCACAAGCATTCTGAACCCTCTGTATCAGTCGTTCAGTTTTCTTCAGAAGACAACTTCCATACACAGTGTCAGCATAGTTGAGTTTAGAGAGAATGAGTGACTCACAAAGCAGTATTCTTATGCTGACACTGATGTATGGGCGTATTCTGTACAATAATCTCAGCCGGTAAAAACAGTTCCTGACCGCATACATGATGTGAGTCTCAAAATGAAGCTGCTCATCAAATGTAACCCCCAGATTTCGCGCCACCGACACCCGTTCAACTGGGCAGTTATCAATTCTCACATCTAATCCATGCTGGAGTATCCGGTTTCTCACCTGTCTAGTACCCACAACCATAAACTTTGATTTCTCCGGGTTAAGCACCAAAGAGTTTCTACGGGCCCAGTCTGCGATGCTAGCTAAATCCTCGTTTATCCTGATTACAGATTCTAAACAATCAGAGTCAGAAAACGACAAGTGTAGCTGCATGTCATCAGCATACAGATGGTACCCACAGTTACTGACAACGCTAGTCATGTCACTACAATACAGAATAAAGAGCAGTGGCCCGAGGATCGAACCCTGTGGGACGCCCCTGCTCACTGGATAATGAGCAGATTCCATAGCACAACCAATCTTCCCATCATTTATTTGCACAAACTGGAACCTATTGCTAAGGTAACTATGAAACCAATTTACTACCCCCCTAGAGCAACCATAGTATGCAAGCTTTGATAGAAGCAGTGTGACATTTATCCCATCAAAAGCACGGCTGAAGTCCAGGAGAGTCAGCACTGTACCCATGCCCTGATCCTGAGCCTTCAAGATGTTATCAACAACATCTAATAGGGCTGTCGCTGTGCTGTGTCCCCTGCGAAAACCTGATTGCCTACACGGCAATACATTTGACTGTTCCAAGTATTTTGTTAACTGGTTACTGACCACCCTTTCCAGGATCTTAGATAGACAAGGCAAAATACTGATTGGTCTTAGATCCTTAGGCCCAGTAGGGCACAGGACTTTGGGTATTGGTCTCACTTGAGCTGTTTTCCATGATGTGGGGAATGTTGAGGTAGCAATTGATGTATTAACAATATGTGTTATGATACTGAGAGTTTGAGGGAGGGTCATCAGCAGCATATCCAGGGAAATCCCGTCCACACCCATAGCATTCGACTTCAATTTCCTAATAATTTTTTCCACCTCTTCTTCTGTTATGGGCTCCAATTGGAAAGTTTGAGAGTGAAATCGGTTCCATTCGAAGAAGGTTAGGTCAGAAATGGAAACCCTATCACTGCCCGGTACATTTAAAAAATGCTGGCATAAAACATCAGGGTTGCTACAGAAGTCTGGTATCTCAGAGGCACTCTTAGCACTTACCACAATATTTGACTTGAGCTCTTTCCAAAGTCTCCGTGGATTACCAATACTGTTATTGATATGGTTTTTAAAAAAAGCCCGCTTCTCACTTTCGATAGCATCACGTACTAGGTATTTCAGTACTAAATACGATTTATTGTGTGACTCTTGATTAGTGACTTTGAATTTATGATAATGTTTGTCACGAAGGCGCATCATATCTTTCACAGTACTGGTAATCCATGGGTAGCATTTATCCTTAATTAAAGTTCTTTTCATCGGTGCGTGCAAGTCAAACAATGACACAATGCAAGTGCTCAAAGCTTGGACCATATTGTCTACACCACCCAAATTCCTGATAGAGTCCCATTCCACCCTCTCCAAGTCCTCCTCAAACCTGTCAATTAATATATCCCGCAATGGTCTGTACATAATCCACCTTGGGGCAGGTTTATCAATTTTAAGCTTAAACTCTGCAGAGATCATCGCATGGCGACCAAGGTCAGGGATATGCCACACCGATATGCTACTTGCCTCAGCATCTGTACATATCAAATCGATCAAAGTTGCGCTGTGATCGGTAAAATGAGTAGGCTTTGTCACTAAGTTGACCATACTCATGGTTACCATGAAAGAGTCAAGTAGTTTTGTCTTGTAATCCTCTTTATCCAGTAAATTTATATTAAAATCTCCCAGGAGAATTACCTTATCAGCTTTAGAAAATGAAGAAACCGAGTCTGTTATCGCATCCACAAATGTGTTTACATTAAGCCAGGGTGGCCTGTAAGCTGTGCCTATTACTATCGCCTGCCCACTTTTATTTAGTCTTAGCCACATCTGCTCGACATTTGTGGCATCAGGAAAAGGCTCAGCCCGCACATGTATCCCCCGTCGCACGTAAAAGCCAACCCCACCGCCACAGCCATCACATATGTAGGTCGGTCGCGGGGTGTGACGGAGCCTATAGTTTGGCACCTGAGGTGCTCGACCGTCGCCCGTATCCACCTTAATCCATGTCTCATTTATTGCCATGATGTCGACATTAAGGTTCCCCATAGCCACGATGAACTCCTCATGCTTTGTCCCCAGCGACCCCGCATTGAATAAACCGAGTTTCAAACGTTTATCCTTTTTGTTATGCATTTTTTAGCCCCAATACTACATACGTTTCTATTTTAAAAACTATAAAATTACCCTTAATACACTTACGAATCATTATTTTCCATTTACAGGAAGCAGTGGCACCCACCAGTAAAAAGCGAAATGCACCACATCTACAAGCAGCTGCACCCGCGACAACATACACACATTTATACATTATACGCTGAGACTCCTCAAGAATGGGCATATTGTCACCTGCTATATACAACCACAAATGCTTTAATCGTAGTATAAAAATTCCAATTAGAGTACTCCTATATGGCAATCCAGATTTAATTTGGAAAATACAACTTTTTTTATTCATTATTAATGCTATACTATTAATATAATATAATGTATCAGAATAAGAAATGTCATTATCATTATTAATCATAAGAATTATACAAAATTGTTGAGAATTTATTAAAAATGCAGTATCATAATATAAATTAATCAAAATCAGATCATAATATACTTTTATTATTAAATCTTTAATACTATTAAGTTGAGTGTGTTTAATTTCTTGCATAACTTTGTACCCTCCCACATACTCCCTTGTATATTTAACTAGTGGGGTCAAGCGGCACCTCAACATGAAAAACCCGTTGCAGATCAGACTCAGAGCGAATACTGTAGGTCTCCTTACCCTCAGCCTGCCTAGCCAGTACCCTACCACGCTTAATCCATACATACTTCCATCCGAGTCTGCCAGCCGCCTCCCGAGTGTGGAATAAAAGCATCTTATTGTACCGGCTCAGTCGCTCGTTGATATAAAACCGTCGCGGAGGGGCATTCAGGCCCAGGTCAGCAGAGGTGGCGCCACGCCGAACGCGCGCGCACCGAAGCATCTCGTCCCGCAGGTGCTTCCTGGTCACCCTGACCACCAGGGGGCGGGGTCGATCAGCCTTCTGACCAGTCCCATCTCTCCTGTTCTTAGTTACAGAACCCATTCTCTCGGCAAAAACTACGTCACGTGGTTCCAGCTGCATTCCTATCTTTCTTGCTATCAAATCTACAACGTGCACAGTGTTTTCACCTCCTTCCTCTGGAAGGTTGAATATCTCCAGATCGCAAGCCAGCATATCCTGATCGCGGTCGTTGAGCTCCATCTTTAGCTTCCTCACGGTCTTCTCAAGGTGCTCAGTGTTAGACCCCCGAGCCTCCATCTCCTGCACCTTCTCCTCCAGACCGTCGATTCGGCTCGCACAGCTTGCTATGTTAGCCTGAAGCTCCCCCACCTCCCGTCGCAGATCCCTCAGCTCCCTCTTCAACTCCTCTCTCATACTGCGTATTTCCGCTCTAAAAAGCCTAATTTCCTCCCCCAGGTCCGGCCTCGAGGATGTCCCCTCGGACGGAGTGCCATTAGCGTCCTCGAAGCCAATACCAGCATCAGGACTGCTTGAGTCAGAGGGCGTCCCTTGCACACGGACATTTGGCTTTTTCAATTCTCTTTTGTCCATAGCTCCACCGGCTTTCCCCATGCAGCACTTACAGGTAGTTGCGCCATCCTTACCCTTCACTGATCTAAATTTCCCACATGCATTGCACTTAGCCATGATACCTAGTGTTTGTTTATTATTGTTTGGTAGTTCACGTACTTGGTCGTAGATGGCGCTGTTTTCAATTTAATTTTCAGGCTGTATTTATGCTAATCCAGCCTTCAACTTTCTAATTACTAGGGATGTAAAGCAGTCCCACTCACTATACTATTAAATAAATATGAAAGCTTTATCAACAAATTGTCTTAATGCTGATTTATTGTTTTTATTATCCAAATTAGGGTAGTTTTGGAGTCCACTGTAACTTGATTCACTTCAATTAAGTTTTAAACACATAATAACTCGACACTTGCACTATCTAACAATATATGACCCCAATTGGTCCACACTGGGTATTTTCTCATAAATGTTACTAAAGTTAAATCTCTTCTTATATTTTTTTAAAAAAATTACGTTTAGGTAGACAGCTACATTTAACGTCCGTGACGTCACGTCAAAAAATAAATTATAAGACATAGATAAAAGGCATTTGTGACCTAAACTTCTGAACTAATAAGGTGGCAGACATGTATACGATACAGAACGATCAACCTTATAAAAACTGATCACCTGAATATCACTATAGAAGTAGGAGAGTACAATACTCAGAGATGCAACACTACCTTTTTTTTTTTTTTCGTTTTGAAATCTTGTGCCGTACTTCTACCGACTAAAACCACACGGTGCCTTGCCTAAGTCCCGGGTAAGCCCTCAGAAGGATGACCCCAGGGCTTCCGACACAGACTTTGTCCGACATCGCGGACTCTCCCTAAGGGTTTGGGTTCAATCCCACTTCTTGGGAGGGGGGGGGGGGTTGGGGTTTATCCCGCTTCTTTGGGGAGGAGAGGAGTATTCTTTCCCACTTATGTGAGGTGTGATAAGACACATCACCGTTTTGACCTGCTTCTGTAAAAACGGCGAGCAGCCAACCCGCCGTTCTCAGGCTCTCGGCCATGGAGGCTGCAACACTACCTAAAATACTTATGACTAGCGGACGTCGAATCACGGGCTTCACCCATGTAGCTTCCGTTCCCGTGGGAATACGGGAAGAAAACATAGCCTATGTTATCCGGGGATAGTGTAACTTTCCAACAGTGAAAGAATTTTTCAAATCGGTTCAGTAGGTAGTTTCGTAGCCTATTCGATGCAAACAAACAATCAAATCTTTCCTCTTTATAATAATTAGTAATTTAGTATAGATTATAGATGTAGGAATGTACCTACTAAACAAATATTTTTTTAAGCTTCCGACCAAAGTGTACAAGTAGATATTAGTATTTAAGTAAGTCACGTAGTTTACAGTCATGGTGTTATATTATACTAAGTCCATGACTGAGAGCTCAGTGCGTGACTGAAATAACGAGATTCTACAAAGTACGAGTAAAAAACAAAACAGTACTTACCTAGTTAAATCTAATATGAAAGCTTATATCTAGAACTTTTAACAACGAAATAACGATAATCAAATTTGTTCCTAATTTATTTTTGCTGTTAGTACTTAGCTGTTATTGAAGCGGCATAGGACATACATCATCTGTGAAAATTTCAACTGCCTAGCTATCATGGTTCATAAGATACAGACTATGGTGACAGACAGACAGACGGACAGGAGAGACTCGGTAATAGAATCCAGTTTTTACCTTTTGGGTACGGAATCCTAAAAGGATCCTATTATTTCTTCAAATTTCGTTAATACTGTAGCTATACTAATATCACGTCACGATTGTGACAAATAATATGGTCTGTTCGAGTTTGCTAAGAATACAGACTCTCATAATCAAAGCGAGTTTAATTAATATAAAATAAGTTACGTATTATTACCAACTTTAACGATTCTCTGAAGGTACTGAAAGACATTGAGAGCTAATACTAGCTTTGCTAGCACATAGTGCCGTTTAGTGCAGCGTAATTTCCGTTATTCCGGATCATTTTCCAGTTGTACTAATCCTTTGTTCATACGGCAAAACAAAACAAAACAATAACACAAAACCTTGGGACGACCTGCCAGCGCACGTGTTTCCCTCCTCTTACAACCCCGGGTTCTTCAAGCGGAGCGTCAAGAACACATCATGGGACCGCCAACTTGAGGACCACTGTCAGAAGTCATACGGACTGTGAGAGTGACCCCCAGTCGCTTCATGTCGCCATGACCTTCCATGAGGCGGGCGGAATTAATTTGGCAAGCTTAATATTTATAGTACATAGCGAAGCCCTCGTGGCCCCGCGGACTCAGTGTTCTGTAAACGATCACTGCAGTAAGCCACTTTCACTATGGCCGGTCCATGGATGGGTGACCATCCATGTGATCACTTTGTGACATTTTTTTGAGCGTTTCCTTGCTTCGGAAGGCACGTTAAGCCGTTGGTACCGGTTTCCAGTAAAATGGCAGTCGTAAAGCTAAGTTGAAGGCTTTATTTCAACAGCAGGCAGTCACAACCTGCGCCTGTCCATTTAAACACGGCAATACAGCTCACCACCTATTACGTGGGACAAATTATACAAAGGTGAAATGTGGGCATATAATATCCTCTGCCTACCCCTACGGGGATAAAGGCGTGACCATATGTATGTATGTAATATTTTAAAAAATGCATCAAAAACTATAATTTTAGCGGGCGGAACATACGGCACCATCTAGTTCGTTTATATTACAACGATATTTCATACACAGCTGACGACAGACACCCTAACCTTCCTTAAAAGACATCATTATTATATTAAACTACCCTATGACCTGCTCTTCCTTAATGGGGTACCCAGACCTACGAATCTTATGTAAATACGAAAGCTGAAAAATATTTATAGGTGTAATTTTTTCTCCCAGGTGGAATAAATGGCTAAGAGAGATTGAGGAAACGGGTTACTGAAAACGGGAGATAATGCCGTACGTCTAATATGTCACGGGCGTAGTCAGGGTTCAAATAAAACGTCATATATACATAAAGTCACACCTGTATCCCCGAAAGGGTAGGCAGAGGCATGGTATAAGCCCACATTTCACCTTATAACGTCATGATACCCTTTAATACAAATAGGCATATCTTTATCATCGGAAGGATTGGGATAGTACAAGCATATAGGTGTGCAATAAATAACCAATGTCAACAGTGTTACTATATGAATATTTCGGGAGGGATTTGAACCCTAAAAACCCTCCCCTTGGTTACGCGTACCCGTACTCGTATATATTATATTTACTGCTCGTTCGCTCTAAGTTTGCCGCTCGGCTCCAAACTAAAGTCGAATTTTTAATTAGACGAAATAAATTGACAGCAACTAATGTCACTTCTTCATACAATGTTACTTATTGTATGAAGAAGTGACATTAGTTGCTGTCAATTTATTTCGTCTAATTAATAAAAAAACCAACCTAGATATAATATTTATATTAATAAAAAATCCAACCTAGATATAAAAATAACCAACCTAGATAAAGGCATGCACACAATGGGGATCTTCCTAGACCTTGCCAAGGCTTTTGATAGTATTTCTGCTACTTTACTACTGCAGAAGATGGAGGCTCTTGGAATAAGAGGAACACAACTTCGGTTGTTTGCCGATTATCTCAGTAATCGCAAGCAATCGGTAAAAATTGGCGAGCACACAAGCAGAGCGATGACTAACAGTGGTTTTGAGGTACCACAGGGGAGTGTTTTGGGAAGTACTCTATTTTTAATTTATATTAATGACCTTTGCTCCTCTACACTACAAAATGGTGTAATTATATCTTATGCTGACGACACAGTTCTCTTGTTCGCCGCAGAATCACGTGAGGAGTTATATACTCGTGCACAACGAGGCTTTATTTTTGTGACTAATTGGCTCAATAAAAACCTACTAACGCTTAATGCTGATAAGACAAAATATATTTTATTTGCAATGAGGAACACTAACAAAAACATTAGTGGCCTAGAAATACTCACACACAGCTTTAGAACTGCTTGCCCACCATGCCTTTGTCTTGCATTGACTAAAACTGACGATATAAAATACCTGGGAGTCACGATTGACACAAATCTAAATTTCCGTAAACAAATAAGTTCGCTCAGTACAAGAGTACGCAAATTAATTTACATTTTTAAACATTTGCGAGTAATAGCAAATTTTAAACTTATTAAACAGGTATATCTGGCTTTGGGTCAATCAATTATCACATATTGCATAACAACCTGGGGTGGTGCTGGAAATTCAGTCCTTCTCCCGCTAGAACGTTCTCAACGAGCACTATTAAAGGTGGCCTCTTGTCGGCCATTTAGGTACCCCACACAGCAACTATATAGTGAATGTGACGTACTAACAGTTCGGCAATTATTTATTTTAAATATTGTATTACACCAGCATACCAAGCTTCCTTCACCCAGAGCAGATCTGAACAAGCGACGGAAGGATTTAGTTTGCAAAACCCCTTTAACCCGACACGCTTTTATGAAGAAATTTCACACCTTTTTGGGCCCCTATTTGTATAAAAAGATAAATAAGATACTAACACTTAGTCACCTAAATTATAGAGATGCTAAGATCTTGGTCGTTGATTACTTGAGAGACCTAAACCGCGAGGACACGGAAAAGTTACTTGAGATTATTAATTGAATGTTTTAATGTTAACCTAAACCTATGTCTAAATATAGACTATTAATTAGATACTGTTAAATTATTGTTTCTTAGCCGTAAGATAAATTCAGATCAGTGAGGGTCTGAAACACAGGTTTGACATAAACCTAGATCAGGCTTGTCGCACGTAAGCAAGATGGCCTACATTAGTTATTTACCTCTTTAAATTGTATTTTAAGCCGAATCGTATAAAATGTAATTATAATTGTCTAGTATAAGCATTAATAATTGTATTTAGTAATGTAGACCAGGCGATTTTTGTTTATTTACGAGTGAAATCTATTTTGTAAAATTGATCAATAAAATTCTATTCTATTCTATTCTATTTTCTATGACGAAGTGACATTAGCTACTGTCAATTTAGGTACTTCGTCTATTTAAAAATTCGAGTATACGCCTCTACGCCAGCGGCAAACTTAGAGTGTAACACTAAGATGATCAGTGTTACTCACCAACTAGCGCGAGGTAGCTATGCAGAGAACTCTTTCCCAGGGCGCCTTACTACAGAGATTCCAGTGTGCGTGCAAGGGTAGGCCAGGGCTCTGACGAAAACAGTCAGGTAGGGTGTACACACATATATTTATATAACACAGAGATACACAGAGACACACAGAGAGCTTATTCACTGATAGACACAAATATCACAGGTACACAGAAGTATAGTCAGTGCTTAGGTACTTATGCTACTAAGCTACACATAAGTAGTGGATTTACTGGCCTGCAGAGTGAGCTGAGTGAGAGTGACTGCCTGTTGTTACTGCCAGGTGATGACGGCAGATACCTCTCACATGAGAAGCTCGTGTAGTCCGCACTTCCACGTTGTCGTACCACGTGCAGCCCACTAACTTATAGGTGCGGCACCAAATATCTCATCCGGCAACTAGCCCCGTAGTAAAAAACCCTGTCATGAAAGAAACGACAAATTATGATCTTGGCTGCGCGACAGACGACAATCGACCCGCTTTGCAAAAGAAGAAGTGACTCACCAGTTTTCTGGGTAAAATGTAGCAAGATGCAATGCAGCAACCCAATCACAGCCCGTTAGGCCACGCGAGGTAACAAATAATCGCGCTTGAGCGAAAAACTGATTCGCGGCACAGTCTCAGAGCAAAAGCCAAAGGACCTCCAACTACCCCAAAGCAGGTCCCGGTCAAAAGTCCTGTCTTTCACGAAAAATCTTAACAAAACCCGTTCCTTTAAATGCGAAACGCTTCGTCACCGAACTTATGACATCCTGTCATTCTGACAGCAGAAATGTCACCACTGACAACCGATTAAAAAAAGATAACTCGATAAGGCTGCTTTCACATCCTAAATACTGCATCTATAGAAAATAAATGCTACAACCACCCCCCCTTTAATAGTATTTCCTGCGGATATGACACGCTGGAAATACACAATAAAGAAAACAGAAAAGTACTGACTAATAAACAAAGACAACCAGCTAGGTCCTTCAAACACCAGCTGACTACGACCATTACAATACCAAAGAAAGATCCTCCTATGTACCTAACTAGACACTGACTCGTGTACCGGTTAGGCTAAGTAACTAGAGTCTAATGCCCTTCATAGAAAACGAATGCTCCCTTTACTCACTGCCGATACCCTAACACTACCCAAGCTCTCAGGATAATGTAGAGTACTAAGAAGCGAATGAGAGAAAAACGCTCGGTGCGGTGCATAGAAGAAACTACAACGTGACAATTTAAAGTCACGTACACATATAGAAATACAAACAAAAGATTAAAATAGTCTTACATAATGATCACATAGCACTGGTTTAATAAACTAGAGAAACAGTGCTATGTAGTTACGTTAGGTATTGGAGACTGCTCCTCCTGATACTTCAGGATGTCCTTGATATGGTACTCCCCAAGATCCTTACCGTCCAGATCTGACAGCCTATATACTAAAGGGGATCGTTTAGCAGTCACCACACATTTAAGGAACTTAGGAGCTAGCTTAGCAGTAAAATTCTTGGCCTTGTTGGACAGGTAGAACGTGCGTTTGTAAACTATCTGTCCCACTTTCAGCTCTACATGCCTTTTTCTGAGGTTGTAATACTTTTCATTACGCTGGTGGGCAACGTTCAAATGTTTCCTCACCTGGTCGTAAATGCGTTGTATTTCTCTCAGCTTGACACCGAAGGCTGATGGATCGTCTACAGAGACTGAAGTAGGATGGCACGCGATATCTGTCTGCCTGTACAGCACTCCATCCCCAATAAATTCCCTACCATGTACCAAAAAGTAAGGGGTGAAACGAGTTGCTTCGTTAACTGCAGTGTTTAAAGCACACTGTATCTCAACCAAGAACTGATCCCAAGACTTGTGTTGTGACTTCACATAGCATGAGATCGCTTGAACCACATTGCGAATAGCTCGTTCCGCCTGATTAGTTTGGGCATGATACCTAGGGTTATAATATATATTAGGTACATTGTATTTAGCCAACAGATCCTTAAATGGCTTACTCACAAACTGAGGGCCATTATCCATGTAAATAGTCTTGCAGACTCCGTGCACGAGAAACACACTCTTCTCTATGAACCTCGCGACTACAGCGCCTGTGGCAACCCGAACAGGGCACAACATGACGTATTTGCTAAAGTAGTCGGAGACCACGATCAGGTGTACGTTTCTATTGCTCGAAGTGGGAAAGGGACCAAGCAGATCGACAGAGATAGCTTCGAATGGCTTCGAAACCCGCTTCGGGCTACCCATTAGGCCGGGACGAGACGTATTTACGGGTTTGTACTGCTTGCATGTTTCGCAATTCCCAACATATTCTTTGACGTCCTCGTACATCTTGGGCCAGTAATAATTTAGGGCTAACCTTTTATGCGTCTTCCAAACGCCACCATGGGCACTAAGTGTGTCATCGTGGTACTTAGAGAGCAGGGGCAAGCGATCCTCCTGAGGTACCACCAGCTTCCAGTCAAAGTCTGAAGTCAAAGAATATTTATTTTTAGTTAACCTATATAGAAGGTTGTCACGAATGTCATAATTTGGTGACTTCCTAGGGTTCTTCCGAACACTATTCATGGTGTGGTCATACCACGGGTCTTTAGTGGGTACTGCATCGAGGGAATCAATTTTGATACGAGACAGAGCATCAGGTACAACGTGGTCTTTACCTTTTCGATGCTCTATGTCAAAATCGAATTGACTGAGCCTCATGCTCCAACGTGCTAGACGACCCGTGGGATTTTTTAGCTTATGGAACCACAGAAGAGATGAATGATCCGTGACGACCGTACATTTTTGGCCTTCGACGTACTGTCGAAATTGTTCCAAAGCGAAAATCACGGCCAGAAGTTCTCGCTCAGTTGTGCTGTAGTTCACCTCGTTCTTGTTGAGAGAACGGCTACAGTAGGCGATAGGGTGCTCAACACCATCGTGAGTTTGTGTCAGTACAGCAGCAACTGAGTAAGCTGACGCGTCACTAAGAATGCGGAAGGGCATCTCAAAGTTAGGCATTTTTAATATAGGGGCAGAAACCAAGGCTGACTTTAGCAGGTTAAAGGACTGTTCAGCCTCAGGGGTCCATTCGAACTTAAGGTTCGTAGAAGTGAGTTTGCACAGAGGTTTACTAATCTTCGAGAAGTTGTTAACAAAGCGACGATACCAGCCGGCCATTCCCAGAAATCTCTTAACCTCCTTAGGGTTAGAAGGGGTGGGATAGTTGAGGATAACCTCAACTTTACCCGGGTCTGTCCGTAAGCCATGTTTGTCCACATAATACCCCAGGTATTTGAGTTCACTCCGACAAAAGTGGGATTTTTTCATATTAATAGTTAGGCCAGCATCCTTGAGTTGCTGATAGACTCTATGTAAGAGCTCTACATGCTCCTCAAAGGTGCTGGACACACAGACTATGTCATCCTGAAACGCAAATACCTTGTTGTCGAACTCGGGACCAAACAGACGGTCCATGAGGCGTTGCATCGTGGCACTGGCACCGACAAGACCGAAGCACATGGAATTGTAATGGAACAATCCTCTCCGGGGAACCGTAAAAGCAGGCTTCTCAGCAGACTGGAGTGAGTCGAATGGAATCTGCCAGTAGGCCGCACTCAGATCTACAGAGGTTAAATACTTAGCATTATTAAGATGGTCTAAGATTTGATTGATATAGGGTAAGGGGTAGGCGTCACTCTTAGACACAGAGTTCAGCTTGCGAGAGTCCAAGCACAATCTGAGGTCGCCGTTCGCCTTCTCCACCATGACCACTGGAGAGTTCCAGGCGGACTGAGACGGGGACACTACTCCCATCTCCAGCATTCGGTCCAGCTCGGCTTCCAGGGCCTTCTGCTTAAGGGGAGAGAGCGGATAATAACGCTGCTTGATCGGCTTGCTGTCACCAGTGTCAATGACATGGTGCACAAGTGAGGTCCGACCTAAACCCACCTTATCAGTGTTCAACGAGTCGAACTTTTCAATGACCTCGTTGATTACACACCTTTGTTTAGTTGTCAGGTTGTCGTAATCCTCGAGGCCACCGTTAAGGGACACAGACTCTATAGGATTATTATCACTAAAGCTATCAAGACTAATATTTTGTAAAATTAACTTATCACTTAACTTAAATTGTTGCCAGAAATCCACTCCAAATATCATGGAGGTGGTTATACCTGGGACAACATAGAACTTGACAACTCGGATAACCGAATTGTACTCAATTGGCAAAGAGATACAACCCAGACATTGCAAGTGAGTGCTGTCTGCAGTTGTAATACGAAAAGTAGGATTGATACTCACAAGATCAAAACCCAGTTCCAAGAAGATGCGGTGCGCTCCCTTACCTAGTATAGAGCAGGAGGCACCGGAATCTAGAAGGCCTAAGACATTTAAATTTAAAACCTTAACAACTAGATACGGTCTAATGTCACTATCCCGTTTAGGAAACAGGACCTTATCAGAAATAGACTCAGATACAGAGTGATGCACAGAGTTCCTAATAAGGCCCTGGCCTACGCGTTTTTTGACTTGCTAGTACAGTGTGAGCAGTCTGGGGTCTTGACTCCTTTGAGACCACACCGGAAACACACCAGCTCCCTTGACTGTGTGCAGCTGTATGCAGTGTGACCGCCCCCGCCGCAACGAAAGCATTTGCGATCGTGGGGGGTAACCGGCGTCTCCACTGCAGACACCTGCTTAGCGGGCTTTTGTACACCTTTGTTCTTAAGCTGGTGTAAGTCAGATGTAATCTCAAACTTGTCAAGAGCAGGCTCATGGAAAGCGTCTGCCCTAGTGCGCGCAAGCTCCAAGCGCTTACCCAAACGTCTCAAGTCATCTACAGAGTTGACATCATGCAAGGCCAGTTCCTTCATGTAGTCAGGTCTAATGTTGTGCATGAGAATGTCCAGCTGTTCCTCACTGGGCATCTTACATGACAACCTTGAGAACATGGCTTGCATTGTACATATATAGTTAACCAAGGACTCAGAGCGGGCTTGTGTACGCTGTCTTATCTCGTTCCTGAGGCGGTAATCATAATCAGGAATATCGAAGGTATCTCTAAGCTCACTAATAAGATCCTCATATGAGATGAAGTTAGCTTTGTTTGTACGGAACCAAGACAAAGCCGGTCCATCCAACAGGTCGGAGAAAGCCATAAGGAGTCTAGGCTTAGTAACCTCCCGAGCACATCTAAGTTCCTCTAATCTCTCTAAAAACACACGTACACAAGTAGAACCATCATATTTTAAGTTAAATGAACATAAGTTAAGGGGACGTTCTTTATACACTATGTTACATGTAGAACTATTCCTACTTGAACTAGCTCGCACCGAGCGGTCCTCTCTCACTACTGGTGAAGTATATTCCACCTGGTCACGACCCGAAGGATCATCACCATCATCATCCAAACCTTCGGATTCAGAATCACTACTGGGTTCAGCTCTAGCGATGATCTTCACTAGCCTACCACGAATATCCACCAGGTCGGGGCAATCCAGACCACAACGAGCTAACCTACTCAATAAGTAGTTGGCTCTGATGGACACCCTAAGACGACCACCTTTATTAATGAAAATGTCACCTGACTGAATAGCCTCCTCCAGCTCGGAGACTCTTGGAAGGCAGATCGAGAGCTCAGCCGGTGCATCAGCGGGTACCGGAGCACTCGCTTTGATGCTACCTCGACGGACGAGTCGGTGTGCCGTTCTTAGCTCACTCCGAAGGCCAGACACTGTCGTTTCCGGTTCCACTGAAATACCCATGTGGGACAGCTCGTTAGCAAGTTCATCCTTTCTTAAATAATTAATATATTTTTTCATCTGTGCCATTATGTAAAAATTTACTTACAACAATTATAAATATAAAATGGCACAGATAGGGATCAATTACAAAGTAAAAATGTAAATTGAGTTACAACAAAGTGTACTAAGTTAGGTAATTATGTTTCAAATTGACTTTTAGAATTTAACAAAGATTAAGGGTATACTAAGAGAGAAAAGTTTCTAAATTTTCTGATAACACAGTTCAGGTTAATAATTAAAATTACAAGGTATCAACATACCTTCAAAAAAAAATTTATAATTACACAGAGTGAAATTCACTAAGTTAACACAGAGGTGAAGCTATAGAATAATATATGTAATATATTAATCTATGCTAATATAATATTACAATAAATATATGTGTTGAAGATTGCATACGGGAAGCATGAAACGCCTACTAGTTTTTAAATAGCAATAAGTTATAGTTTAGAGGTTTAGACTAATTGATATTTTTTACGCACAGGATCTCCTGTTATGTATGACACTTGTGCTAAGTCATTAAAGGTCGAAGGATCACTTCCTTAAAATATTCCTGAACTTTTACTTAAATACTACCAAAGTCGCTCCAGATCCCGAACATGGTCCTTCGAGCCGGATATAAAATATTAAGAAGAATTTGGCCATTATTTTGAGATAATTTCTTGGATGAATCGAGATTGAGAAATTACTGAGGTCAAGTCAAGGTGATCAGTGCATTCATTAAGGACAAAGCAGTGATTTATTAATTTAATTTAACCCATCACTCTTTAAAGGTAGTATTTTAGATTAATAAGCGGATTTAAAAGGTTAGTGTATTATTTTTGTTAATTTTGAACCGACTTCAGAAAGAAAGAGGTTATTTGTTCGACTAAGATTAATTTGTTAATTGTGTAATTGAAGGTCGTAGATAATAATTGTTACAAATTAATCATTTTCAATTTAATTTGGTTAATATTATGCTATATTTAATTTAATTGGCATAGTTAGCTTTAACAAGCTACATCTATTACCTAATTAATCAAATTTGTAACAAAAGTTTTAACTTATTTCCTACGCTTACACTAAGAATTAGTCATTAATAACAAAAATCTATTACATATGTACCTTACATAAGTATATTTTACACTGCTAAGTTTGCAAATAAGCATAGGCCTAACTGATGGTTTTTTTACAATAGTCTATGGGCGTTTGCAACTCAATTTGTAATTATTAGCATCATAGTGAATTATAAACAGTGGTAAATCATTATAAATTGTTATTGTAAATCATTATTTAATGTACCTTCTTAAAACTTTAATTGGGTAGTAGCCAGCCAGTAGACAGTTATCCCTCAGTTATTTTGATTGTAAGTTCTAAAATTGTTTGGTAATTAGGTAATATACAATCAAACATACATAAGTGCTTATAGTCACGCCTTTATCGTTAAAGGGTTAGGCAGAGGCATACTTACGCCTACATTTCACGATATTTAGTTTATATCTTTCAAAACCAATTTGATATTGTTGTGTTATAAGTTTGTTAAGCTTGCTATTGTATAAATTTCAGGATAACAAGTGCGTCTCCCACAATGGTTAATGAAAAAGAACTTATTAAAAAGAGAGGCAGTTTCAAGGGACGTTTAACTGCATTTTCAACCTATTTAAATTCTTTGGATGTTACTTCATTGACATCTATCGATGCCAGCGAATTGCAGATACGAATTGGTAAAGTGGAGACCTTGTACGAACATTATGATGAGGTACAGTTACAATTGGAGTGTAGTAGTGATTCTGGTGAGTTACAAATATCAGAACGTAATGAATTTGAATCCCTTTATTATAATTTACTCGCTAAGTCCAAAGATATATTAAATAAATTTAATAATGAACGAGAGCAGTTTCAGTCAACTGGTAGTGAGAAGGGTTCACCTTCTGGTAATAATTGTAGGTTCGTCAAGTTGCCCACTATTCAACTACCGAAGTTTCGTGGTTCGTATGATTCGTGGCTTGAGTTTCATGATACCTTTGCAAGTCTCATTCATTCCAATGACGAGATGGATAGCATAAATAAGTTCCACTACTTAAGAACGTCATTGGAAGGTCCTGCGGCAGTAGTTATACAGGCTGTTGAATTCTCAGCCAAGAATTATGAAGTAGCATGGAGGCTTCTGTGTGATCGGTTCGACAATAAACGTTTGCTGTTACAAAATCACGTTACTGCCTTATTTAACATCGAGCCCATTACAAAGGAGTCCTCTGGCGCCTTGAAACGAACTATGGATAATGTTAATAAAAATATACGTGCCCTAGAATCATTAGGTGAGCCTGTCATGCACTGGGATACACTTTTGATATATATTGTCAGTAATAAATTAGATGTCAAAACCTATCGTGAGTGGGAGGAATTTAAGGGTCGTCTTGATAAAAATTCACCAGTTACATTCACACAATTCATCACTTTTATGCAAAATCGTGCAGACATGCTTGAGACCATTGAATTGTCACGTAACACTAGTCAGTCTAGTACACAATTAAAGTCAGTTACCAAGGTCAAATCAATGGTATCTGTTCAACAAAACGATTCTACTTCGAATGAAAAATCATGTCCTAAATGTACTGGTGATCACGACTTAAGTAACTGTCACCAATTCCTTTCCTTGTCCAATAGTGAACGGCTACAAATATTGCCTAATTATAAGATTTGTTTCAATTGTTTTCGGAAGGGCCATTATGCTAACAAATGTAAGAAGCCCGGGTGCAAGATCTGCAAACGAAAACATAACTTCCTGATTCACAATTCTAATTATTATAAACAAAACAATAGCGAAGCGAAGACAAATCACTCCCCAGCGAGCGCGCAGCTCACCGGCGCGCACGACGGCGATAAGGAGCCAGTTAGTTTATCAGCCAATATACAGGCGGCGCCAGCGTCGAGCGACGGCGATCAGCAGGTGCTCTTATCTACCGCTTTGGTCAAAATTCCTGACGTACATAACAATGTGCATATAGCTCGCGCTGTGTTAGATAGTGGTAGTACGTCTTGTCTAATGACGAAACGGTTTTGCAAACGATTGGGTTTGCGTACTGTTAGTGTAGATAAATCAATCATGGGGATAAATAATGCTACTTCACGTATAGGTGAAATGTGTACAGTATCGATGCACTCGTTAAATGATAGCTATACGGCCAAGCTTCGTTGTTTTATTTTGCCGTCAATAACTAATAATGTTCCATCACATAATTTAAACTTAAAAAATATTATTGTACCTTCTGAGCTTTGTCTTGCTGATCCCAAATTCCATTTAGAAAGTGCCGTTGATTTGATTATAGGCGCTGACATATTTTGGGAATTAATTGGTACACAGCAAGTTAAGTTAGGTATTGGACAACCGATACTTCATGAAACCAAACTTGGTTGGGTGGTTTCTGGCCCGGTAAGCAGCGGCTATGTATCGGCTCCATCAAAAACAATTCATTGCAATTATTCTTCTGTTAATGATGACATTCAGAACCTACTTTCCCGGTTTTGGCAGCTGGAAGAAGTGTGCCCTCAGTCGTCTATTTATTCCACAGAGGAAAAATTATGTGAAGAACATTTTATTAATAATACTACTCGTTTGAGTGATGGACGCTTTTGTGTTAAGCTCCCTTTAAAACAAAGTGCGACGGTTCTAGGTGATTCTTATCAGCGAGCAAAGAAATGTTTACTTTCTCTAGAACGCCGCAACTTAACTAAACCTAAGTTTAGTCAAATGTACTCGGACTTCATGGTGGAGTATGAAGCTTTAGGTCACATGACAGAGTGTGATCCAGGTAAAACCTCTTATTTTATTCCTCACCATGGCGTCTTACGAGAGAGTAGCGTGACCACAAAGTTACGAGTTGTGTTTAATGCTAGTAGCCCTAGCACTTCTGGTGTGTCATTAAATGACATACAACTTGTTGGACCTACGGTACAGGACGACATTTTAGCCATTCTTCTCCGTTTTAGACAGCATAAGTACATCCTGACTGCGGATGTGGAGAAGATGTACAGGCAGGTGCTCGTACATCCAGATGATAGGCATTTACAGCAGGTTGTATGGCGTAAGGATTCGTCTGATCCAATCAAGACGTTCCAGCTAAACACTGTTACTTATGGCACTTCCAGTTCAGCCTATTTAGCCACTAGGTGCCTACATCAATTAGGGCTAGAATGTACAGACTCGACAATCAGCAACATTATTAAGCACGATTTCTACGTTGATGATTTGCTGACGGGTACTAATGACATTTCTGACGCTTTACACATTCGTCAGGAAGTGACTTCCGTTTTGGCTTCAGCTGGTATGCACTTACGGAAGTGGAAGTCTAATAACCGTCAGTTATTATCTGAGTGCGATGAGTCTGCCCTCAACTTAAATATTGGTGCCACCGAACCAAATAAGACTTTGGGTTTGGGTTGGTTACCAGCTTCTGATATTTTGTATTTTTCAGCAGGTACTTTAAATATGAAGGGAACTTCAAAGCGTGCAATTCTTTCGATCATAGCACAGATATTTGATCCACTGGGATTACTGGGTCCCTGCGTTATTCTCATGAAAATATTACTGCAACAATTGTGGTTGGCCAAGGTTACGTGGGATGATCAGCTCTCGCCTGATATCTGCCACTCGTGGAAGCAGATATTAGATACACTTCCAAATCTCAATTATTTACAAGTGGCACGACGTGTTATCTGTGATTCAAGCCAATCGATTGAATTACACATATTTACTGACGCGTCACAAAGTGCGTATGGTGCTTGCATTTATGTTCGCAGCATTAATGTGAGAGGAGAAATTTTTGTATCTCTTTTGATGGCGAAGAGCAGAGTTGCTCCTATTAAGCCCACCACTATACCTAGGCTAGAACTTTGCGGTGCTTTAGTTGGGGCTCGACTTTACGAGAAGGCTGTCAGCTCCTTGCGTGTTCGCATTGATAAAATTGTGTTTTGGACTGACTCCACAATCGTTTTAGGTTGGTTAAAGATGTCACCTAACAAATTGCAACCCTTTGTTCGTAACCGGGTTGCCGAAATATTAGAAAAAACATCTAACTCTGTCTGGAGACACGTTCCGACTGATCAAAATCCTGCTGATCATATTTCACGTGGCATCAGTTTAGATAAAATTCAACAGCTGGACATTTGGTGGTCAGGACCTAATTATTTAAAATTAGATGCTTCTGAATGGCCTTTAAGTCCAAAAACAGTGCATGAATTACCCGAGATTCGCTCGGAATTAGTTTTAAGTGTAACAGTTAATGATAGTACTCTTATTGATTTCAACAGGTTTTCTAACTTTCTTAGATTAAAACGTACGACTGCTTACGTTCTCCGTTTTATTAACTCTTGTCGCAAACGTCATGTTACGACTAATTACCTAAATGACACAGAGTTACAAAATGCATTAAAAATTATTATTAAAATTTCACAAATGCATTCATTTCCGGAGTATCAGTTACTGTTGAATCAAAAAAGTTTTCCTAAAAAGAGTCAATTATTAAAATTTAATGTTTTTCTTGATGAAGATAAAATTATGCGTGTAGGAGGTCGATTAGGTAACTCAGACTTTCCTTACGATAAGAAATTTCCTATTATTATACAGTCCACTAATAGATTTACCAAATTATTATTTGAATTTGAGCATAAAAGATTATTGCATGCAGGTCCGCAATTCTTGTTGGCTACTATCAGAGAAAATTACTGGCCAATCGGTGGTCGTAATTTGTCGAAGGCGTGTTTCCGAAAATGTGTACTCTGTTGTCGTATGAAAGGCAAAACTGTTGCCCCAATAATGGGCAATCTACCTAAAACCCGCCTTTCTTATGGAAGTTTCCCTTTTAATGTTGTTGGTGTGGACTACGCGGGTCCATTCATTGCTGCTAGTCGTCAAGGTCGGAGCTGTAGACTTGTAAAGGTATACGTCGCGATTTTTATATGCTTTTCCACCAAGGCTGTTCATTTAGAATTGGTGGGTGACTTGACGAGTAATAGTTATTTGCTGGCATTACGTCGATTTATTTCACGTCGGGGGAAACCTTCTGATATTTACTCCGACAACGGTACCTCATTTGTAGGGGCATGTAAATATTTATCTAATTTTTTAAAAACTAATTGCGATTCGTTGGCGGAGAGTGCTGCTAATGAAGAAGTTAAATTCCATTTTATTCCTGCTTTTTCTCCACATATGGGCGGATTGTGGGAGGCGGGCTTGAAGTCCACCAAATTTCATTTATTGAGAGTGATGGGAAATTGTAATCTCACCTATGAAGAATTTTACACTGCATTGGTTCAGATTGAGGCCTTGTTAAACTCCCGGCCATTGACTCCACTGTCATCGGATCCAGAAGACTTGACGCCTCTAACTCCTGGCCATTTTCTCATTGGGCGAGCCATCACCTCTATTCCCGCAACGGACTACACAAATGAACCGCATCACCGCTTATCTCGTTTCCAGCGAATAGAACAATTGCGACAACATTTCTGGACTCGTTGGAGTAAGGAATATGTTACAGAACTCCAGCAACGAGTAAAATGGCGCACAGGCTCAAGCGTTTTAACCATAGACAAGCTTGTTCTACTGAAGGAGGATAACCTTCCACCGCTGAGATGGAAACTTGGACGTGTCGTCGCTATTTACCCCGGCACTGATGGTGTTAGCCGAGTAGCAGATGTAAGAACTACAAATGGAGTTATTCGCCGTTCTTTTTCCCGTATTTGCCCTCTTCCTGATGATGAAGAATTGGGTTGAAATCCAAGTATTTCAACGCCCGGGGGCATGTTGAAGATTGCATACGGGAAGCATGAAACGCCTACTAGTTTTTAAATAGCAATAAGTTATAGTTTAGAGGTTTAGACTAATTGATATTTTTTACGCACAGGATCTCCTGTTATGTATGACACTTGTGCTAAGTCATTAAAGGTCGAAGGATCACTTCCTTAAAATATTCCTGGTCCATAACGAACCGGATATAAAATATTAAGAAGAATTTGGCCATTATTTTGAGATAATTTCTTGGATGAATCGAGATTGAGAAATTACTGAGGTCAAGTCAAGGTGATCAGTGCATTCATTAAGGACAAAGCAGTGATTTATTAATTTAATTTAACCCATCACTCTTTAAAGGTAGTATTTTAGATTAATAAGCGGATTTAAAAGGTTAGTGTATTATTTTTGTTAATTTTGAACCGACTTCAGAAAGAAAGAGGTTATTTGTTCGACTAAGATTAATTTGTTAATTGTGTAATTGAAGGTCGTAGATAATAATTGTTACAAATTAATCATTTTCAATTTAATTTGGTTAATATTATGCTATATTTAATTTAATTGGCATAGATAGCTTTAACAAGCAACATCTATTACCTAATTAATCAAATTTGTAACAAAAGTTTTAACTTATTTCCTACGCTTACACTAAGAATTAGTCATTAATAACAAAAATCTATTACATATGTACCTTACATAAGTATATTTTACACTGCTAAGTTTGCAAATAAGCATAGGCCTAACTGATGGTTTTTTTACAATAGTCTATGGGCGTTTGCAACTCAATTTGTAATTATTAGCATCATAGTGAATTATAAACAGTGGTAAATCATTATAAATTGTTATTGTAAATCATTATTTAATGTACCTTCTTAAAACTTTAATTGGGTAGTAGCCAGCCAGTAGACAGTTATCCCTCAGTTATTTTGATTGTAAGTTCTAAAATTGTTTGGTAATTAGGTAATATACAATCAAACATACATAAGTGCTTATAGTCACGCCTTTATCGTTAAAGGGTTAGGCAGAGGCATACTTACGCCTACATTTCACGATATTTAGTTTATATCTTTCAAAACCAATTTGATATTGTTGTGTTATAAGTTTGTTAAGCTTGCTATTGTATAAATTTCAGGATAACAAGTGCGTCTCCCACAATGGTTAATGAAAAAGAACTTATTAAAAAGAGAGGCAGTTTCAAGGGACGTTTAACTGCATTTTCAACCTATTTAAATTCTTTGGATGTTACTTCATTGACATCTATCGATGCCAGCGAATTGCAGATACGAATTGGTAAAGTGGAGACCTTGTACGAACATTATGATGAGGTACAGTTACAATTGGAGTGTAGTAGTGATTCTGGTGAGTTACAAATATCAGAACGTAATGAATTTGAATCCCTTTATTATAATTTACTCGCTAAGTCCAAAGATATATTAAATAAATTTAATAATGAACGAGAACAGTTTCAGTCAACTGGTAGTGAGAAGGGTTCACGTTCTGGTAATAATTGTAGGTTCGTCAAGTTGCCCACTATTCAACTACCGAAGTTTCGTGGTTCGTATGATTCGTGGCTTGAGTTTCATGATACCTTTGCAAGTCTCATTCATTCCAATGACGAGATGGATAGCATAAATAAGTTCCACTACTTAAGAACGTCATTGGAAGGTCCTGCGGCAGTAGTTATACAGGCTGTTGAGTTCTCAGCCAAGAATTATGAAGTAGCATGGAGGCTTCTGTGTGATCGGTTCGACAATAAACGTTTGCTGTTACAAAATCACGTTACTGCCTTATTTAACATCGAGCCCATTACAAAGGAGTCCTCTGGCGCCTTGAAACGAACTATGGATAATGTTAATAAAAATATACGTGCCCTAGAATCATTAGGTGAGCCTGTCATGCACTGGGATACACTTTTGATATATATTGTCAGTAATAAATTAGATGTCAAAACCTATCGTGAGTGGGAGGAATTTAAGGGTCGTCTTGATAAAAATTCACCAGTTACATTCACACAATTCATCACTTTTATGCAAAATCGTGCAGACATGCTTGAGACCATTGAATTGTCACGTAACACTAGTCAGTCTAGTACACAATTAAAGTCAGTTACCAAGGTCAAATCAATGGTATCTGTTCAACAAAACGATTCTACTTCGAATGAAAAATCATGTCCTAAATGTACTGGTGATCACGACTTAAGTAACTGTCACCAATTCCTTTCCTTGTCCAATAGTGAACGGCTACAAATATTGCCTAATTATAAGATTTGTTTCAATTGTTTTCGGAAGGGCCATTATGCTAACAAATGTAAGAAGCCCGGGTGCAAGATCTGCAAACGAAAACATAACTTCCTGATTCACAATTCTAATTATTATAAACAAAACAATAGCGAAGCGAAGACAAATCACTCCCCAGCGAGCGCGCAGCTCACCGGCGCGCACGACGGCGATAAGGAGCCAGTTAGTTTATCAGCCAATATACAGGCGGCGCCAGCGTCGAGCGACGGCGATCAGCAGGTGCTCTTATCTACCGCTTTGGTCAAAATTCCTGACGTACATAACAATGTGCATATAGCTCGCGCTGTGTTAGATAGTGGTAGTACGTCTTGTCTAATGACGAAACGGTTTTGCAAACGATTGGGTTTGCGTACTGTTAGTGTAGATAAATCAATCATGGGGATAAATAATGCTACTTCACGTATAGGTGAAATGTGTACAGTATCGATGCACTCGTTAAATGATAGCTATACGGCCAAGCTTCGTTGTTTTATTTTGCCGTCAATAACTAATAATGTTCCATCACATAATTTAAACTTAAAAAATATTATTGTACCTTCTGAGCTTTGTCTTGCTGATCCCAAATTCCATTTAGAAAGTGCCGTTGATTTGATTATAGGCGCTGACATATTTTGGGAATTAATTGGTACACAGCAAGTTAAGTTAGGTATTGGACAACCGATACTTCATGAAACCAAACTTGGTTGGGTGGTTTCTGGCCCGGTAAGCAGCGGCTATGTATCGGCTCCATCAAAAACAATTCATTGCAATTATTCTTCTGTTAATGATGACATTCAGAACCTACTTTCCCGGTTTTGGCAGCTGGAAGAAGTGTGCCCTCAGTCGTCTATTTATTCCACAGAGGAAAAATTATGTGAAGAACATTTTATTAATAATACTACTCGTTTGAGTGATGGACGCTTTTGTGTTAAGCTCCCTTTAAAACAAAGTGCGACGGTTCTAGGTGATTCTTATCAGCGAGCAAAGAAATGTTTACTTTCTCTAGAACGCCGCAACTTAACTAAACCTAAGTTTAGTCAAATGTACTCGGACTTCATGGTGGAGTATGAAGCTTTAGGTCACATGACAGAGTGTGATCCAGGTAAAACCTCTTATTTTATTCCTCACCATGGCGTCTTACGAGAGAGTAGCGTGACCACAAAGTTACGAGTTGTGTTTAATGCTAGTAGCCCTAGCACTTCTGGTGTGTCATTAAATGACATACAACTTGTTGGACCTACGGTACAGGACGACATTTTAGCCATTCTTCTCCGTTTTAGACAGCATAAGTACATCCTGACTGCGGATGTGGAGAAGATGTACAGGCAGGTGCTCGTACATCCAGATGATAGGCATTTACAGCAGGTTGTATGGCGTAAGGATTCGTCTGATCCAATCAAGACGTTCCAGCTAAACACTGTTACTTATGGCACTTCCAGTTCAGCCTATTTAGCCACTAGGTGCCTACATCAATTAGGGCTAGAATGTACAGACTCGACAATCAGCAACATTATTAAGCACGATTTCTACGTTGATGATTTGCTGACGGGTACTAATGACATTTCTGACGCTTTACACATTCGTCAGGAAGTGACTTCCGTTTTGGCTTCAGCTGGTATGCACTTACGGAAGTGGAAGTCTAATAACCGTCAGTTATTATCTGAGTGCGATGAGTCTGCCCTCAACTTAAATATTGGTGCCACCGAACCAAATAAGACTTTGGGTTTGGGTTGGTTACCAGCTTCTGATATTTTGTATTTTTCAGCAGGTACTTTAAATATGAAGGGAACTTCAAAGCGTGCAATTCTTTCGATCATAGCACAGATATTTGATCCACTGGGATTACTGGGTCCCTGCGTTATTCTCATGAAAATATTACTGCAACAATTGTGGTTGGCCAAGGTTACGTGGGATGATCAGCTCTCGCCTGATATCTGCCACTCGTGGAAGCAGATATTAGATACACTTCCAAATCTCAATTATTTACAAGTGGCACGACGTGTTATCTGTGATTCAAGCCAATCGATTGAATTACACATATTTACTGACGCGTCACAAAGTGCGTATGGTGCTTGCATTTATGTTCGCAGCATTAATGTGAGAGGAGAAATTTTTGTATCTCTTTTGATGGCGAAGAGCAGAGTTGCTCCTATTAAGCCCACCACTATACCTAGGCTAGAACTTTGCGGTGCTTTAGTTGGGGCTCGACTTTACGAGAAGGCTGTCAGCTCCTTGCGTGTTCGCATTGATAAAATTGTGTTTTGGACTGACTCCACAATCGTTTTAGGTTGGTTAAAGATGTCACCTAACAAATTGCAACCCTTTGTTCGTAACCGGGTTGCCGAAATATTAGAAAAAACATCTAACTCTGTCTGGAGACACGTTCCGACTGATCAAAATCCTGCTGATCATATTTCACGTGGCATCAGTTTAGATAAAATTCAACAGCTGGACATTTGGTGGTCAGGACCTAATTATTTAAAATTAGATGCTTCTGAATGGCCTTTAAGTCCAAAAACAGTGCATGAATTACCCGAGATTCGCTCGGAATTAGTTTTAAGTGTAACAGTTAATGATAGTACTCTTATTGATTTCAACAGGTTTTCTAACTTTCTTAGATTAAAACGTACGACTGCTTACGTTCTCCGTTTTATTAACTCTTGTCGCAAACGTCATGTTACGACTAATTACCTAAATGACACAGAGTTACAAAATGCATTAAAAATTATTATTAAAATTTCACAAATGCATTCATTTCCGGAGTATCAGTTACTGTTGAATCAAAAAAGTTTTCCTAAAAAGAGTCAATTATTAAAATTTAATGTTTTTCTTGATGAAGATAAAATTATGCGTGTAGGAGGTCGATTAGGTAACTCAGACTTTCCTTACGATAAGAAATTTCCTATTATTATACAGTCCACTAATAGATTTACCAAATTATTATTTGAATTTGAGCATAAAAGATTATTGCATGCAGGTCCGCAATTCTTGTTGGCTACTATCAGAGAAAATTACTGGCCAATCGGTGGTCGTAATTTGTCGAAGGCGTGTTTCCGAAAATGTGTACTCTGTTGTCGTATGAAAGGCAAAACTGTTGCCCCAATAATGGGCAATCTACCTAAAACCCGCCTTTCTTATGGAAGTTTCCCTTTTAATGTTGTTGGTGTGGACTACGCGGGTCCATTCATTGCTGCTAGTCGTCAAGGTCGGAGCTGTAGACTTGTAAAGGTATACGTCGCGATTTTTATATGCTTTTCCACCAAGGCTGTTCATTTAGAATTGGTGGGTGACTTGACGAGTAATAGTTATTTGCTGGCATTACGTCGATTTATTTCACGTCGGGGGAAACCTTCTGATATTTACTCCGACAACGGTACCTCATTTGTAGGGGCATGTAAATATTTATCTAATTTTTTAAAAACTAATTGCGATTCGTTGGCGGAGAGTGCTGCTAATGAAGAAGTTAAATTCCATTTTATTCCTGCTTTTTCTCCACATATGGGCGGATTGTGGGAGGCGGGCTTGAAGTCCACCAAATTTCATTTATTGAGAGTGATGGGAAATTGTAATCTCACCTATGAAGAATTTTACACTGCATTGGTTCAGATTGAGGCCTTGTTAAACTCCCGGCCATTGACTCCACTGTCATCGGATCCAGAAGACTTGACGCCTCTAACTCCTGGCCATTTTCTCATTGGGCGAGCCATCACCTCTATTCCCGCAACGGACTACACAAATGAACCGCATCACCGCTTATCTCGTTTCCAGCGAATAGAACAATTGCGACAACATTTCTGGACTCGTTGGAGTAAGGAATATGTTACAGAACTCCAGCAACGAGTAAAATGGCGCACAGGCTCAAGCGTTTTAACCATAGACAAGCTTGTTCTACTGAAGGAGGATAACCTTCCACCGCTGAGATGGAAACTTGGACGTGTCGTCGCTATTTACCCCGGCACTGATGGTGTTAGCCGAGTAGCAGATGTAAGAACTACAAATGGAGTTATTCGCCGTTCTTTTTCCCGTATTTGCCCTCTTCCTGATGATGAAGAATTGGGTTGAAATCCAAGTATTTCAACGCCCGGGGGCATGTTGAAGATTGCATACGGGAAGCATGAAACGCCTACTAGTTTTTAAATAGCAATAAGTTATAGTTTAGAGGTTTAGACTAATTGATATTTTTTACGCACAGGATCTCCTGTTATGTATGACACTTGTGCTAAGTCATTAAAGGTCGAAGGATCACTTCCTTAAAATATTCCTGAACTTTTACTTAAATACTACCAAAGTCACTCCAGAACCCGAACATGGAGCCGGATTTCTTATTTCACAATAAGAAAATAAGTGGGTATGCCAAATAAAATCAAAAAGTTTTTCCAAAATCACAGCTATTTTAAATTTTTGAATTTAGAATTTTGTGTCTTTTCCAGCCAAAGATGTAGGAAGCTGGAAGAAGACGAAAGGGAAGGTTTTGTGCTTAGCTGCTAGCACCACCAATTAACGTCCTGGAGCGTCTCGGACGATTCCAGAATGGTTTCGCCAGAGATAACCACCTATGCACACACACCAGACTGAGACTACCGCAGAGTAGACCCAGAGATTTGCCACTACGTTGGGAGCCAATTTGTAACACTAAGATGATCAGTGTTACTCACCAACTAGCGCGAGGTAGCTATGCAGAGAACTCTTTCCCAGGGCGCCTTACTACAGAGATTCCAGTGTGCGTGCAAGGGTAGGCCAGGGCTCTGACGAAAACAGTCAGGTAGGGTGTACACACATATATTTATATAACACAGAGATACACAGAGACACACAGAGAGCTTATTCACTGATAGACACAAATATCACAGGTACACAGAAGTATAGTCAGTGCTTAGGTACTTATGCTACTAAGCTACACATAAGTAGTGGATTTACTGGCCTGCAGAGTGAGCTGAGTGAGAGTGACTGCCTGTTGTTACTGCCAGGTGATGACGGCAGATACCTCTCACATGAGAAGCTCGTGTAGTCCGCACTTCCACGTTGTCGTACCACGTGCAGCCCACTAACTTATAGGTGCGGCACCAAATATCTCATCCGGCAACTAGCCCCGTAGTAAAAAACCCTGTCATGAAAGAAACGACAAATTATGATCTTGGCTGCGCGACAGACGACAATCGACCCGCTTTGCAAAAGAAGAAGTGACTCACCAGTTTTCTGGGTAAAATGTAGCAAGATGCAATGCAGCAACCCAATCACAGCCCGTTAGGCCACGCGAGGTAACAAATAATCGCGCTTGAGCGAAAAACTGATTCGCGGCACAGTCTCAGAGCAAAAGCCAAAGGACCTCCAACTACCCCAAAGCAGGTCCCGGTCAAAAGTCCTGTCTTTCACGAAAAATCTTAACAAAACCCGTTCCTTTAAATGCGAAACGCTTCGTCACCGAACTTATGACATCCTGTCATTCTGACAGCAGAAATGTCACCACTGACAACCGATTAAAAAAAGATAACTCGATAAGGCTGCTTTCACATCCTAAATACTGCATCTATAGAAAATAAATGCTACAAGAGCGAACGGGTAACACTAAAGCTTGTAACAAAATTATGATGTAGGTACTAGATGACCCCAGTCTGTTCCTGTTCACGCAGCCAATAGGAACATAATTCGGGAATAAAAAGGCATAGCTAGCTGTTGCCCGCGACTTGGTACGCGTGAAAATTATGTTATAATGCCAATTTGATTGCTTTCTACACAACTAGACGCAGACTTACAACTTATTGATTTTGAACCTGTATGCAGAATTGAAGCCCCAAACTCTGCGGCAAGCCTAATGGTGAAATTAATTACAAGAGCAATTGATCAAAATTCAAAAACTATCAAAGTCCCAAACCGTAAAAGAATTTTAAAGGAATGGATCACTCCAGGTCTCTTACGGTGTGTGCGTCATCGGGATAAGCTAAAGAAAAAAACAAAAGAAGATCCCGGTAATATCATACTAGAAACGACATTCAAAAGATACAGAAACTATTGCATTAACCTGGTGAGGCAAGCTAAGGCTACCTATGACAAGACCTGTATCACCGAAGCAGGTAAGGATACTAAACAGTTATGGACAGCCATCAACACTATAACCAATAGACTCAAAACAAAGGACAATAGACAAGAACTGCTCACAATATCTGCAACGCCACTAGCATCAGTCAACCAAATAAACAACTACTTCGCAAACATAGGTAAAAATCTAGCCGAAGATATAAGCAACAATATTACACTCAAGTCCCCTCCTACAAACAGACGAAATAGCCCACACACCATGGTTCTTCTGCCCGCGGACGAGGCGGAAATTGCAGGTGTGATTGCTTCTCTTCGCACTGAATGCTCTGCGGGATGGGATAGAATCACATGTGCCTTATTAAAAAAAACATGTTTCAGTGGTTGTCCGACCTCTGACTCATATCTGCAATCTCTCACTCCATACTGGGCAATTTCCAAAAGTGTTCAAGAAATCCATCATACACCCGATTTTTAAGAGTGGGGACAGAGGCCATGTCAGCAATTACAGACCCATAGCCGTGCTGCCCACCCTATCTAAGGTGCTTGAACGAATTATGAATCGCAGACTCGTGGACTACCTGACCAAATATAATATCCTTTCGCCTTCACAATATGGTTTCAGAGTTGGTCGATCCACATCCGATGCAGTTCATGACCTCACGAATTATATTGTTACCAACCTGGATGGTGGAAATAAAGTCATAGGAATATTCCTGGACCTTGCAAAGGCCTTCGACACGGTGTCTGTCTCCATTCTTATTGAGAAGATGGAGCGTATTGGAATAAGAGGGACACAGCTCAGACTTTTCGAAGACTATCTCAGTGAACGAACCCAGTGTGTTAAGGTGGATGAGCATATCAGCGAGGAGCAAGTGGTCACGTACGGTGTGCCGCAAGGCAGTGTGCTTGGCCCGACCCTGTTTCTCATCTACCTTAATGACCTGGGTCTGCTGACCCTCCCAAAGGGTAAGATAATTTCTTTTGCGGATGACACTGCTCTTCTATTCAGTGATACTACGTGGAGTGATGTTAGTGAACATGCACAGTCGGGCTTTAACAAGGTATCAAATTGGTTGCGTAATAATTTGCTAACTTTGAATGCGGCTAAAACCAGCTATGTCACATTTGCAATTAAAACTTCATTACACCCTATCACTCCGTGCTCGATTGTTGCGCACTCATGTCCCGAGCCTCATAATAGTACCTGCTCCTGCGTACACTTGCACAAAGCCGACACAGTAAAATACCTAGGGGTACTAGTGGACAGTTGCCTCCGATTTCACGATCACATACACACTCTTAGTGGCAGAATGCGTAAGCTGATATACGTCTTTAAGACCCTAAGATCAGTAGCTGATGATGGGTTAGGGACGTCTGTATACTTTGCCCTAGCACAGTCTCTGCTTACTTACTGCATCACATCCTGGGGTGGAGCACCACGCACCACTCTCATTGAACTAGAGAGGGCACAGAGAGCAGTATTGAAAGTGTCCATGGGCTTACCATTCTTATACCCAACAACCCTTTTATACAATAAGGCAAAAGTTCTAACAGTGCGCCAGTTATTTATCCAGCAGACAATCTTGATGCAGCATGGCCTCCTGAAATACGATCCTGCAATAGTCCGCGGCAGAAGACGGTATAACCCTGTAAATAGGAGTCAGCTGCGGCTCAAAACAAAATACTCTAAGCATTACTTCTGTCACTTGGGTCCTTATTTATACAAGAAAATTAACAGAATACTTCCTATTTACGAACTCACAAAAATCAAATGCAAAATGAAAGTAACAAGTTGGCTTAAGGCGTTTAGTTACGATGATACTGAAAATATATTGGCTATTCTAACTTAGATATCACACACACACACACACACACACACACACACTCGCGCACACACTATACACATACATACTAACCATTAATAAAATAAAATATGTAGATTATAATTATTATAGAATGTAGAATTATCTGATCATCATCACAATTCATAGTAAAGCTGAGTGCACAAACTTGAATACAATAGCATGTCAAAGGTGGAGACCTGGTGACCTGAAATACAGGTCTTGAACCTAGCTTAGGCACCAGTCTCCCACAATATATTTAATTTGAATAATGTTCAAAAATGTACTACTTATAAAACTTGTATTGTGGCGAGAAAATAAACGATATTATTATTATTATTATTATTATTTCTGCTTAGTCCCTAGGACATGTAGCGTAATAATATATAGCTTATTTGCAGTCCCTCCCTTAGTTATTATTTGTGCAAAATTTGAATCAAATCTATTAAGTAAGTACTTTTCGAGATCCTTCCGGACAAAGCAAAGCAAACAGATAAACAGACATGCAAACAAACAGACATAAAAATGTATTACTATATTTTCGGCTTCGTTATCCTATGTTGAAGACCCAGCCAATTTTTTAAAAAATATTTCTAGTGTACAGGTTAGACTTTTCTATCATTTTATTATATCTATAGATTCCTTTACATAAAGCACTAAATTCTAGCCAGAGTCGTTCCGTTAAGAGCTTCAATGAGTTACAAACATCCATCCACACTTGCAAACTATAGCATTTAATGATTAGGTATGTCCTTATTAGTCACTAAGAATTTACTTAAAATACTTAAGTACCTACCTACTACCCGTTCGCTCTAAGTTTGCCGGTCGCTTCCCATACTACGCCTCTACACCAGCCTCTAACGCCAGCGGCAAACTTAGAGCAAACGGATATGGGCATATTATAGATAGATTGTCACGCTTACTTACAAAGCCTTAACTAAATTCTTATCTAAACATGGCCCAACTGCTAAATTTTGGGACTCAAAGATTAAGAAAACTCCATTCAATATAAAGGCACTAACACACTGCAAGCTTTAAAAACAAAAAACTTGCCACAAAAGCGTCTGTACCTACAAGTAGGTATAACACTTCTAGTGTTTTTTTTTTGTTTTTGTTTTTTAACGTGAGGGATAATCCATCATGGATGCTATGTCGGACTCCTATCGACTAAAAAACCTCACGTAACGCCCAACAGCCTATGGTTGGGAGCCCCGGGTAAGCCCTCGGAAGAATGTCCCAGGACTCCCAACAGACCTACGATCACCACTGAGACCTGGCCCAGGGGGCTCGAGCGGTTCGGGTGCTATTCCGCGTTTTTGGAGGATTTTGCGTGTGATCCCGCTTCTAAGGTGGGGCGTGCGTGTATCCCTTACGTCACGCTGCCGTCATGGGCCTGCCTCTGTAAGGACGGTGAACAGCCTTCTCACCGTCCTCCGGTCATGGAGGCCGATAGTCTTTGGCGAAGATACGTCGGCGGTGCCCAAGCCGCCGACTGCGGAACTCGGGTGGGAGAGTTCTCTCCTCTCCCGTTCCCGCCCCGCCGCCTCCTTCACGAGTCATGCATGACCTGCTTGCAGAAAGAGGCGGCGACACTTCTAGGTGCGTGTTAGGTACAGACAGACGTCAATAGGGTAGGTACGGTGTCCATACCTGTCATCTAATGAGTTAGGGAAATAACAAGTTAGTACCTACTAAAACAGGTGGAGGATTACGACAATTTAAGAAACACAGTGACAGGGTTCACATCACCTATAATATGGGACAGAATACGAGTACAAAAAGTGAACATGTTGGCGTAGGTACAGGAAGCCTCTATAAACCTGTGGCGACCGCCACATATCGAAGACATAGAAATCCTGCATCGCAATATGAAAGTTCACACAACGAAGAATAGATAAATCCTGCATCGCGATATTAGAGCTCCCACGGCGATGAATGATATAACCAACAGTCCAACATCAACCGTTGGGCTTCGGCCCGCCAGGCGCGATCACCTAGCCTGGTCGGAGGATCCTCCCTTTGTGTGTTGGAGGAACATTCCCAACCCTTCTTCCACATTATCCACATAGTCCATATATCTAAACCATTACCAGTTCTGAATTCCCAGTTTCAACATTAGAAAAGAAATCACACTCAAACCCATTCCTCAAACAGTACGAGCCTGTTACAGTATCGAGGTAGGTATCTATCGGTAAGCGTACCGGTAATGTTTTCATGAATTTGGTCCCAGTACAAAAATGCCAAAGCGCCGAAAAGTTTACAATAATTCAAAAATAAAAAAAAGATGCACCATTCTTATTCTGTTCGCTCCAGCGAAAGTAAGAAACAAACGTAGCGTCACTTACAATCACTATGTCACAGCCTCAAAAGCCGGGCGACATAAAAATAAACGGGCGTTACTTGGTACTCAAAGCACAGTCGGGCCCAAGCACCCTAGCGAACCTTCACAATAGCTCCTAGTCGAGAATTGAACGGTTCGCCCTATTTTTGTTCCGAAACCCTTTTCGTATTAGTTTTCGGAACGTGACGTGTTACCGTAATTTGGGATTTGTTTTCACCTTTTTGAAAGTAATATCAAAAGCATCGGAAAGGTAAGTCTACCTACCTAACATAATCATATAACACCTGGGTATTGTTATGTTTACATATAGTCACGCCTCTCCCCCCGAAGGGGTAGGCAGAGGCATATTATAAGCCCACGTCTCACCTTTTAAGATTTTTGTCCCACGTAATAGGTGGTGAGCCGTATTGCCGTGTTTAATTGGACAGGCGCAGGCTGTCATGAAAATTTTCAGCCACCGGGACCAACGGCTTTACGTGCCTTCCGAAGCACGGAAACGCTTAAATAAATGTCACAAAGTGGTCACATGGGTGACGTGGCTCCTTCCACATAATGAAGTTTTCCCCCATTAGTTTCGCGCATCGATCTATATGTACCTACTAGTTTCGCGTCGTTAATAATATTGCAATACCCACTTTAAAACTACGTAGGTACCTACCTAATTTTAAAAACATGGTTAATGTGATTGTCAGTCAACCCTTATAAATACACTTTTTAACGTTTTGAATTAAACCATATACCTACCAACCTACTCTCAAAAAGGAATCTTTCAGTTTTTTGTACGTATTTCATTGCTGCTCCGCTCCTATGCGATGTTATTAGCCTATAGCCGCCCTTGATAAGTAGACAAACTCCAAAATAATTTTTGATATCCATATTTTCTGCGATCATCACTTCAAACAAACAAACTCTTCAGCTTTTATCTACAGAATAACATAGATTTCCAAACGTAAAAAAGGCATAGGTAATCATATGCCTTTTTTTTCACTATGAATGCCATACCAGACTCTTACCCACTAAACCCACACGTTGCCCTATAACACCAATTTGGCAGGTAGTCCCAAAGTTGGGAGGTCAGCCCTCGGACGGATGTCCTAGGATAGATTAACTGTTAATCTACCCTGGGACCTACTAGTCCTCAGCCCGTTCCTATTTGGCGTGATGTAGGACGATGACGTGCTGACGGACATAATTTGAGGGACATATAAGCAGTCACCAAGGTCGCTTGTATCTTGTGGACATCACCTGACTCGGAGAAGGCAAGTCATTGAGTGTACAGCTAGGCCAGGTACTAGTCCCAACTGTAGACGTGGACATACGTGAGCAGGTCATGCTCGTTAAAGAGGCGGCTGGGAGGGAGTGGGAGATAACTCTCCCACCCGAGTTCCGCAGACTGCAGCGGGGGCACCGCAGACGTGTCTTTGCCCAAGACTATGGGCATACATGACCGGGGGCCTGAGGACGGTGAGGGGGCTGCTCACCGTCCTTAAAGAAGCAGGCCCAAGACGACAGCATGACATGAGAGTTTCTCGCAGTGTATGTACTCTCACAAGACACGGGAAGTACCCGGACCCCCTAAGTGAGGCCGCAGTGGTAGCCAAAGTCTATCGGAATCCTGAGTCATCCTTCTGAGGGCTTACCCGGGGCTCCCGGCCGTAGGCAGTGGTAGGGCTAGTGTGGTTTTAGCCGTTAAGATTCCAGCTTTTCTTTTTGTTTAACGTGAGGGAAAATTTTTCATGAATGCCCCCGTTAGTATCTGTGACAACCGGTAGGAGAGACCACCGTGTCTCCTCTCCAGCCACTCGTCCATGACCGGTCTGACAGCCGCGATTGTGGCGAATCCCCTTTGGTTGCTCAAGTCGCACCTTCCATGTCTCCACGGTTGCCTGGTGGAGCTGGACCGCTGGGCCTCGATTTCTCGAGACGAAGATTCCAGCATAGCATTCATGACGGATTTCCACACGAAAAGAAAGGCCGCGGTCCGATATGACAGTTCGGAGGATCGGAGGAACCTCGTTTTGCATTGAAGTTCCTCCATTTCACCCGCTCATCTTCAATTACAGTAACATATCGAAAAGGTATCCAATAAAACCAGTATATCAAATCAAAAATTGTTATTTACTTCAAAAAATATTAATACAAAATTAAACTACGATACAGTTGACAATATTAATACAATAATGGTGTTTAACCTAATGGCACAAACTAATTAACAGTACAAAGTGCTAACATACTTTAACCTTTGGACGGAGAATAATAAACCCCTCCCTTGTATTCTTTAGGTACATAAATGGTACGCTGGACCATAAAGTGGACCACACACTAAGTAATAATTAAGTACATGAATAATATTGTCACTATTTTTAATTAAGTAGGTACATCATTCCAACAATCGTTGATTTAGAGGTAATTATTGACTCTCTTGGGCATGTAGTTAAGCAATTATTGTGAAAATATGTATCGCAAAAAGTGTATAGTGCTCATTTTTAGGATTCCGTACCCAAAAGGGTACCACCGGGACCCTATTCATGAGACTTCAGAAAACGTTATATTCTACACAAAAATTGTTTTCAATAAATGACTTATGACTTCGACATCCGTCTGTGTGTCTGTCTAAGCTATATAAATCTTTCGAGGTAGGTATATAGGGGTGTATTCCAATCTAGAAACTGTAGAACATGGTAGAATAAAAAAAATCAATGGCTTCTATTGAGCCACACATAAGCTAAGAATTCTATTTTGTGTCTTTCAATTTTTAGTTTACAATAGGTACATTCATCTAAATCCAATATATTTCGTCATTACTTTTGTAATTCATCCAATTTTTGTTAAAACGAAAATTGTAGAAAAATATCCGATTTTTCTATTCTATCAGTAGAATAGAAATCGTTGAACAATATTGCGATTAGTAGAATAGATAATAGACAGTGATAAAACATTCGAATCAGAATAATATCAGTTAATATTAATAAGCATCCAATCCACATTCACAATTAACTTTTAAAGTTTTAAACTAAATATAACACTTTTGTTAAATGGACGGTATTAATAATTATCACTACAGAAAAAGTTACTATACTGATTAACATCTACTATACAACCATATTATCGACATCGCCGATTATAGAAATAAATCTAAATTAAATATCGGTATAACTATTTTATTTGTTTAAAGTTTAAATTGGACGGTTTTCATATCACTACAGAAATCTATACCGATGAACATCTACAGCACAATTCAGTACTAAGCTGTCTTGCCAGCGTAAAACAAAAAGATCTCATTATTAACTTCCAACAGCATCAAGCGTCCTTGGGCTACCGTGACCATTTTCCATCAGGTAGGCCGTATGCTTGTCTGCCACCTTTGTAGTATGAAAAAGGGGTCATACTTTGGGACAGGACAGGGCTACATTCGGCAGTGGAATGTACTAAGTGATGGTAGCTTAGCGGTTAAGGTTCGGATTGGTATTCTTGTGGCCTGAATTAATCCCGATTTCTAGTGAAAAAGAAAAAACTTGGTTCAGAGCGGGACCTTTGCCTTAACATACAGTTGAACTGAAAACTGCTGCCCTTTTTTCATATAACAACTTACAATTCTAGATTTTACTTATTTCTAACATTCAGCCTTCTCGCTTCTTAAAGTTATTGGAAACATTAATGTAAGTACAAAATACAGATCTAATACATAGTCTTTGACCAAAACATTAGGCTTTGTAATCTATCAGAATATAAACTCGAAACCAGTTAGTTACTGCCCCGAATTGAGCCAGAACTAAGTTAATACCAAAAATAATATCATCCCTACTAATATTATAAATGCGATAGTAACTCTGTCTGTCTGTCTGTCTTTCTGTCTGTCTGTCTGTCTGTCTGTTACGCTTTGACGCCTAAACGGCTGGAGTGATTGAGATGAAATTTGGTATAGGGGTAGTTCAAGGCCCTGGGAAGGACATAGGCTACTTTTTAACCGACTGTGCAAAATTATGTTTACGCGATAAACGACTTCTACGCGGTCGAAGTCGTTTATCGTCGGGAAACAGCTAGTAATTACATATAACCACATCACGAGTATCATTTAATTGGTGTAAAGACGCCTTATAAGTCTGTAAACGCCGCGCCGGCTGCAGGCACTAAATAATGTCACGTTCCGCCTGAGTCGAGAGCGCGGAAGAAACTACTACTAAGCGTTCAGCTTGTGACGCATCTATCTCTCTTCCGCTCCATCGGTATACGTTTACGTTTTCTTATGACACTATCACGTAAAATTATCGCCCGTAAACCGATTTTACAGACAATCTCTTCCTTTTTTTGTAAAAAAAAATGTAAATTGAAAAGAACTACTGCGCAAATCTTGTCATACATACAAGGTATACAAATAACTGACAATGACTGAATTTACGACTTATATAAGTACTTTTAGATACACTAAACACCTTACTTACGTTGAGCAACAATTTTTCAACAATTTTATGCGAGATTCAATGGTTTCTATAATAACAGCGTCATCTAGAGGCCTGCTTCAAAAGTATTTTAATTTAAAAAAGCGCCATCTAGCGAACTACTGACCTATCATTTTAACTTAAAACAGCGCTATCTAGTGATCTAATCATGAAGCACTTTCAGTTAAAACAGCGCCATCTATTGGTCTATTGATAAAACATTGTTAAAAAGCTTAAGATTTCAGGGTTAGTATTTAAAAAGCTTTTTCTCAGTAAAGCATGATGGCTCCATTGACTTTTTCTTCTAGAGCGGGAGCTATGGTATCATCTTCGCGTCCATCCGCCATAGCAATGAGGATACATACGTTGTTTACGAAAGCGGCTATACTGGCTGCTACTACCAACCTGGAAAGATAGAAATAAATAAATATTTGTTGACATTCTCACACAACATCGTCTAGCCCAAATTAAGCTAATATAAGCTTGTGCTATGGGATCTAGACGACTGATAGGTACATACTTACTCGTATATATTTCTAAATACATACAATTTATACATAGAAAACACCCGAACTACGAAACAAATATCCCTACCTAGTTAGGTAGAGTTCTGTCTGTCTGTTACGCTTTCACGCCTCAACGGCTGGAGCGATTGAGATGAAATTAGGTATAGAGATAGTTCGAGGCCCTGGGAAGGACATAGGCTACTTTTAACCGTCTGCGCAAAAGGAGGGTTATGATTTTAAGCGATAACGACTTCCACGCGGTCGAAGCCGCGGGGAACGAGTTATAAATTAATTAATCTTACTAATAGGTATTATAAATGCGAAAGTTTGTGGGTGTAGAAGATGTCTGTATGTTAGTTACTATTTCACGCTCTAACGACTTAACGGATTGGTTGAAATTTTGTATAGTTAAGATAATAATAGATACTTTCTATTCCCGGATTTAGCTCCCATGGGAAGCGGAAGTGGGAACAAAGTTCCATGCGGACGGAACCGCGGGTGTCATCTGGTATCATAAATGCGAAAGTTTGTAAGTGTGTGTGAAACACATTGTTAAAACGCGACGCGATCCGATAGAAGGCAACGCGTGTTGAGTAAAATCAATTTGAATTGTTTTCTATGACCAGAGTCACACTATCAACATCCGATGCGCCACCATGCACGGTACAGTCTACACGTAGCGTCGCGTCGTGTTTTGATAATGTGTTCCCACCTTTACTCTTTCAGGATCTAACTGCTATACAGATCTGGTTAAAATTTGGTACAAGGATAGATTATAGTCTGGAATAACACAAAGTTTCGCTTTTATTCTGTTCTGGGATTGGGAATAAGTTTCTATGGGAAGGCGGAACGGAAAAATAAAATTAAACTAGAGTTTTCAAATCCTTACCAAAAAGACAGTCCAAGGTCGGCGGTGCCATCTGAAGACCACGTGTTAGCCAGGTCTTCATCAGACATGACATTGTGCTGCAGCCTCAGGAAGTATTCCGTCAGCCATACCGCTATCGCTCCGAGGCTGAACACCACTGGAACATTGAGGAAAATACCATTAGGAATTAGATCTTATACGATATCAACTTAGATCTTTGAAGCCTTTGTTTGTGTCTAATACCCCGTTTACATTCAGCCGAAGTAAGTAGGGAAGTGGGCAGGACGAGTATGTAAACACGATACTTCTCATGCCCCTGCCATTGTTACTATCGCTGCCCGTCGCTCCCCAAAAGAGCGGTTTTTTGTGCGGGAGTCAAAGGACCGGGCAGCGCCAGCGACAGTGCGTGTTTACATTCAGCTCCGTCGCTCAGTTCTCGCCGAGTGAGTGAGAGAGAGTTCTATTACGATGGATAGATATCATCCACCATCTTCGACGGCGACGTATTTTCTTTTTTTAACTTGAAATCTTTTTAAAATTCTTACATAATCGAGAAGACACAGCGCGGACGCAGTAAATATTTCGACGTCTGCCATTGCCGAAAGTCGAAAGCGATGTGAGTGGTAGGGCAGTATGTAAACACTATACTTCTCTCGATCCTGCCACGGCAGTATCAAGGGAAATATTGCCAGTTCGAGTAGCAGCAGCAGGGGCTGCATGTAAACGAGGTATTTAGAAGATTCTTGCAGGGTCGACAGCGCGAATATAGTACCTCTGGAGTTGCGCTTCGCTTGAAGAACCTAGGGTTATAATGTAAGAGAAAGGAAACACGTGCGCTGGCAGCGAGTTCCAAGTTTTTATGGTTCGACAGAGAAACGCTCTTTTGAGTCAGCTCGGTTCTGGTGATTTCTCGAGATTCTTTCCACTCTAGAAGATTGGCACCTCTGCCTGGCACGCCTTGTTCGTAATTGAAAAGATCCTGCGCATCATAGCATCGAGCAAGTTTAATAGTATTTACTAAAGTAAAACAACAACATAAGCAACCCTTTAACAAAAGGGTTGCTTATGTGTAGCGGCCGAGGACGAGGTATGAGATCTCATATTATAATGTAAACATGAGGAGAACATTGCGCCTTGGTCGCAGTTCCCAGTGCCACTACAGAATAACCAAGTATTACGGTGCCGCCAGCATGCAGACACTAACGAGGCAGCTAGCATTCCAGCAATACCACACCGAACCCTCGTAATGGATGCCGCCATTTACTAGAAATGCAATATTGAACAAACATACCTGCTAAAGAGTTGCTGATAAGCAGCGGCCGAAGCGAACATCGTGCTCTAGCTGCAGAACCCAATGCTGCCAGTATGCAGGCACCTCCCGCAGACACTAACGAGGCAGCTAGCAGTCCAGCAGTACCACATCGAACCCACCAGATGGATGCCGGCTTTGACTAGAAATGCAATATAGAACAAACCATACCTGCTAAAGAATTGCTGATGAGTAGAGGCCCAGGCGAACATCGAGCCCTCGCCGCCGATCCCAACGCCGCCAGTATGCAGGCACCTCCTGCAGACACTAAGGAGGCAGCTAGCAGTCCATCAATACCACACCGAACCCTCGTAATGGATGCTAGTTTTTACTAGAGATGCACTAGAACTGACTAATCATACCTGCTAAAGAGTTGCTGATGAGTAGCGGTCGAGGCGAACATCGCGCTCGCGCTGCAGAACCCAATGCAGCAAGTATTCAGGCACCTCCCGCAGACACTAACGAGGCAGCTAGCAGTCCATCAATACCACACCGAAATCTCCGAATGGATGCCGGCATTTACTAGAAATGCAATATAGAACTAACAAACCATACCTGCTAAAGAATTGCTGATGAGTAGCGGCCGAGGCGAACATCGCGCCCTCGCCGCAGAACCCAATGCAGCAAGTATGCAGGCACCTCCCGCAGACACTAAGGAGGCAGCTAGCAGTCCCGCGGTACCACACCACGCCCATCGGCGCGCTGGATGAGTGCCGGCTTTTACTGGAAATTGGAAACATTTTTATTTCACTACAGAACACAATGGAAAAGGCAGGGAGCAACTCGATGCGGAATACTCAGGGTCGTGAGTTGGGAGATGCCTACGTCAAACAGTGGACTGCTTCAGAATGTGTAGATGAGGCCGGCGACACCGTGGCTCGGCCCATATGAGTCCACGAAAGTGAGCCCAGTTCTGTCCGTGCTGCGATGCGCCGTGGTTAATTAGAACTTAATGCTTGACACAGACCCGCAATCTCTTGAAGTAGTTCCTTCAGCCCTGCAGGGCTAGCTTTCAAAAGTATGTAATAGAACATTGTACTCAATAGACTCTGTACATGGTAATGATGAGCGAACAAAAAAAAAAACAGTGGACTGACTGTCATTGGCTGTTATATTTCAGAGCAACGCAATGGTGCGAGAGAACACTAGGTATCAAACCCATTTGCTGTATAGGAGTCCGACCCTTATTTAGTTAGTACTGCCTATTTATTATTATAGCGGCAACAGAAATACATCATCTGTGAAACTTCAGCTGTCTAGCTATCACGGTTCCTAAGATACAGCCTCGTTACAGACAGACGGATAGCGGAACCTCAGTAATAGAGGGTCCCGGTTCTACCCAGTGGGTAACGGAACCCTAAAAATAGTTTGAAAATCCCTATCCCCTACTAATTTTATAAATGCAAATGAGACTCTGTCTGTCTGTCTGTTTGTCTGTTACGCTTTCACGCCTAAACGGCTGGAGCGATGTATAGGGATAGTTCGAGGCCCTGGGAAGGACATAGGCTACTTTTTAACCGACTGCGCAAAAAGAGGGTTATGATTTTATGCGATAACGACTTCTACGCGGTCGAAGCCGCGGGGAACAGCTAGTCTAATATAATCTTTCATTATATTATTCGGTACCTATTCAATAATAATACACACATAAAACACTTGAAATTACGAATTAAATAGCGGTTTCCACCAGAAGCTGGTAAGTTAGAATAACATTTACTTAGTTAAAAATGCATTTAATTATCAAAAATGTAACGCTTTCGCTGTTTATAATGTATCTTAGAGATTACTAGGCTACCTGGCTCGTCTTGTATTTAAAAAATGAAAGCTTACATTTACATTTTAAAATCGCTGCTTACTGAAAATATTTTAGTTTACGCCAAAATACCGCTAAATAAGAAACTCAAGTGATTAATTAAAAATAAAAATACCCCTACACTGAAACTATACTGATAAGCCCAAACAACAGTAATTTCTGAAGGTGTTGGGTATCCTGTGCAAGCAATCATGGCAGTTTACCACGTCGCTCGTAGAATTACCATCAGAGTCAGATACTAAATTATATTTTCTTTGATTTTCAGTACAATCGGACCTGTGGATTTTAGTTAGATACCTTCATTGCCTAGGAAGTAAGCCGGTGATCTTAGAAATCTATAACTAATCAATTAATCTTCGGAACAAAGAAATCCAGATCAAAATTGGTACTTATGTAATAGAAACGGGGGATGACGAATCGGACTCCTCAAGGGGGATGTACGACAGGTAATAGATGCCTTTACCCTCCAGTCAGATTATTAGTCCAATTTAAAAAGTATTTAATTTAGGGAGTTCAGCCACAGACAGGGAGTTCATCCTCACACTCTGCGTCCGGTGCGTTCCAGCACGGTTAGATCCGATAGGTGTTTTCTTCCGCGCACGCTTAGGTTGTGGAATGACCTTCCTGCCTCGGTTTTCCCAAACGCCTACAGTATGGAGTTCTTCAAAAGGGGTCTTAGAAGGTTTTTGCAGGGTCGGCAGCGCGAGTGTGGCACCTCTGGTGTTGCAAACGTTCATAGGCTGCGGTGACCACCAGTCCTTCTGGTGGGCCGTATGCTTGTCTGCCACCTTAGTGGTATAAAAAAAAAAGGGTTAGATTGAGATAAGCGTTGGGTTCCTACCCTTTTTCCTCTTTTATCAATTATCATTTTATTAATTCATTCTAAGGTGGATTGCGGCCAGGTAACTCCCTATCTTTTATAAAAGATAAAAAAAAAGATACAAAGGAAGTCTTTGGCACGAGAGCAAGCCGTGGCAACCGCCCAACTAGATTTAAAAAACTTCCTTAAAAAGTCACACCTTGAGAAAGATACAGCGAGATTGGAAGCCGATTCTCTTAAAGAGAATCATGTCCAGAGCAAAAGATACTGCAATATCTCCATAAGAAACATCAATATATCCAGTCCAAATGTCTGTCTATCTTTATAAAGATACAATTTACAATTTGTAGACGGGTGTCGCTAATAAGTTTGCGCAAGAGTCAGAACTCTGAATAGGTTACAAAACAACGCGATGTTATCTTACGATTGAAGCAACTACAGATCTGGTTCATAAAGCTCTAGGCGAGGCAGCGATAGTAACCAAAGCCTGCCGGGAATCCTGGGACATCCTTACGATGTTACACGAGCGTCCGGCGCTAGACAGGTCTTAGAAGGGGACAGCGTGGTTTAGTCGGTTTGTGTTGCATCCGTGGGGGTTTTCCACATGCAAATAAAGCAAAAACGTGTCACGAGGAAATAATAGTTTCCACGTCATAGGTATTAAAATTTTCATGGTCACTAACATTAGTACTAGAGTGTATGTGGCATTATATCATGTGTTATTATACTTATTATGTGTTTCCGATATTTCGGCAATGTTGCAAGCGCCATGATCACTTCCTCCGTGACTAACATTGTTACAGCATTGTCAGCGAACTCCATGATCTCGAAGGATATAGAAAAAACATTATAGCACTAGGTAAATATCCTGATAACTCTAAAGAGTAACGCAGACGACACACTTTTGCACCAACGAGACTGCGGCGCACAAAAAGACCGCTTGGCGCGTATTTGGCTATGGCAAACTTTTCACAGACTGCGTGCTACGAATAGCTTTACCTATGTGCCGCAACTGATACTCATAGTAACGTTGAAGTTGAAGGGGCAGTTCCACCCATGGTGAAACTTGTTTTGTACAGCTGTGAACGCTGCGAAAAGATCTTGGCTAACCTTAGCGTAGAGAAAAGACATGTAAGGAATTCAGGTCATATGCGTCTCTGGTCTTATGCGTATTTATTAAATACTGGTCTTTTGCGTAAATAAATTCGGGTTATATGCGTATCGCGTGTTGGGTCATTTGCGTCTCTGGTCATATGCGTCGAAAGGTTTTTTCCTTTCGACACATATGACCAGATACGCAAATGATCCGATACGCAAGTAACCAGATTTCAAATACGCTAATGCCCAGACACGCAAATGACCCGATACGCGAATGACCAGAATAAAAACGCATTCGACCAGAAACGCAAACGACCAGAAATTAATACGCAATCGACCAGGTATTTACAAAAGTTAATTTTACTGAGATGTTTGGATAAAACAAATGAAGATTGAAAAAACAAATGAAGATCGACAAAACAAATGAAGATCGAAAAAAGTTTTTAAGATCGGTAAAACAAATGAAAATGGAAAAAACAAATGAAGATCAAAAAAACAAATGAAGATCGGTGAAACAAATGACGGTCGGATAAACAAATGACGATCGAAAAAACATTATGCAGATCATTAAAACAAAAGTCGACGAGTTGACAAGGTCCAAAATTTCTTGCAGCCATATTTTGTAATCTAGATGTGTGTACCATTAAAAAAACGGGCTAAGTGCGAGTTGGACTCGCCCATGAAGGGTTTCGTAGCAGCAAGTAACATAATATAAAAGTTCTTATAGTTCGTTGTAACTTTCATTGATGTTTTAACACGTTCGCAGTGGAAGTGTTTTTTCTAACAGAAAATTGCGGTTTATTTATTTATTTATTTCAAACTTTAGCACAATGTACAAGGCGGACTTAATGCCTTAGGCATTTTCTGCCAGTCAACCTTAGGGTGATGCAGAGATAAAAGAATTAGGCAGGTGCTATGTGATATAATTAGAACTATTTAGAATAACACAACAAAATTTAACTACAAACACAAAATACATAACATGAACCTACAATATGTATTTATACATATAAATATACAAACATACATACATAAATGGTATACCGTCATAATACCAGAAATCATAATGCCTTTACTTAAAATGCCTGAGCCCAAAATACCCGAAATCAAAATATCAATATTCAAAAGGCAAATATTTATAATATAAATAATTTAAAATGCCTTACGGTCGAATAACCGAAACCCAAAAAACAAATTTATCAAATACCTTATCCTAAAATGTTCAAACACAAAATACCTTTTTTTTAACATGATTTAAATCCTACATGGATGCTATATATCTGTGAATGGTTAACACCCCGTCTCAGAGTATCCCGACTCGGATAGGTTAGGTTAGAAGACTAAGGCGGGAGCGAAGCGAAGCGGAGCTCCCGCCTTAGCCTTCGTGGTTATTTTTTTTTTATTTTTCGTTAGCCCACTGTAGTACTTTTGTAACTCTGAATCAAAGTGTTTTAACATGAGGTAAATCCTACATGGATACTATGCCGGACTCCTACCGACTAAAAACCACACGTATCCTACATTACAGCCTACAGTTGGGAGCCCCGGATAAGCCCTCAGACGGATACCCAAGGACCAACAGACCTACGGCTACAACTGCGGCTTCACTTAGGTGGGGGGGTGAGGGGGGGGGGGGGGGGGGCTGCAAAATAAGTTAAAGTCAAATAACAAAACGTGTGAGTGGCAATAAATCTTTATTTCTTAAGGGGCGGTTAACCCGCACAAGTAGGCATTTGGCGCTCCCCTCGCCCCGGGCGCAAGACACACCGCGCGCCGGCAGCGGCAGTCAACTCTCATGCCACAGTATACAGTATAGTAGAAAGAAACAGCATGCTAACTTTGTTTGACGTAGTAAATGCATCTAACTTTATTAAGTGTAGTGATTTATTAGTTTCGTAAATAAAAATAAATGAGTTAATCGTAAATAAATTATGTATATTATACTATTATTTTTAAGCTAAAGAGTTTGTTTGTTTGTTTAGTTGTTCTAACTCTAGAGTCTAAGAGACTGCTAGTTGAATTTCAAGAGTTTCTTAACAGAATGTCCATTTTTGAAAAATACCAAAATATATAACATCACGCTAAGGCGAATAAGAGCTTAGCAGCAACGAAACATTTTACGACAACTAGGATATTTCATTTCATTTGAGAGTTTCCGTTGCGTACGTTTGCTACAGTTGCGTAAAAAATGTAAATTACATAATAGCTGGTCATAAAAATTTCAAAAGTTTTCTAAAGTTGGTATGCTAAGTATGAATCACGGGATCATTGTGCAATCCAAAATGGCCGCCGCGGTGTAATCACAAAATTTCATGATGGGTGTCGTTTAAAGGGATTTTTGGTATGCTGAGTACGAATCACGTACTAATTTTGCAATCCAATATGGACGCCGCGCCGTAATCACAAAAATTCATGATGGGTATCGTTTAAAGGGTTTTTTGGTATGCTGAGTACGAATTACGTACTAATTTTGCAATCCAATAAGGCCACCGCGCCGTAATCACAAAATTTCATGATGGGTATCGTTTAAGGGGTTTCTTGGTATGCTGAGTACGAATCACGTGATAATTTTGCAATCCAAAATGGCGGCCGCGGTGTAATCACAAAAAATCATGATGGTTATCGTTTAAGGGGTTTTTTGGTATGCTGAGGACGAATCACATGATAATTTTGCAATCCAAAATGGCCACCGCGCCGTAATCACATAATTTCGTAATGAATGTCGTTTAATGGGTTTTTTCGAATGCTGAGTACGAATAACATGATCATTTTGGAATTCAATTTGGCCGCCTAAGCTATTTAGGCCCACTTGCGCGGAGAGTCGAGTTAAATATATAAATATAGAGTTAGTAAGCTCTGAGTTAAATAAATAACTTCTTAACTCTGACCACGTCTTGCACAGTTGCAAATTGGCACGCGGTTAACTAACTCACAGTAAACCGAACAAGTTTTTTTAGTCTGTGTCGTTCCATGCAATCCAACCACACACAAATGTTAGAACGAAGAATGGAACATGTGTCTCTATCTCTTTTACACTACAGTCTGCTACGTATGATTTACGATACTACCATACTTACGATACTACCATTTACGATACCAATCATAAAATTTTGTGATTACCGCGCGGCGGGCATATTGGATTGCAAAATTATCACGTGATTCGTACTCTGCATACCAAAAAACCCCTTAAACGATACCCATACAGTCTGCTACGTATGATTTACGATACTACCATACTTTCGATACTACCATTTACGATACCAATCATAAAATTTTGTGATTACGGCGCGGCGGGCATATTGGATTGCAAAATTATCACGTGATTCGTACTCTGCATACCAAAAAACCCCTTAAACGATACCCATCATGAAACTTTGTGATTATGGCACGGCGGCCATATTGGATTGCAAAATTATCACGTGATTCGTACTCAGCATACCAAAAAACCCCTTAAACGATACCCATCATGAAATTTTATGATTACGGCGCGGCGGCCATCTTGTATTGCAAAATTAGTATGCGATTCGTACTCAGCATACCAAAAAACCCCTTAAACGATACCCATCATGAAATTTTGGGATTACGGCGCGGCGGCTATATTCGATTGCAAAATTATCACGTGATTCGTACTCAGCATACCAAAAAACCCCTTAAACGATACCCATCATGAAATTTTGTGATTACGGCGCGGCGGCCATATTGGATTGCAAAATTATCACGTACTTCGTACTCAGCATACCAAAAAACCCCTTAAACGATACCCATCATGAAATTTTGTGATTACGGCGCGGCGGCCATCTTGTATTGCAAAATTAGTACGCGATTCGTATTCAGCATACCAAAAAACCCCTTAAACGATACCCATCATGAAATTTTGTGATTACGGCGCGGCGGCTATATTCGATTGCAAAATTATCACGTGATTCGTACTCAGCATACCAAAAAACCCCTTAAACGATACCCATCATGAAATTTTGTGATTACGGCGCGGCGGCCATATTGGATTGCAAAATTATCACGTACTTCGTACTCAGCATACCAAAAAACCCCTTAAACGATACCCATCATGAAATTTTGTGATTACGGCGTGGCCGCCATGTTGGATTGCGAAATTATCATGTAATTCGTAGACATTTTAATGCATTAGGTAGCTAGTTACCATGTCGTGAAAACACTTAAAAAGTAAAAGATCACCACATTTTTACCATGAGTCGCGTATGTATTTGTAACGGTTAATCTAATTACATTTTGCCCATTACTGATATTTTTATACTGTGGCGCGATTTCAACGTAATTTGGCATAATAATTACGAAATAGTTGCGAAAAAAACTGACACAGGTCCTGCCTCCACAAGCGCCAGGGCGAGACTGATCGGCCGTCAGCGGCGCAATTCTATTGCGTTTGGTAGATATTCGTACATGATAACTATGTAAATAGTTGTTTATAGAAAAACGCTCGGAAAATGTGTATAAAAACTTAATACCTTTAATTGAGTGCAAAAAAAATATATAAAATGTTAATAGTTTAGCCACAGTATTGAAAAAACTTTTCTGAGAGAGTCAACTTTGGGATTTTTTTCTATCTAGTGAAATTTATTGGATCGTGTAACGGGCTCGGAATATGTTTAGCTTATATCCTTAACTATTATATATATATTTATCAGATTTAAAAACCCTTTACTTTTTGACTAGGATTGTTTCAAAAAACTCAAAATCTGACCCACGCGGCCTTAAATCATTCATTTATTAACTATGCGCTATTATAATGAACTGGTATAGCATAATATATACCTAATAATACCCAGTAGATTATAGCGATAAACTGGGTAGGTTATGGTTTTTTTTATATTCACATTGTATTCTATTTTCGGTATTTTAAATTAAGGATATTTGAAAATTTGTATTTTGAATTCTGATATAATAATTATTTGTATTTTAAGTTTAGACATTATAAGGTAAGGTGAACTGAAATAAGGTATTTTGAATGTTAAGGTATTTCGAATTCGGGTATTTTGGTCTAATGCATTTTAAGTAAAGGCATTTTGATTTCTGGTATTTTAATATATAACCACATAAATACACACATACATACATACACATATATATACATACATTCATATATACCTACATAGAAACACACATATAAATAAGTACGTAGAAACCGTCATAGATGACGGTTTATGACGTATTAAAAAAAAAATACCAGCTCTATCTCGTTCAAACCAATTTTCGTTGGTAGTTTTTATGGCAATGTACATCATATAATTTTTTTACATTTATTATACTCTTAGTTTAGAAGTTAGAGGGGTGGGGGGACACACATTTTTCCAAAGTGTCTGTTGCGCAAACTATTCACTTTAGAAAAAAATGGTGTTAGGAACCTCAATAGCATTTTTGAAGACCTATCTATAGATACCACTCACGTACGGGTTATATTAAAAAAAAATTAGTTTCAGGTACTGCCTGCTAAAGTCGAATTTTTAATTAGACGAAGTAAATTGACAGCAACTAATGTCACTTCTTCATATATTGTTGCTTATTTTCTATGACGAAGTGCCATTAGCTGTCGCAATTTACTTCGTGTAATTAAAAATTCGGGTATACGTCTCTACGCCAGTGGCAAAGTTAGAGCGAACGGGTAGTATGAGTATGGGGACCCCCAAAATTTACTACTTTTTTTCTAGCTTTATATAAGAATCTTAATGCGGTTCACAGAATACATCTGGGTACCAAGTTTCAATAGCATAGGCTTTATAGTTTCGGAGAAAAATGGCTGTGACACACGGACGGACAGACAGACAGACAGACAGACATGACGAATCTATAAGGGTTCCGTTTTTGCCATTTGGCTACAAAACCCTAAAAATAGGTGCAAGCAATTCCCGACCTTAATGACACTTATCTAAAAATGTGTTATAGACATCACTGATCACGAATTTACAAAAAATAAATAGATATTATGAATGCTCATAAGGTCGAAATTTGCTTGGACCCATTTTTTGTAATCTAGATGCGATTGCCATTCAAAAAAATAAGTGCAAGCAATTCTCGAACTTATGAACATGCATAATATGTATTTATTTTTTACATACCTATTCATGATCAGTGATGTCTATAAACGTCGAAAAGTACATTTTTAGATAAGTGTCATTAAGGTCGAGAATTGCTTGCACCTAATTTTTTGAATGGTTATCAAATCTAGATTACAAAATATAGCTGTAAGTAATTTTTTACCTTATCAACTTGCTTATAGAATTTTGTTTTAATGATCTGCATTTGTTTTTCGATCGTCATTTGTTTTGCCGATCTTAATTTGTGTTTTCGATATTCATTTATTTTTCCGATCTTCATTTGTTTTTCGATTTTCATTTGTTTTGCCGATCTTAATTGTTTTTTTTGATCTTTATTGTTTTTTGAATCTTCATTTGTTTTTTCGATCTTCAATTGTTTTCTGGTCGTATAAGTATATTTTAAAATACTGATAATATGCAAAAAGAAATTCAGGTCATATGCGTATTTATTAAAGGCATGTATTTAAATCGATATCTGTTTATTCCCTTTTTTCCAACAATATATTTCAAAGTTAAACCAAAAATACTGCATACAAAATATCCCTTAATACAGGGATATTTTTAAATGCACATCTGTGAAAAAAAAAATCCTTAATAAAGGGATATTTTTAAATGCACATCTGTTTAATTTTTCTGCACACTAGGTAACTCCACTAATTTACTGAATGCAAACCAGAAAACTAAATGCTGTGCAAAAAACCCAATTGATTAACTAAACATTTACTACATAAAAATCTAAAATTTTACACAAAACGAGATAACCTATTTTATCGAATTTAAACCAAAAATGTGGTTCGTACACCGGAAATATATTTTAGTACACAAAAATACGAATTGCTTACCAAAAATACTAACTTGCACTCTAAATTGTACAATCTTATAACGGAATAGGTTAGGTTAGGTTAGTTTTTTATTTTTTTGATTGATAAAATTTAATTTTGTAAAGATGACTGATTAAATTGGGGTTTAAATTAGAAAAAAAGGTGTTCCTAAAAGTAAATTAGACGATGGTTTTCCATAAAAAAGTTTTAATACGTTTGTTAAGCTACGGAATTTTTAGATATACAATTAACCCTTAAGCCCTACACCTATTTTGCCAACCGATTTTCCTACAGGGGGTGCTGGAGTACCCCAAATTGAAATTTCTGTAATTGATGAAAAATGCATCAATTATTAAATAGTATGTTTTAATAATATTAATTAGGAACATAAGATATCAAATTAGTCTTAATATATGAAATCAGTCTTAATTTGAGCACCTTGTGGAAACTTTGATCTGATGCTCTAAGAAAATTAGTATTTTGCACCTAAGGCACAAAGTCCTGATTTTTATGTCCTTGAAGCTTGGACTAAGGGCACAATGTCCTTGGCTTGAAGGTGCAGTAATAGGATCTGAAGATTCTTGAGATTTTTTGAGGATAGCTCCAATAGACTTTTTCAGATCCCGCCTCAAAGATGGTACCCGGTAACGCTTTTGCAAATGTTCACAATTGAGCCTAATTGTTTTAGAAATGTACGTCTGAACTTTGTATTTCCTGTTGCAAAACTGTTGAGTACCTAATGAAAACCCACGAGTTAATTCCAGCAACATATTTAGTAACTGGTAAAATAAACACAGTGGCCAATGTCTGTTTTCTCTTTCGACATAACATTTTTTTGCCCAAGCATGAAAAACATCTAAATCACCTTTAGTTTTAATGTAAAAATGAATTATTGCTGTCAATTGCACTTATATACATACATACAATATATATACATGCGTGTATACAAATACTTCTACAAAACCAAAGCAAGTAGTGAATAAAAATACTACCAACACTTATTGCCTATTTTCCTACACTGGGGTGCAGACGCACCCCACAGCACTTGTACAGGTGCAGGTGACCATACTATACGACTGTCGTCGCGGCGTTGATTAATCGCAAGCACTAATCACCAAACTAAAGTACTGTAACGCGCAAATCTGTGGTTAGTAAGGTAACTGAGATATTCACAAAACAAATCGGTCTGGGGTTCACCAGCACCCCATGTAGGGTTCCAGGGTAAGATAATAGTGATTTGTTTAGTATAATAGTTCTGCAAAAACCGTTAAACAGTATATTGAATTTGATTTATTTAGTGTGCAAAATTAGTGTGCAAGTTAGTATTTTTGGTTTAACTTTGAAATATTTTGTTGGAAAAAAGGGAATAAACAGATATCGATTTAAATACATGCCCTTTATTAAATACTGGTCTTTTGCGGAAATAAATTCGGGTCATATGCGTATCTGGTCGTTTGCTGATAAAATATGGTCATTTGCGTGTCGGGTCATTTGCGTCTCTGGTCATATGCGTCGAAAGGGTTTTTCCTTCCTTTTTTGACAATTTCGTGCAGAATCACTAGAATTAAATTTGTGCTTTGTTAGCATACCAAATTGCTCTTCTAAATTATCTCTTATGTTTGGGCAGTTATCAACATGAATCGAATGAATATAGGTGCATGGATTCCAGTCGGGTAATTATTATTATTTATTTATTTGTGGTTTAGTTAGCATACTAATTTGTTGGGAGTCCTGGGATGTAAGGAGTCCTGGGACATCCTTCCAAGGGCTTACCCGGGGCTCCCAACCATAGGCTGTTGGGCGTAACGTGAGGTTTTTAGTCGGTAGGAGTCCGGCATAGCATCCACGAGGATTATCCCTCACGTAAAAAAAAAGCATACAAATTTTATTGCTATTCTAAATTATCAGTTCTATATGTATTCAATCATCTTCTTAACTTTAGTGTAGAGCAACTGAAAATTTGCTTTCAAAATCTACCAAGATGTGTGTGGGAGTAACTGTCGTCTGACCTCCCAACCTTGTAAGAACACCTGCGTACGTCGTTACCTCGTCGTGCACAAAGGGTAGCCTGGGCCCCCGAGATACTGTGGGGTCGCCTTACTCACAGTTTTATATCTATACTAATATTATAAAGAGGAAAGATTTGTTTTTTTTGTTTGTTTGTTTGTAACGAATAGGCTCTGGAACTACTGGACCGATTTGAAAAATTCTTTCACTGTTGGAAAGCTACACTCTTTGCGGTGAACATAGGCTATATTTTATTCCCGTATTCCCACGGGAACGGGAACTACGCGGGTAAAACCGCGTGACGTCCGCTAGTTGAGTTATAAAAAAATAAATACTAAAAGATAATGTGTACTTACCACTAAAATTATGATTTCTCCACCCATATCCAAAGTTCAAGTCTTTGTGACCTTCGAACAAGCCAAAGCTAACTCTACCCTCAGAATCGAGAGGGTTTAAAGTCCTTTTCGCTCTCGCATCAATCCAGTGTGACGTCCCCAACGACGCCACAAATAGCGCAATACACAAACACGAACCGAAAAACGTAGCAAAAATCATAGACCGCTTGAACAAATTCAACTTCATTTTGAATATATTTTTGCACACTGTATTAAACCACTTTCACTGACTAATAAGTTCACTGTTACCGCTAGATGCCCTTATGTCACGTCACATATTTTTATTCGTGTTTTTGTGTCGTTTTCTAACTATTCAACTTGTGGGATTCTTTCTGTGTCGCAGTCATTGTTGGGAGCATAAGTCCGTTGTGTTTTCTTCGGCAATTTTCGCACGCTGAGAAGAAAATCTGAAACAATGAAAAGAAAATTGATTATGCTAGTTAAACATTATTAACAGGGTTAAGTGGGTTTTTATGATTGTCTTATTACGTGACTTGAGTGAAATAATTCTGAGGACAAGGCTTTAAGTGGTTGGTTTATGTAACGGTTAAGAGATTGTTTGAATATAATTTCGCAAGGGCATGCGACATAACATTGGTACTAACGGTAATGTCTTCCTATCAAATTACGTTCCATGATATCTTTTTTATTGGCTGTAAATATGACGTAAGAGGATATCTGTATCTACCAAAATCTTTGGAACCCAAAGGAAATTCTGCATGCTGGCGAACGGACTACTAGACTTTGGCGCCGGATCCCGCTAGGATTTTAGGAGAGGACAGTAGGTCAAGTCATGTGGAAACAGCCCCATCATAGCAGACACCAATTTAGGTAAGGTTTGGGATAAACTGAGAAGATACTTAGATTAAGAAGAATTGACTGTCATGCCAATCAGATGCTTTGAAACCCTTTCATTCAAGTGATTTTTTTAGAAAAATATGCAGCAAGAACGTAATGGACACACACAGTCCCTAGTGGTCCCTACACTCACTACCTAAACAATTTCCTAACTCCCCAGTGGTGCAAAATATTCAAAGCAGGTAAAAGGTTACCTGTCTTTTCCTATACTTCGTAAAATTTAAAGAACTTTAACCATTAAGCCGACCAAATGTAGGGTAAATTTAAATAAATAAATACACTACAATAATGCCGCTCGTTACAGATACCATTATTTATTATTCATGTAACAATTCGAGAAACTGTAATGTAAAACAGTTATCAAAAGAAATTTAAAAAAGAACCAGCAAAGTGTGAGTTGGAGTCGCACAGGAAGTGTTTCGTACAGGTTAGCTAAAACTGTTAGCTAGAATACGTTGAACTTGTACTTACTACTTTAAAGTCCTTTTATTTTGGAAAAATGAAATTAATTAATAGATAGCAACGTACAGGCTACGATAGCGCGTGTGTAGCGCTTCTGGTGCTGCAAAGGTTCATATGCTACGGTAACCAACCATTGGGTGGCAGTAAGCTTGTCCACCACCTCTGTAGTATAAAAAAAACTGTGCAGCAGCGCAGACGACAATTACTTTTGTGTGTTCAAGTCTGTGGCGCACAGAGAGACCGCTTGGCGCGCATTGGTCATCCCAGCAGATTTTCCACAGACTGTGCGTCACGGATAGTGTGTCGTCTGCGCTGCATGTAAATGCCCAAATGGGTACGATGGGGATCTACCGAAATCTTCGGAGCGTAAGCTAACCTCATCTTATATGGTACTGTCGTTACATTACTGAAATCTAATAAATCCACATCTTGCAAAATGAGAGTCTTACTCATACCCCACGAAACTTTTGACAGAGGTCCTCAAGTTGACGAATTTTTGGACTATCAGATTTTTCAAAATTTCAATGTTTCGCTATTTAGTTACTAGTAGTTAAATGGTTTAAAGATGACACCTAAAGAAATATTTTTCTTTCTTACAATCGGCCTATACTTACCAATTCAAAAGATAGATATATAAAGGGGCAAATCAGCCAATAAGGACGGTAGTGTCACGGGAAAGTAAAATTTTCCGTGACTCTAGTGGTAGTGCCAAGTCAAGCGGTAGTGCCAAGTCAAGCGGTAGTGCCATGGGAAAGAAAGGGGCAGAGAAGGATTTGATTAAGTATAAATTGTCAGGGTTTACATTCTGAGTGTATGAACCCCTAAAAATCATACATTGAAATCTTACCCACATGGTTATCACGGCTATACCCATACCCATATTTTAAGTTTGTTTATACTATATGCTCCAATAATTTATTTACTTACTGTTATAACACAGAATGTAGGGCTTTATAAAATGTAAAAAAAATGCCTAAGAATACTGCTACTAACACTAACACTTACTTACCATTAGCTAGCTGATGGTAAGTAAGTGTTAAATACTCTTATCGCTACAGGGAAGCAAACTGAATTCCTGAAATACCACTTCAGGGTATCTGTGTTTGAGAAACAGTCTATCAGTCACAAATAACATAATTTGTGACAGTCGATCAAACCGTCTATCAGTCACAAATTACATAATTTGTGACAGTCGTTCAAACAGTCTGGACTGCCTCGGTGGCGGGTGGTAGTGTATACGACTGCCGCGCTGAGGTCCCGAGTTCGATTCCCGGGTCGAATCAAATCTTTGTGTGAACCACAATTCTTTGTTTCGGAGTTTGGGTGTTTTCTATGTATAATATGTATTTATTTGAAATATATAAGTATGTCCATCAGTTGTCTAGATCCCATAGCACAAGCTTAAATTAGCTTAATTTGGGCTAGATGACGTTGTGAGAGAATGTCCAGAAATGTTTATTTAAAAAAAAAAAGTCTATCAGTCACAAATTACATAATTTGTGACTGATAGACTGTTTGTCAAACACAGATACCCTGAAGTGGTATTTCAGTTATTAAGTTTGCTTCCCGGTCCTTTCATGTACTTACTTACATAAGAACATGAAAGGACGGAGGTATGCTCGCTGTAAGATAATCTACTTAAACCGAATAAAGAATTGATTACTGCTAACTGCTTCTAACAGAGCATGAAACTTTCGAAGCAAATTGTTTTCACCGTCTCACAAATAATGATAGAGATTTGAAACTCGCCACACAATTTTAGATATGCTATTTATTTTCGGCGGTTTCATTATAAGACTCGGTTGGTCCGTTATGTAATGCCATCAAGGTAGCTAACTACGAAGACATGAGAAGTCGTTGTATTGGCAATTTTCGTAGGAGCAATAGGTACACCGAAGGAACCATGAGTAAAATTGATGGAGGATGTAATTAACATAATCGGGCGTCAAATGGCAGAAATCTGTGGAACGATAATAATGGTAGGTACGGAAGGAAGGTAGGTAGGTAGGTATAGGAACTAATCACACACTATAATTGATCCGGAGGAACCCATGTGGTGGGCAAAACCTTTCGCAAATCGGTCATTGTCATTCCTAGACTAAAACATTTCATCAATCTAAGCCTAAGCGCACAACAGATATGAGATGAGATCGTGAAGCTGGTTACGGGTTCGTCAGACATAAATTTGAATTAAGAACAACAAAGGGGATACCCTCGATTCGGAGAAAACCATCACACATCCTTAATCCGTCAATCTTAGAGTAGAGCACAACAGTGAAGAGAATTAAATATGAGTCGGACGTTAAGATGGCTATGGGTTCGGCTGACATAAATTTGAATTAAGAACACCAAAGGGGATGCCAAGTAATAAATAGGTCTTCTAGTACGAATATGAGAAAAAGGTCGATAGAAAATAGTCTGCTACAGCACAGCATACTCTCTTCTGTCAGCAGTAGCAGCTAAACGGTTGAAATCCAGCGCCCCAACCTGGATGCCTTCATTTTTTACTATCCATGTAGACTGCAGATGCAATCCAAATTATATTATGATCTTCATCGTGCTTGGTAAGACCAATCAAACTCTGTTGGAAAGCTCTGGCATGGTAATACTATCATGATAGTCCTTTAGGCGTGGCTCTGGTTCGAATGTTTAACCTTAAAAATCACAAAGTATAATATTTATAGGTATTCGAAAAATAAACGCAAGTCTTTACAAGAGTCTTAGCATAAAATTAAACTACTTTTAAAACATTAATATAAAGTTACGTAACGGTTTAATATTCAAGTTCAATAGCTGATTTAAAAAGAAATTTTTAAATACCATTAGAGTTGAAGGTCAAGCTACCTCTTTGACGCAATATTTGTGCTAAATATTGAAATTATGATCTTTATTAAAGCTATAAACTTTTATTAACTGGTTATAATATCGTGGTCAAAAACTATGTTCACTTGCTTGATGGAAAATTCTTTCCCATTTAAAGACTAAGGACCTCTACCAGAGTCCTCTACCATAGCTCATAGAAGGAACCCAAGTTACCTTCTTTTTCAGAAACAAAGAAGCTGGGCTTGTAACAAATATGCTGAGTCTAAGTAAGCTATTATGCTACACAGCATAGAAAACAGTTGATTGCATCAATTCAATGAAATATAGAAAAGGAGTCAACACCTTTGCCCCCGACCTGAAGGCACTATTCTGGATCAGAAATGTAAAAAGAGGTTAAGATTATGTGAAAACCAGCCGAAGAGGCAATCTGTTTCTAAATAAATAACAAGGCAGGCATAGCCACGTTTTTACACACAAGAGCTTCGAAGTGTATCTAAATATTTCGAAGACCGAGGTCAATCTAATCAATTACCATACGCTTTTATAAAAGCTGTTAAAAGACGCAGAATTTAACAAATTATAAACGTGTTTCCCGTGCAGCAAAAAATGAATGAACGGAACGAATTGATTTATAAATGACGTAACAACTTGAACCCGGAGTTCAGTTCAGTTTTAATTTCATAGACAAGCTACGATGCGATACTAATTGTTCGAAATTTGAAATTCAAATGATCTCATATTGTTATTCAAAACTGCATCCACGCGTGTCTGTAAATTGGGCATAGAGCTGTGATGGCCGACTTTACGGAAACTAAATAGGCAAGTCATTAACATTACTGGTTATTTTGATACATTTAGAGTACTGGTTGATAATTTAACTGCCCACAAACAATTAAACTAATGATGAGTCAACTGCCTGATATGAACAACAAACGAGTATGACCATAGTTGAAGTCTCGAGATGATAGATAAGACCATAGACAAAAATGACTTTTAGAACGTCACTGACATGATCTAAACTCTACACCCTCGCCCATGTACGAAAGCCCAGTGTCGATGGAGTAGCAACATGACCTCGTAACAGCCATCGAAGCGGGAAACGGCACATTGTGGGCCATGATGCTGGCCTTGGATATCGAATGTGGGGAATTTCGCCGCCTCGAGGAAGTGATGCATGCAAAGGGGGAACGAAAATACACATTGAATATTTGGAATATTTGTACAGGCTCTCTTTGCAACACTTTCCTGCTGCTCTTAAACGACAGGGTTAAAACCAATATAAATAAATGGTTTAAAAAACCCTAGAAAAATAAGCTTTTATAATGCACGAAAAACCCCAAAAATAAATTATGGATCGTTCAAGTTGCCTCTATTTCTGGGCTGAAGTGTAAACTATGTGCTTTTAGTTATAATATTTGATTGCAAAAGCGTGGGGCGCTGGAACAGGAAAGACTTTCCTGGCGGAAGCTGCATGATGTCTTGTCAGATTAAGGATAAGGTCACATTTATAAAAGCGTGTTTTTCTCGTGTTTTTAAACTATTAATTTACACTGTCACGCTTTTATACTGGGTGTTTCTTTTAGGGTGTCAAGCCGCCACTAGCTGGTAGCAGGGTTCCATACCTATCGATTTAACCCCCATGTATGTTCTACGATTTTTTGTAGTTTTCGAGATATAATGTTCTGCATAATTCCCTATTTTTTTATTATCGATTAAAATTTAGTACATTTAGCACATAAGTAATGGGAATACAAAAGCATATATCCCCAAGCGGGTTTTTAACGGTAACCAAAGATATCTCGTTCTCGAACAAGAACTCTACATTTTGCCACTGTTAACGTATTCCGCGCATGAATCTACTTAATTGCCTGAAAGAAGAGGCGTTCCCTCTGGCAGCATAAACGTTATGCTGCCAGAGCTCATGCAGCTTTCGCCAGGATTTTTATTATATAAGGATTAGTATTAATAGGAATATGCATAAAAAGTCTTTCTTGTTCTAGCGCCCCACGCTTTTATAATCAAATATTATAACTAAAAGCACATAGTTTACACTTCAGCCCAGAAATAGAGGCAACTTGAACGATCCATAATTTATTTTTGGGGTTTTTCGTGCATTATAAAAGCTTATTTTTCTAGGGTTTTTTTAAACCTTTTATTTATTTTATACTTTTTAGTCACAATATTTATACCTTAACTAGCTGTTCCCTGCGGCTTCATCCGCGTAGAAGTCGTTATGGCATAAAATCATTATCCTCCTTTCGCGCAGTCAGTTAAAAAGTAACCTATGTCCTTCTCTTAAACTCAAACTATCTTTATAACAAATTTCATCAAAATCGGTTCAGCGGTTTAGGCATGAAAACGTAACAGACAGACAGACAGAGTTACTTTCGCATTTATAATATTAGTAGGGATTTCTGTATTACATGGTGTTTTGTTTGAGTTCGACTAATGTGAAAATATTTCATTATTACTCTAATACATATACATTTTCTGCAGGTACATAGGTATGTCAATATTTACACTCAATATTAACTTCAATATATAACAGGTTTGTTATAACCTTAAACCCTAATCGTGGTCTAAGCTCATTACACGACTTTTCTAACAAATCCAAACACAGCTATGATACGATGTTCAATCATGAAGTTACAGTTCATATCTTACGACTCCATCATCAGATCAGTTTGACAGCACCATATTATTGTATTGTTATCAGAACTACAAACATCTGCCAATTTTCATGACGCTACGATCCATGGAAGATGGTTAAATTAGTTACCTGAGATTCCATTGCATAGTTTTACAAGTTATTTAAAAAAAGGTTTGTTATAACCCTGAAACTTACGCCTGGTCAAAGTTCATTACAAGACTTTTCTGACGAATCCAAAAACAGATATAATACGATATTCCATCATGAAGTTCCAGTGCATATCTTCCGGCTCCATCATCATATCAGTTTGACAGTACCATATTATTGTATTGTCATCAGAACTACATACATCTGCCAATTTTCATGACGCTAAAATCCTTGGAAGATGGTTAAATTAGTATCCTTAGATTCCACTTTTTCCATCGAAGTTTCAGTGCCTATCTTCCGGCTCCATCATCATATCGGTTTGACAGTACCATATTATTGTATTGTCATCAGAACTACATACAACTGCCAATTTTCATGACCCTACGATCCTTGGAAGCTGGTTAAATTAGCTACCTTAGATTCCACTTGTTTCTGTGTTTATCTTCCGGCTCCATCATCATATCAGTTTGACAGTACCATATTAATGTATTGTCATCAGAACTACATACATCTGCCAATTTTCATGACGCTACGATCCTTGGAAGATGGTTAAATTAGTATCCTTAGATTCCATTACATTGTTAGTTACATACACGACGACCTAATAAAAGCTTATTAATAAAAGGCGTCACGACCAGCAATGTTGTGGGGAGTACTTAATACATTCAGAAAACATGCCAGTTTTCAAGAAATACAGTCAGACTCAGCGACTGATTTGTCCTTCAAGGTAGAAGCTACCTTGAAGGACAAATCCTTCGCCATCATCATCATAATGTGGTGCCGCGAACCAAAAGTTCGTATCCAGTAAGTAGGTACCCACCCACCACCGTGGACGCGATCATGCGCATTAGAGGCCTGACGGAGGAAGCAGTCTCACAGGGTGAGGTGGTGGTGGCGGTGTCTCTCGACATCGCCAACGCATTCAACACCTTGCCCTGGAGCTGCGTCAGGGAGGCGCTTATCTATCATGGAGTGCCTCCCTACCTCCGTCGAATTGTCGGGGCTTATCTCTCCGAGAGAGCCATAACTTACGCGAGCTGGCTAGGGCCGGGTCGGCGAGATGTGTCGTGCGGTGTTCCACAGGGATCGGTTTTAGGGCCGCTCCTGTGGAACATCGGTTACGACTGGGTGCTGCGTGGTCCGTTGCTCAGAGGGGTCGGCGTAGGTTAAGATCAACGCTTTTTTTGGAAAATGGATAAGATGTTCCGAAAAGAAAAGTTCTCGCTCTTGTGTTTATTATGGAAAACCTTCAGTTTCTGCATCACAGATAGCAGAAAAAGAATCTTCCCGATATCTGTTCCTCTTGGCTCGAACTTTACAAGTTGCTTTTGGGTTGAAAACTGAATTAGCTGCCAAGAAGCTGGATAATATTTCAACTTTTCTCACACCGGAAAAACTGGGTCTACCAACGCGAATTCAAAAGTGCATAGGCACAGTATAAAGAGTATACAGTGGCATAGGGTACCTGTTTTCCCTCTACCTCTGTCAGATATCGGTTGGAGTTTGGAGCTCAGGTGTGCCCGATGGCTAAGAAGCATTACGGTCGAGCGGTCGAATGTAGGCTTCAAAGGAGAACACCGATGTAGCTTGTTTCTGGACACTATCATTCAGAGACAGGGCCTCGGTAATGTACAACATAATTCCAGCTACACTTTACCATGGGAGAGTGGATATGTTCAGAGTAGGTACACACGGAGCAATTGTTTTTCGTGTTGAGTTCAATGTGTGCTGAATAAGAACTCAGTGTCTTCGTTCAAATATAGCTTTAAATGTGAGACTGTCTAGAGCCCTGAAAAGTCGGCAAGACTTTTGGCAAATTTCGAGCAAAACAATAACAAAGATCCAGAACTATATAACCTAACAGTAGATAATATGAATCAGCACATGACACACAATATTCATTCCAGTCTACTTACTGCCGCCCATTGAACGCACACTTCTGAGTAATTATGCAAATCGGTACGCATTTAAATGGCATAAATTAATGGATCCTTTCAACCTTGACAGTGGTACGTAACGGACTGACTACGCGTCGTCAGGCATGGCTGACTGCAGCATAAGGTCATTGCTGTTCAGTAATGTACAGTCAAAAGCAATAATATGTATACATTGTCAAGGCTCCTAAAATATGTAAACACCATCGGCTCCAAAACGAAGTGCTCAACATGAAGAGCATAAAATTGTAACCACGAGTCCACATCAAACATATATATATACACTCATTGCTTCATTAAATTGTGTCCACTAATAAAGGAACAAAACTATGTATGCACGTTTGCATCAAAAACATGTATTCACGCGTTGATTCATATGATGTACTCATTTTAGATTCCATTAAATTCGAAATAGATATGCTGGCCATTATTAACAATTTTCTTTTCATCTGTCATCCTGTCGTCGAGTGTCACTCAAGCTTAAATTGTATTCATTATTGATAAATTTTCTTGAAAGCCATACTTTCAAGAATTGAATTGATTCTCATCTACTTTATATAATATTTGTATCCACCAATAATAAGTATACAACTATAATTTCATAACTCTGTATACAAACAAATTCTTTAAAATTGTGAGAAACGAATGCATGCTAGAGTTCCTGTCTGTAGGTCGGGCACCTTCGCGAACCATACGAATATCACCGATCTAGTTTCTTGGAGAAATTCTTTATTATTCTTTGTGGGGCTTATATAAATGTACTAAAATGCCAAAGTTTGTTTGTTTGTTTTCTTTAAAGTGCCGTATAATAAAATTAGTGTTAGTTAATAGATCTCAAACCTTTGCATGAGTTGTTTGGTATCGCAAACCCGAATGTGTTTTAACAGACTCCAAAAAAGAGGAGGAGGTTTATTTTTCTTAATGTTTGTTACCTCATAACTCCGTCATTTACAGACTGGAATACATTTCTTTTATTTAAAAGGATATATTTCTAGATCGGTATTTTTTTTTAAATTTAGTTTCAGCAAAATATTAATATAAACCTATGCTATTTTGAGTATACAGGGTGTGGCGTAAATAGTGATCCAACCGTCAGGGTATATAGAATAGGTTCCCCACTATAACATACTACAATTTCACGCACATTTGTTCAAAGTTCTTTTTTTCTGTAACACTTGGGTTACAGAAAAAAAGAACTTTCTTTAAAAAATTGCTCTTTTTTTGTAAAGTTTACTGTAGTTTTAAGGAAAGTCACTATTTATTAACTCTGTGTTCGCGCCTACGCCATGGCAACCCCATGGCCACAACTGTCAACTGTCAACAGTGTCAATTTTTTTTTTATCTATATCATCTGTTCTACAAAGTTTTCGAAATTCACACGAGTCACACTAATGTAATCTTCCTATACTCAGCAATAAAACGAAAGTTTTGAAGATTCGAGGTTTTAATTAAACTTCCATTATGTCCATGTAAACTACGAGACATAAATTCTGGCGACCGCTACAGGACATTAACTTGCAAAATTTTTGAGAAGTACCTACTTGACTACGTACAACTAACAAGTCGAAGAACAAAATCTAATTTACAAAAGCAAGAAAACTGACGACTAAGCCAGCCAGGTCGGACAGCAATAGAAAAGCTCCGCGCCCAGCCTTAGCACTTCGTCGAATTACAAGATATTCATCATACAATTTTCAAGAAATACTTGGTACCTACTGCCATCAAATATCAAAACCAGCAACCAATCCATGGTTCCTGAAGCTAGGACTTTTCAGTTAAGTGCCCATTTCCTAATTACACTTGCTCCAAAACTTGCCAAAACCCATATTTTCCTTCAAAAGTTGTTGTAGTGTACTTTTCCAAGTTATTGTCAAAATTCATTCTTTTTTCAAAATTTAACAAACTCATTCGATTTAAAACAAGTAAATCTTTATCCCAATAAGATATTTCACACTCTAAAAGATAGTTTTAACATTTTCACACTATAATACCACCCACATTGCTTTCAAATTATAAAAATATAACAGTAAAATTGTCAAAGTTAACTTTTAAACTAAGTGGATTGTGGTTTATTCCTATACATTTTCATGAAGTATATCTTCACATAATCATTAGTTCTATTTTAGGCTGACAAAGTTACTTGTCACTTACCACTTCTTATAAGTGCTTTACATAGGATATTCATTATCCAAGCATTATCCTTAGTCGCATCTGAAGCCCACAGCTTATGCACATTACATATCACTTTGTGCCGAACATTTCAGCTCATACTGACAACAACAGCTCACATAATCATCAAACAGTGAGCCGCTACTACATGCTGGCACCGTGACTGTGTTGGGGGACCAGATGCCACAGAACACCGATGATGTTCAGATAAGATTTTGAATATTTTTATAACTTTATGCCTACATCCTGTTTGCATTGTTGTTTTGTTGTATAGACAATCACTTTCATTTGAACTAAGTACATTAGCTACTATTAGTTCCTATTATTTTAGTAAGATTTACAGTGTACTAAGTACTACAACCTGATCAGTGGATTAAATCAACCGATCCCAAGACACTTGTTCGTAGGGCTGATCAGGTTGGCCATTTACTGTAATTTGTTCTTTTTTGTGTGTACCTATTCTATTTTATAAACATTTCACAATGTCAGTGAGTGAGGATCTTAATGCAAAGCAACAACTAAAAGATTTGTTTGCTAAACGTAGCTCGGTTAAAGGACGTTTAACCAAGTTCAAAAAATATTTAGATATTGTGCATTCATCAAAATTGACTAAGTTGCAAGTTCAAGAATTGCAAATTAATGTAGATAAAATACGAGCTATGTCAAGCAAATTTGATGACTTACAGAGTCAGATTGAAGTTCTAAACTGTGATAGGATGGACTCTGAGATGGACGAGCGTGATGAGATTGAACAAATTTTCACTTCGCTCCTTGCAAGTGCTCAGCAACTTTTGATAAAACATAGCCACACTTGCAATGATTCTGAGGAGCTTAATTCATCGCAGTGTCATAGCGATCGGTCATCTCACTGTCACAATATTGATTTCAAGTTGCCGCAAATACAGATTGCTAAGTTTGGTGGGGAGTATTTCCGCTGGCTTGAATTCCGAGACACTTACTTGTCACTTATTCATAATAATCAGCGCATCAAATCAGTGCATAAATTTCACTATTTAGTATCATATTTGGAAGGTGAAGCTGCACGAGTTATATCTAATTTGGAAATTTCTGATACAAATTATGAAACCGCTTGGCAATTGTTGTGTGATCGTTTTGACAACAAGCGTCAACTGGTCAATCACCATCTTAACTCATTATTGAATATCGGCTCCTTCACACGTGAAACAGACAAATCACTGAGGTTTCTAGTTGATCACGTGACTAAAAACTTGCGTGCCTTATCTAGCCTAGGTCAACCTGTCCAACACTGGGATACATTAATCATACACAATTATCAGCAAAGCTAGATAATCGCACCATAGTTAAATGGGAGGAATACCGAAACGGATTGACCGACGTTCCATCTTTAAAGGAATTTTATAAATTTTTAACTGATCGTGCAGACGTTCTAGAGACACTATATCACAATAAGGTAGATAGGTCTAAAGCTGTCCAAGCGCAAACACAGCAGGTTGATAAATATACACACAATACAAAATCATTTACTTCAATTCAATCATCATCATCATCAACTCAACACTCAGGCTCTGTCATGTATCGCTGTGCAGTCTGTAAAGGTGACCATAGGATATATGACTGCCCTATATTTGCAAAGAAGAGTGTCCAAGAACGAAAGAACGAAGTGCAAAGGCTGCGTTTGTGTTCCAACTGTTTAAGGGCAGGCCATCATGTGCGTGATTGCAAACTAGGCCCATGCCGAGAATGCAATCGTAGGCATAACACTTTCCTCCATGAATCCAACAAGGGAGATAGTGCAAATGTTGATAACAATTCACCAAAATTATCTGTAAACAATTCAATGAATTATAACAATAGTCAAACACAAGGTCAGATTCTATTGTCAACTGCAATGATAAATGTTACAAATCCTCAAACAAACCGATATGTCCAAGTCCGCGCTCTGCTGGACTGTGGTAGTCAAACTTCATTCATTACACAATCATTAATGAACCAACTTTCATTACAAATATGTCCAATTAATGCCATAAATATTGTTGGCATAGGCAACAACTTGGCAGGCCAAGTAAGTACAAGTTGTATTGCCCAATTAAATTCTTTGACAAACAATTACAAAATAGTACAATCGTTTTATGTTCTGAAAGAACTTACAGGTTCTATTCCCAAGCAATATATAGACATAAAACATATCAAAATACCTAAAAACATACAGCTTGCTGACCCCAAATTCAATCAACCCTCATCTATAGATGTTTTGATAGGTGCAGATCTGTTCTGGGACCTCTTGGGTTGCGACCAAATGTCATTAGGACCGGCCATGCCTAAGCTGCAAAGCTCAAAGCTCGGTTGGGTTGTCGCTGGACCAGTCGCAAATAATACCCCCAAGCAATTTTCAGTCAAAACAGTTTTATGTAATGTGTCAGCAAGTGAAGACAATGATTCTAATATTAATGAACAATTATCTAAATTTTGGGACCTTGAACAGGTTCCCGATAGACAATATCAAACCAAAATCGAAAAGGAATGTGAAGACCATTTCTATCGCAATACATACCGTTTAGACTCTGGTAGATTCTGTGTAAGACTACCCTTAAAGGATACACCAGACTGCCTAGGGGATTCATATGCCGTTGCAAAGGCACGTCTACTTCATTTGGAAAAACGATTCCGCAAAAACCCAGACTTGAAGTCCCAATATATACATTTTATTAAAGAATATTCTGATTTAGGTCACTTAGAAGTATGCCCTACTAATATGCCATACCCCTCATACTATCTATGTCATCATGCCGTTTTCAAACAAAATAGCGAAACCACTAAGCTCCGTGTAGTCTTTGACGGCTCGCTACGCACGAGTTCGGGATTCTCACTTAACGACTTACAGTTGGTTGGACCTAATGTTCAAGACTCTCTCTTCTCCATCTTAATTCGAGCACGCCAGTACAAGTACCTGTTGACTGGCGATATCGAAAAAATGTATCGTCAGGTCCAAATAGACGAACCGGATCGCAATTTACAACTAATATTATGGAGGAGTGACGAGTCCAGTCCAATCCAAACTCTACGTCTCAAAACTGTCACTTACGGTCTTGCAAGTGCGGCTTATTTGAGCACAAAGTGCCTATCGTTATTGGGAGATACCTGTGATGACGAACTTATAGCCACTATCATAAAACATGACTGCTACGTGGACGACTTGATCACGGGATCGAATGAATCTTCTGAATTGCTCCATATACAACGCATGATTTCATCTACTTTAAAACTTGGTTGTTTCAACTTGCGCAAGTATAAGTCAAATTTACCAAGCGCTTTGACATCCTCTGTCATCAATAAAAATGACAAGGTGAGCTTGAGCGAATCGGCAAGCACTCTTGGTCTAAATTGGAATCCTAATACAGATTGTCTTCACATATCAATAACAATACCTATAATCGATAAAACAATTACAAAGAGATCAATTCTTTCAGCATCTTTCAAAATTTTCGATCCTCTTGGCCTCTTGAGTCCTTGTATAGTTGTTCCCAAGCTATTGCTACAATCGCTGTGGAAGGACAAGAGAGGCTGGGATGAACCAGTTACTTCGGACATATTAAAATCATGGAGTAATTTTGTAAACAATTTACATTTCTTATCAGATCTACCAATTCCGCGACTGGTATTATGCGATTCTGCCAACAACATAGAAATCCATACTTTCAGCGACGCCTCACAAGTAGCTTATGGCGCCTGTGTGTACTTAAGGTCATCTAATTCTTCTGGAATAGTTAAGGTCAATTTGCTATGTGCCAAATCTAAAATTGCACCCATAAAGCCTACAACCATCCCACGTATGGAGCTTTGCGCCACTCTGCTGGCTGCCAAATTGACCAAGGCTGTTACCAGTGCATTGCGTTATAAAGCAGATCGTGTGATTTACTGGTGCGATTCTACTGTAACACTCAGTTGGCTTTCTGGTAATGCTGCGAAATTAAAAACTTTTGTAGCCAATAGGGTACTTGAAGTCAATGAGCTTACTGAAGGCTCATCATGGCGCTATGTGCCCACAGACCAAAATCCAGCAGATTTAATCTCTAGAGGGTTAAATCCTAAAGAAATCAAAAATCACAAGCTATGGTGGTCAGGTCCCAATTTTCTATTACAGCCTAGTCATGCTTGGCCTGATCCACACAATATTTTAAACGAAGCCGATTTACCAGAAATGAAGTCCAATTCTGCTCAAGTTCAGAGAGATGATACACACTTTCTGAAAATGACCAATTATTCATCTTTTAACAAATTAAGACGAACTTTAGCTTATATTTTTAGATTCATTCACAACATTCGCAATCCTAAGGATAAATTGATAGGTTCTATTACCGTTTCCGAATTAGATTCTGCTTTCATTCACTTATGCAAAATGTCCCAACAAGATTCCTTTCCTTCAGAATTTAACCTTCTATCAAAGGGTAAACCTTTAGGTTCGAAATGTTCTATTTTATCACTCTCACCATTCTTGGATGAGGCTGGTGTTATTAGGGTTGGCGGCAGGATCGAGCTGTCCAATTATAATTACTCTAAAAAACATCCCATACTTTTGCATGCCTCTCATCATTTAACTAAACTCTATTTCAACTATCAACACTTGCACTACCTTCATGCTGGTCCTCAGCTGCTACTAGCTAGTGTTAGGGATACTGTGTGGCCCATCAATGGTAGGCATTTAGCCCGCCGCACAGTTCACAATTGTGTAACTTGTAGAAGACTGCAAGGCAAAACCATTACCCCCATTATGGGAAATCTACCTGCACAACGTGTCACACCAGACTATCCATTCAAAACTGTTGGTGTTGACTTCGCAGGCCCCTTCTTTACTCTAAATAGGAAGGGCCGTGGAGCACGAATAAACAAATCGTACTTGTGTTTGTTTGTGTGCTTTAGATACAAATGCGTACATCTGGAAGCCGTTAGTGATTTGTCTAAGGAAGCGTTTCTATTAAGCTTACGCAGATTCATCGGTAGGCGGGGCAAGCCAGCGGAGATATTCTGCGATAATGGCCGCAATTTTGTTGCCGCAGCAAAGGAAATAGGTGATTTTCTTAAGGTCAACAAGGATCATGTTAATGATTTTGCTGCGGATGAAGGCATAAGGTTTATATTTTCTCCTGCGTGCGCGCCCTCGTTCGGTGGTATCTGGGAGGCCGGGGTCAAATCCGCGAAATATCATGTTAAGCGCATTATGGGCAACGCTCATTTGACATTTGAGGAGCTATCAACTCTCTTTGTTCAAATTGAGGCAGTACTAAACAGCAGACCTCTATGTCCACTTTCACCTTCCCCAAATGACTATCATTTCCTTACCCCAGGGCACTTTCTGATAGGCCGTGCTCTCAAAGCATTACCAGGTCCATCATATGAGGACCGGAATCAAAATAATTTACAACGCTACACAAAGCTTCAACAATTAAGTCAACATTTTTGGCAACGCTGGCAACATGAATACATTGCAGAACTGCAGCAGCGTTCCAAGTGGCGTACCAATTCTGCTTCATTACAAATAGGAGACCTAGTTCTTCTCCAAGAAGATAACGTGCCTCCACTCAATTGGAGATTGGGACGAGTCAGCCGCTTATTTCCTGGACCCGATGGAGTGTCACGAGTTGCGGACATAAACACCACCAGAGGCTGTTATCGAAGACCCCTGACTCGAATCTGCCCTCTACCTACGGCGGATTCTGTCCAATGATGTTGAAAGAGGGCTTTCAACGGGGGGGAAGATGTTCGCGCCTACGCCATGGCAACCCCATGGCCACAACTGTCAACTGTCAACAGTGTCAATTTTTTTTTTATCTATATCATCTGTTCTACAAAGTTTTCGAAATTCACACGAGTCACACTAATGTAATCTTCCTATACTCAGCAATAAAACGAAAGTTTTGAAGATTCGAGGTTTTAATTAAACTTCCATTATGTCCATGTAAACTACGAGACACTCTGTTTTCACTATCTTAAAGCTAAATATGTGAGCTATCCAAAAATTATATCGTTAATTAATTTTCACAACAAACGTTTCAAATAAAAATAAGTTCATCTCATTTTTTTCTCAAATTTTTAAGTATCACTAAAATTGTGCAGAGCTTTTTGTAAATAAATAAATGGTTTAAAAATCGTCTCATCTCTCATTTCAACTCATCGGAGGTGCCGGAGGCTTGGAAGGAGGCGAATGTCCAACTGGTCCCCATGAAAGAGTAATTATCCAGACATCCTGATATTCATACATCTACACTCACAAAATCCCTCCCGAAAATAAATAAAAGCGAGAATGGTTACAAAATCCCACGCGGGTGGAGCCGCGGGCGCTATCTAGGTTATAAAATTTTTAATAAATAATATTAATAAAGTGGACAATAAACTACTAACATTAAAAATAAACCATAACATTGAAAATAAACCATTTAAGTGTGATGTATGTTAGTTGATTTTGGTCATTTTTCTTAACCCGTTTTTAACTTTAACAGTAAAAAAAAAATGTGTGCGTGTACTAGTGTACACACGTAAGAAGTGAAACTTCTTCATAACCTTATTTTTCAAGCCCAAAAGTCCAAAAGTCCAAAAGTCCAAAAGTCCAAAAGCCCAAAAGCCCAAAAACCCAAAAGCCGAAAAGCCGAAAAGCCCAAGAGCCCAAAAGCCGAAAAGCCGAAAAGCCGAAAAGCCCGAAAGCCGAAAAGCCGAAAATCCGAAAAGCCCAAAAGCCGAAAAGCCGAAAAGCCGAAAAGCCGAAAAGCCCGAAAGCCGAAAAGCCGAAAAGCCGAAAAGCCCGAAAGCCGAAAAGCCGAAAAGCCCAAAAGCCGAAAAGCCGAAAAGCTCAAAAGCCGAAAAGCCCTAAAGCCCAAAAGCCCAAAAGTCCAAAAGCCCAAAGTCCCAAAGTACAAAAGTCCAAAAATCTACAAACGACATGCTATCCCTGGATAAAGTACTCTTAATTCGAATCCACCGTGGTGGGGAACAGAACAAAGATGGCGCGTAACCAAAAATCGTGACGTGACGTGACGTGACGTGACGCAAATTTTTTTCCAACGCCGATAAAGAAGTTTCACTTCAAAAATTACTATTTTCCTATAATGGAAAATCCTAATTTGATACCATTTTAAAATCAGTATTACATAGGCATATTTTAAACGTTTGGGCAGCAACAGTGTAGTACATATTTTTAAGTAAAAGCTCTGCCCAATTTTAGTGATATGTAAAAATTTGAGAAAAAATTGAGATGAACTTATTTTTATTTGAAACGTTTGTTGTGGAAATTAATTACCTATATTATTTTTGGATAGCTCACGTATTTAGCTTTAAGATAGTGAAAACGGAAATAAAAAATGGCGATTTTCCTTTAAACTACAGTCAACTTTACAAGAAAATGGCGATTTTTTAAAGAAAGTTCTTTCTTTCTGTAACCCTTGGGCAAATATGGGTGAAATTGTAGTATGTTATAGTGGGGCACCTGTTATATTACACCCTGATGTTTGGACCACTATTAACTCCACGCCCTGTATAATATTTTTTCAGTTCAGTATTCTTTTTGTCTAAGGTTCTATTTACGTTTTATTTTTATATTTACCTCGCCAAATTGACGTTGCCACTAGCATGATGGTAAACCGTGGCGAATCTAGCGATTGGGGGCCAGACTCACAGTCCGTAAAACTACTGGTCGCGCCTACTGATCCCCCCCGTGCTGCATCAAACATCGCCCGGGGCCCGGCTGTGCACCTGCTGAACCCAGAACGCAACCCAACCCGGGCTGGGTTACATGGGGGGCTTTCCACAGCTGCATGGTGGTACCCCCGGGGACCAACACTGTACCACATGGCTGGCACATACATGGGAGCATAGGCCACCACGTGGGTACCTAAATACGCGGAGCCTCGTTCGTTGTACAGCAGGTGTACTGCGTGCAGGTGAGGTTGCTTGGGCCCCTAAGTCTTGGTAGTAACGGGGCCCCTTACACCCGAAATTATATTAGAGCAAATATCTAATTTGAAGGTTTTCATCAAAAGTGGATGCATATTTATGCCGCACCATTCAGATACATGTTATTGCCGGAGAAGTTAAATATAATTTAATGGAATATAACATGAGTACATCATATGAATCAACGCGTGAATACATGTTATTGATGCAAACGTGCATACATAGTTTTATTCCTTTGTTAGTGGACATAATTTAATGAAGTAATGAGTGTATATATATTTATGATGTGAACTCGTGGTTACAATTTTATGCTCTTCATGTTGGGCACTTCGTTTTGGACCCGATGGTGTTTACATATTTTAGGAGCCTTGACAATGTATACATATTATTGCTTTTGACTGTACTGCCCAAAACATTTGCATATATGATTCCTACTCCAAAACAAGTCCAAAGCATACATACAATGACAATTGCGTGCATTTTATGTATTATGCAAGTTAAGGTTAATGTTTAAAGTGATTTTGATTACAGACATAATTTAGGTCTTACATTGCAAGGAAGTTTATCTAAACCAAAGATAAACTTTTTGCAGAGTTCTTTTTGTTTGCATTGTATAGGCTCCGAAAATTCTGACCCGATTTGAAAAATTCTTTCACTGTTGGGAAGCTACACTATTCCCGGCTGTGTAAGGCTCTAATTTATTCCCATATTCCCATGGGAACGGAAACTATACAGGTGAAACCGCCTGAGGTCCGCTAGTTAGTATATATGTTATAATTCCTACTCCAAAACATGCAATGACAATATTGCGTTCTAGCTATTATGCAAGTATGTTTTATTAAGGTTAATGTTTAAAGTAATTTTGATTACAGACGTACTATTTAATTGGTTTTTAGATAAACTTCCTTGTAATGTAGGACGTATTATTTAATACTAGCTGATGCCCGCAGCTTCGCCCGCGTAAAATTTGTTCCCGCGGGAAGTTATTCCCGGCATAAAAGGTAGCCTATGTGTTATTCCAGACTATAATGTATCTCTGTACCAAATTTCAGCCCTCCGTTCCGATCCGTTCAGTCGTTTGAGCGTGAAAGAGTAACAAAAACATCCACACTCACAAACTTTCGCATTTATAATATTAGTAAGATTCGTATTATGATAAATATTTAAATAAAGTCTTAATACGTCTTACTCTTAAGACACATTAGTGATTTAAAAATACGACGTACAAAATTATTATGATCATGATTCTATGTTATACTTAAGCTGAACATGGTCCTAGCCTGGCGGTATGTCAAGTATAAAAAAAAATACTATTCCTTACATACTAATACACTCCCTCCCAATCCATCATCATCTTTCTCGCCAAAAAGAAATGATTTGTTACGCCACCCTTAAATCACTATGGCAGTTGACATAAGAAGTGACGTAATTTCCGAGTGTATATATATATATATATATATATAATAGCTCTGCCCAATGTATTGTGTGTCTATACGGAGAATAAAGTAATTAGCAGAGTCCTGAAGTGTTTATTTGCCCCTTCTGTTACAGTACAGATCGTTTCAGAAATTCAGACCATAAAGTTGATCACGAAAATTTACAAAACTCTTTAATCCTTAGACTGAAGTTCAGGGCCTGATTTACCCATAAGCTAACTAGGATGAAGCTTAGGGCGCCAGGATCAAGGGGGCGCCTGGCGTTGGGCTCAGCGCAGGGCTGTGACTTACGGTGCTCCCGAAAAGGAGCACACAAACTGAATGGGGGTCCGGGTAGAAGCATCAGGGCCGTCGTTGACGGCAGCTGTTCTGAATGCATGGCCATAAACGCTGGAGTACCACAAGGCTCAGTGTTGTCCCCCACTCTGTTTCTGCTGCAGATCAATGACATGTTGTCTATTGACGGCATTCATTGTTATGCGGACGAGACAGTACGGGGGACACTTGTTACACGGGCAGCACCGGTATCTCTCGGGCTGCAGTGGAAGAAAGCTGTGAACAACTTGTGTCTGAAATTGAGACTTCTCGCACTAGAAAATTGGGGAAAACAAAATCTTGTTCAATTCAACCCTAATAAGACACAAGTTTGTGTATTTACCGCAAAGAAAACCCAATTTTGAATTGACTGAATTCTTCCGTTCGACTCGGTGCAGAGGCAAGCCCTGAGAGTGGTCAACGATCCCATGCTTGCAGGTGTCGTGGAACCTCTTCGCGACAGGAGAGACTTTGCCTTCTTGTGCGTGACCACCGGTACATCTGGTGGGCCGTATGCTTGTCTGCCACCTTGGTATAAAAAAAAGTGTGAGACGTTACTGTTGAGACGGTGAAACCGGTCATGGAGGAGTGGCTGGAAAGGCTCCATCGCAGCCTCACCTACCGAATACCACAGATACTTACTGGACACGAGTGCATCAGTAAGTATCTGCGGCGGAAGTTAACATCCGAGTGTCAGCACTACGGTGACTGCAGCGAGGATACGCTCAGCATATGCATTGCAACCTCGTTGCGGGCCTGGGTGTAGATGTTCTCACGCTGGAGACCGTGGTGAGAGCTATGGTCTTCAATCGGAGAAAATAGGACGCCAATAAGTCTTTTTGCGAGCAAGTCATGTTTGCGAAAAAGGCAGCGGGAGAGGAACTCCCTCCTAAGTTCAGTAGTCGACGGTGGCGGGTTCGTCGCACACTGCAATACGCTCAGGAGGCCGATTCTCGATTCACACGCCTATGTCTATCGCCAGACCTCAAGTCTGTGGATTGAATGCGGTTAAAAATTGTCTGGTGATCACTAAATTGTGTATTCTGGGCGGTAGTAGACTTCAAATTCCCCGCTTTTGTTATTGTCTATGAATGTCACACAGTGATGTAACAAATAACGTTCCGTTTTCTCTTGCGTATTACCGGTTTTCTCACATATTAGCACCAATAAAATCGATTAGCAATTTTCTACGTGTTTTACCTTATTAATAATATCAAAATAATACTAACGTATTGAGAATACATTTAATTTTTATAATAAGTTGTTATTGGGGGCGCAAACTATCATATTAAATAAAAATAATAATTTTTAAATGAAGGAAATAAGTAAACAGTATGCGTGTAGACGGAATATTTACTTAGCATTAAAAAAAACAAGTATGTAAACAAGACAAATGTCGGGAACTTTATTAATCATAAATATTTCAAATAATTCAAACAAAATAATGGAATTAGAACCAGCTAACGGAAAATAACAATTCAAAGAACAGGAAAGAGCAGCGTATGCTTCCGATGTGCAAATACATCGTTTGCTAGCCTAAGTATATTATTATGCTGAACTTGGAGTAGCGTATTCTTCCGATGTGCAAATACACCGTTTGCTAGAATATGCTGAACTTGGTGTCATCCTAAAGGTCCCAAAACTCGGAGCGAGAAGAGAAAAGTAAGGAAGGCTCAACTTTAGATTGTCTGCCGTGGAGTTTGGGGTTCATATTTTTTTTACACAAAGCTAATATTATTAGAAGCCTCCACACGAAGTTTTAACTTGCGGAAATTAATGGTTAACGAGAAAAAAAATAATGAAAATCATAATAATTCACCAATAATTTGTCACTTTTCACCACAGAATACATACACTCTCAATGCTTTTGACATTCGGCTCGTCACTATACGTTTCGTTTTCCGTAAGGTTAAAGCACAACAATGTTTTACTTCATGTAATAATTAAATAAATGATTATATTTAGTAACAAAGTAAAATTTTATGCATATTCAATAATATTACGTATATTTTGCTGATATAAATGAATGCTATTACTTAAATGTAGTGTCCGACCGAAACTGGTTTTCCAGCCGAAACCGAAACCGAAACAGAACTTTCGGCCCCAGGGTCAGTTTCGGCCGAAACCGAAACCGAAACCGAAACTCACGTGTTCATATTGAAAAAAAAAAAAAAAAAACCAGCCAAGTGCGAGTCGGATTCCCGCACAGAGGTTTCCGTTACAAAAATTGGGTACAAAAATTACGTTTGTTGTGTTGATGCTTGTTTCTGATTTTAGTAGGTAGGTATATTTTGTTATAGTGGCAACAGAACAGTGTGCGTTCGCGCAGCGGAATGTTGTTGAATTTAAAGATTTTAATTATGCAGATATTTAGTGTATGACGTCGTGTAATTGTGTATGGTAAAAGAAAATTTGTGTGTGCAGCCATTGTGGAGAAATTCGCTAAAAACTGATTCCGCTGGGCGAACGTTGTCCTGGCGGCACTTTTTTTAAATCCATGCACTTAGAAGAAAAAAAATGAGTCCAACAATTAGTGTGTATTTGTGTGTAATTGTGTATGTATGAATAAAATTAGTGTATGCATTGACTTCGGAGAAATTCAAGTTTCCGCTACGCGAACGTTTGGCCATTAGCTAGTTTTCATATAAAGCGCTTATATAGAGAGCTGTAGATTTTTACATACGTTGTTTTGAATTTGTTTATATTTGTTTGAAAAACCGATTTAGAAAAAAACCTAGGGCTTAAAAGATAAAAATATAAACGTAAAATACGCTAATTAGATCGTAGTTCGTAAAGTATGCACTTTGGGGTCTAGATTTTCACGTTTATACAAACCTTGTAAGTGCCTGCAACATGTTGCCAAGTATCAATGAAGTTCCGTTAGTAATTAAAGGGTTATAGGACAATTTACCGTGAATAGATCACTGTTTACAAAGCAGTCAAATATCACGACGTTCTAAAGGAATTGCATAGTAAAATGTATTCCAATAATTAGTTTATTAATTCAACTAGTCACATGCAAAATTTCATCTCATTAAATTCAGTAATTAAAGAGAAACAATTAAAATACTGACTAAGCATCGAAAGCCTACATAACCCGACCAAGTTCGAATGGCTACAAAAAAGCGGCCGTGCCATATATCTTAGTAACGTTCTTAACCTTCCAGTATAGTATTTATTAGTATGGTACAGTTGCGTACACAAGCGTTAGGAAAAAATAAAACAATTGCATTTCTTGAACGAAAAATATTTTTTTAATAATAACGCCACTATCTACGATAAAAATAAATCTTCTGTTAACAAGTACTTCTCTAATTAAAAATCTGTGTACAAAAATATTTATAATTACATATAATAACAAAAATATTTATAATTAAATATAATAATTATGTATTTATTATTTATTTCTCGCCACCTGTAACGTAGAAACCCAAAAATGGCATAATGTGGGTGACACAGAAATGTCACACCTCTGCCTACCCTTTCTAGGCCAACAGCCGTAAGCATATGAATGAATGAATGAAAATACAGCTCTAAGCGACTAACATGACAATCCTTGGGCGCGCGCCCCAGTAACGGCAGAACTTGGCATACAACTCATGTGCGCGCACAGGCGCGTGTATTTCGAGCGTATCAGGAGCGCAGCTGAGGTGCTTCTCATGACTAGTCCCTTGTTCATAAAAACTTAACGTTAACAAACGCTTGCTAAACATACTGTCATTGGTTAGAGACAGCAATAGACTTAAAATGTGTTTTAACTAAAATAGGTTTAATAAACGATGATGAATATGAGGGTAAGGATATTAAGTATTTTGAGCTTCAATAAAAATTTAAATCACTGATCAAATAACTAGACTATTCAGATGTTCAGATTTGAGAGTCTGCCTAATATACCTAAAATCACCATTTATAATGTGCTTATAAACTAAAACATTGGTATAAAAAGGTATTTTCAAGAAAATATTAAATATTCTTTAATTAGCAGCCTATAAATTATATCGAAACAACAATTGTGTTATCACCTGTACCAATTCAAAACCGGTATTAGACTGTAAATTTTAGAATGTTACCTAAATATATTGCGCGGCCGCTTTTTTGTGGCTATTCGAACTTGGTCGGGTTATGTAGGCTTTCGATGCTTTGTCAGTATTTTAATTGTTTCTCTTTAATTACTGAATTTAATGAGATGAAATTTTGCATATGAGTAGTTGAATTAATAAACTAACTATTGAAATAAATTTTACTATGCAATTCACTTAGGACGTCGTGATATTTGACTGCTTTGTAAACAGTGATATATTCAAGGTAAATTGTCCTATAACCCTTTAATTACTTACGGAACTTAATTGATACTTGGCAACGTGTTGCGAGCACTTACAAGGTTTGAATAAACGTGAAAATCTAGACCCCAAAGTGCATACTTTACGAACTACGATCTAATAAGCGTATTTTACGTTTATATTTTTATCTTTTAAACCCTACGTTTTTTTCTAAATCGGTTTCTTAAACAAATATAAACAAATTCAAAACAACGTATGTAAAAATCTACAGCTCTCTATATAAGCGCTTTATATGAAAACTAGCTAATGGCCAAACGTTCGCGTAGCGGAAACTTGAATTTCTCCGAAGTCAATGCATACACTAATTTTATTCATACATACACAATTACACACAAATACACACTAATTGTTGCACCCATTTTTTTCCTTCTAAGTGCATGGATTTAAAAAAAGTGCCGCCAGGTCAACGTTCGCCCAGCGGAATCAGTTTTTAGCGAATTTCTCCACAATGGCTGCATACACAAATTTTCTTTTACCATACACAATTACACGACGTCATACACTAAATATCTGCATAATTAAAATCTTTAAATTCAACAACATTCCGCTGCGCGAACGCACACACAGAACAAGGTGAGGTGGCGGTGGCAGTTTCTCTTGACATCGCCGACGCTTTCACCTTGCCCTGGAGCTGCGTTTGAGAGGCGCTTATTTACCATGGAATGCCTCCATACCTCTGTCGAATTGTCGGGGCCTATCTTTACGAGAGGGCCATAACTTACCCGAGCTGGCTAGGGCAGCGTCGGCGAGATGTGTCGTTCGGTATTCCATAGGGATCGATCTTAGGACCGCTTCTGTGGAACATCCGTTACGATTGGGTACAGCGAGGTCCGTTGCTCAGAGTTGTCGGCGTAAAGTGTTACAACGACACCCTCATTACAGCGCGAGGAGCAACGCACCGAGACGCAGTCCTAAAGGCCACCTGCGGGATCCAGCTTACTACCCGTTCGCGCTAAGTTTGCTGCTGGCGTTCAGGATGGTGTAGAGGCGTAGTATGGGAGACGACCGGCAAACTTATAGCAAACGGGCAATACATATAGGGGGCGTCAGCATCGGCATCGAGCTCCCGATGACGTATCTGGGGCTCGTACTCGATAGCCGGTGGAACTTTGGATACCATTTCCGAAGATTGGTCCCATAGCTGAGGGAAAGGGGCATCAGCCGCACTCTCGCGGTTGTTGCCCAATATGAGGAGACCCAACGCTCCCTGCAGGACACTGTACCTTGGGATCGTGTTGAGTATGGGCCTGATGGCCAGCAATGCGGCAAGATTGCTTAGCCCGTAGAAGGCGACGGCTGTCAGAGTGACAAGTGGATACCGCACGATCCCAGTTGAGGCGGCATGTCTTCTAGCCGAGACCCCTCTATGGGACCTGAAAGCTCTTCCTGTGAGCAGGTCATGCTTGTGAAAGAGACGGCGGGGAGAAAGCGGGAGAGAACTCTCCCATCCGAGTACTTCAGTCTGCGACGGCGCCCCATACTATCAGCTTCCATGACCGGGGGCCTGAAGACCGCGACGGGGCTGCTCACCGTCCTTACAGAAGCAGGCCTTACGCCCCCTTCAAGAAGCGGGATAGCAACTGAACAACCCCCCAAAGACGCGGCCGCAGTATGCATCATTCCGAGGGCATACGCGTGGTTTTTAGTCTCATGTTTCGTTAATAGGGTCCCGCTTTAACCACTCCGTGTGAGCGTACGACGCGCACTTGGCCGGTTATTTTTTCAATAGGTGCAGCGAGTTCTACCAAGTGCCATCAATCAACGGTATAAGTCTTCTCAAGTGTTCATTTTAGAAATATCTCCACCTAAAGATGAGTTTCTTTATTTTACGTGTGGAATTACTCATAGATGCTATTGCGAACTCCTACCAACTAAAACCACACGGTGCCTTGCTACAAGCTCTTGGCTGGTTTTGGTTATATTCTCGAAGTACATTACTAAAACTGGACAACAGTGAGCCGGACTAGCGCACGTAGGGTTCCGTACAAGAAAAGCGGCAAAAATCACGTATGTTGTATGCTTTAATATTATTTATTTGTCTATTTTTATTATTTGTTGCTATAGAGGCAGTCATTTGTAAAAATTTTAACTGTCTAACTATCACGGTGCATGAGTTACAGCCTGCTGACAGACAGACGACCAACGAAGTCAACGAAACCGACAACAAAGGGGGTTACGTAATGTCGTAGATCACCTTTTTAGGATTCTATAAAAATTGTATTCTTATAACTATTGATTGGAAGTCCTTTGTAAATCTTCGGTTAGTAACATTTTAACTGGTTGGGCTGACCCCAACTACGTCACAAGCAGAGCCAGGCACTCAAAATTGATGAACACGTGAGTTTCGGCCCGGCCGAAAGTTTCGGCCCATTTTGGCCGAAACCGAAACTGCGGCCGAAACTCGATTTTTTGGCCGAAACTGGCCGAAACCGAAACCGAAACCGAAACTTCGGTCGGTCACTACTTAAATGTATTCTGACAATAATTTTACCGACTATTGTCGCTATTTAAAACTAAACGTAAAACGTCGTCGACGCGCTGTCACTGTTACTTTCTGACAGTTTTTTTTTTTGTAATAATATTTTACGGCCTTTCGCTTCAGCCTTTTAGCCAAACTATTGTTGATTATCTCTATGCACATATTATGGTTAGGTTAGGTTGGAACTGTGACCATTAACGCGCGAAGGCGAGCGAGCGGAGCGAGCGTGCCGCGGCAGCGGCCGCCGAGCGCTTTATAATATTATTTTAACAATTTCGACCTTTATATCGATGTCAACCCAAGACAATGCGAAAGTTAGGTTAGAATATTAAAAAAATCATAACTCAAAAAGGGGGGGTTTCCGCAACTTTTCCTTCAGGGGGGGGTTCTACAACCCGTCCTCCCCCCTTTCCCCCCCCTCCCGCCCCTTAAATCGTGGGACGACAATCCGAAGTCCTACCGTAAGGAATACTTATCATGCAATGTCTTGAATTATTCAAATTTCGTTGCTAGTCTCAACTAATCCGTTTTTCTTCTTAGATTTATCAAGACAAGAGAATAACGTAAAGCGATGAATTGATCAGCTGGAGCTATGCGTGGAGGTTTCCCCGAACTAGTTATAAAGGAAGATGAGAAACTCAAGAGCCAAAAGTAATTTTTAGAGGTCAGTATATTAGAATACCTACCTGTCTCCTAAGTGATGTTCTAAAAGTAGGTACTTACCTACTATGCACAGACATAGTAGTATTAACAAAAACAAAAAACCACGAGTGCCTGTACTTTGTGTGCCAAAAGATACAAGATTTCTTCGTTCAAACTTCAATGTGGTGTCAATTAGTCCAAATACTTGACATCACAGAAGGTGTCAGGAGAGTGGCAGACTAGGATTTATATAAACACAGGCACATGCATGTCTGTGGTTGTAATGCTATATTAATACTTACCTTTTATTATTTACTAGCTGTTGCCCGCGACTTCGTACACGTGAAAATTGTTACAATGCCAATTTGATTGCTTTCTGTTTATCCCCTAGGATATGAAGCGTGATAATATATAATATATAGCCTATTTTAACACCCTACCCCTAGGTAATATTTGTGCAAAATTTGAACCAAATCTATTGAGTACTTTTCGAGATCCTTCCGGACAAAGCAAAGCAAACAGACAAACAGACAAACAGATAAACAGACAAACAGACAAACAGACAAAAAATTTTCTAACTATATTTTCGGCTTCGGTATATTATGTTGAACACCCAGCGAGTATTTATTTTTAAATATTTCCAATGTACAGTTTTGACTTTTCTATCATTTTATTATATGTATAGATAATGCAAAATTGTTGTCACTCTCTGTGAATGCTACTGTGGTGGGTCTCTTCAAAATAGTCAGTGGTTAATCTATAACTGCTACTAGTCTAGCCTAGAACAACAGCAATTTATCATGTACCTAATGCATTGCAACATGTTAATATGATATCTTTTATGTCATACATATCGCAACAGTTGGTCGGAACGGAGAGACAGATGTTGTGTTACTTATTGTAATGTTTTATAATTTCTAATACAATCTGTTGCATCTATTTCAGGTTTGAACAATACCATAGGCTGTAAAAAGGAGTGTACTTATACACCAGGATCACAAAAATGAAGCTAACTTCAACATCATCCTAACATGTAGTTCCTGTATCCCAACTTTAAAGCGGCAACAGAAATAGAATTCATCTTTCAACTGTCAACCTGTAATGGTTCTTTAGTGACTGTGCTATTTCTTAGTTGTTAGTAGTTCTAAAATAGGATTATTAATCTCAGTTAGTAAAATGAAAAGTGCAACTGTCACTGATACAAAAAGAATGACCCGCTACCATAGTGATGTTCGGCTATCAATAGACTTCGACATTTTATACACTTTACATTAACTGAATGCTTTAACTGCTGTATGCTGTCATTAAATGCACTAATTAAATGTCATTTTACTGACTGAAATTGATAATCATACATAGTATAGTTGTAATTCTCAAATTAAAAGGGTTAATAAAACTTATTATATTAATGAAATTAACTTTCATTTATTCCTTGAATAAAACACTTAACACATTCTTGTTAATATTCTACTGCATGTAATGTGGCTCTGTGACCTGCAAGTGGTGGACCTGTTGACGGAGGAATGTGATTCTAGCTAAGATGGTCAGACTGATAATTAGTGACTATTAATAAATTTGTTTTGTGACCAGCATCACTTGTCTTTAACATGACAAGGTGTCATCATTCAGGTTTGTTGGTGGGTCCTTCCTCATAGTCTTGTTGAAGTGTAAGACACCATAGCCTTAGGGCATATCCATTATCTCCTGAAATAAATAATCACCATTTATTTGTTATTAAGTAAGATGGAAATTTTGTGTTGTTAAAAGAGGTAAGGAGTTAAATTTGAAGCAGACTCAACTATCAATCACTGCAGTAAGTATCCTAGGCCTAAGCTATATCTACCACCACTGGACCACGTTGTGACATTGATTTGTGAGCGTTTCCTAGCTTCAGAAGGCATGTATAGACTTTGATCCCGGTTGCCTTTAAAATGGCAGTTGTTAAGCCACAGTGAAGACCATATGCTTCAAAAATGTCAACAACGGACAGTGACAACCCACACCTGCATACATTACCACATAGCTCACCACCTATTACGTGGGACAAATACTACAAGGTGAAGTTAGTATGCCCTTGCTGGCCCTTTTGGAGATAAAAGAAGTGATAAAATATAACTAACCGATTATGTGGTATTGCCTGTGGCTTCTTATTGCTTCAATAGGGTCAATGCATTGGAGCTATTCAAAATGTGGTAAGGTGAACATTGCAGCTTCCGACAAACCGTGCATAAACATCCAGGATTTTTTATTTTGAGCCATAGATCTGAAAGCAAATGACAAGTGAATAAGGCAAGTTCTGTGTAAGAAACAGTTCATTTAGTTGTAGGTATTTATTCATTAATGCCGTACACATACTAATACTGTATTAGTATGTATCATATTGCATATTGACCCAGTACTAAGGATATTAGCGTACACAGCGCCTATAAAAGAGTAGAAGACTGTCAAGATAGTAGAATAAAAGACATATCGATATAATGTTATCAACAGTATGTTCTAGTGTCTGTACTGAAAAGACCGGGCTTTGAATAGAGTAGAAGACTGCCAAGACAGAGGAATATACCTACCTAAGTCAGACGAATCGCAATTATGTTAACATGTTCTACGATGTTTATACCGGGCTTTAGATTGTAATAGTAGACTGTCAAGACAGTGGACTAAAAACATATTGATACATGTAATGGTGATATGTTATCAACAGTACCTATGTTCTACTGTCTGTATAGATAGACCAAACCCCGATTATACTAGACTGTGGCGTAAATACTTGCCTTGAACTTCACAAAGTTGTATAGCATATTCGTAAATTAACATCGAGTAAATCAAACTCCTCTACTCTCCACGTAATGCACCTCCAGCTCCGTGGCGTTTCATTTTCAGTGATTGTATATTGTTAGTGTATTTCACTGTCGTTTGAAAATTAACTTTTAACTAGGTAAACATAAACTTAAAACTAGTGACAACAGAAGTGTGGGATTACAGATAAAATACCATACGACTTAGGAAATACGTGTGATCTGTACCATGCGACGTAATCCGGGTGAAAATAGCCAGACAATTGTCGCCCACGACTCTCCGAGAATAGGCAAAACGGCATATCAAGAGAAAGATGACATTTATCGCGGAAATTGTCGGCCACGGATTCAATCCGAGTGGCGGAGAATTGGGGTCCAGGACTACCAGCCTCCATCACGGAGGGCCTGAGAACGGCGAGTTGTCATCTTGCCATTCTTACAGAAGCAGATCAAAGAAATAGGATAGTACCTATTTCCCCTCCCCGATACACACGAATCCCCCCAAGAAATCAGATAAAACCCAAACCCACGGGAGGAACTGCGATGGCGTACAAAGTCTGTTTAGTACTTTGTACGCCATCGCAGTTCCTCCCGTGGGTTTGGGTTTTATCTGATTTCTTGGTGGGATTCGGGTTTAGTCCAGTTTAGTCCAAACTGCCGGAAGTGATCAGTAATGTCCCGTCATATCGGGTACACCGTCAGGTTAAAGCAGATTTTAAGAATGTTTGTTATTTTTCTTTTATTTCGTGACAATCAGAAATGGTTTTTGGAAGAAGAAATAGATGTAATTACTGGAAAAACAACAGATCTCTTGTTTTATGTCAAAATGTCCGGATGGTACCTAATCACCCGGATCGAGCCGTTACATTCAGCCTATACTTACCAAGGTTTCAGCTTAGCTCTAGTACCTAATTTGGTACCTTTCGTATTTCATCCACCGAATTACTGACGATTTAATTAACCCCGCTGAAAAACGAGAAGTGTTATAAGTTTGACCTGTGTATCTGTGTATGTGTGTGTCTGTCGGTGGCATCGTAGCAGCCCAACAGATGAGCCAATTTTGCGGTTTTGTATGCTCGAAAGCCAATGTGCCGGGGTCATACCCAGCACATCGGCTTTCGATCCGTTCTTAGCTATAAATTTTGCATATTATCAGCTCACTTCCTGAGTTACGAAGGGATTTCACTAAGATTCACTGGTTCGATTTATCGGAAACTGGATGTACCGAGGTACTGTTAGGTACTTTGATGGTATTTTGATCTCGCTTTTACTGGCTGATGCATCAAGTAGTCTGCTACTTGATGCATCAGCCAGTAAAAGCGAGAATACCCAACTCCTCAGTAAACCATGGGTCATAAGTTCATAACTTCATAAGAAGTCTCAGGATCGGGTTTTATTTTATTTTCAAATTAACAAAGAATTACGATCAGGAACGTAGGACCAGCTTTAACGTAAAGTCTTTTTTGTAGGTAGGACTTGTAATTGAATTGGTTGCAGCTGGGGGCGCATATTCATAGCTAGCCTAGGGCGCGCGGAAACCTAAATCAGGCCCTGCTGAAGTGGAATTCGCAAAATGTTGAATTTTTTTTATACAACTAAGGTGGCAGGCAAGCATAAGGCCCACCAGAAGCAGAATTTGCTAAATGTTGAACTATAACCACCATAGCATACTAACATGTTGAAATTATGATTTTCCAAAATGTTTAATTTACTGCACATAAAATTCCATAAAGTTGTATTATCAAAAAGAACACATACTTAATCATTATGTTCGCCACAATAATGATGGACAGTATCAGAATTAACATTTTATTGTCTTGTCAAGAATGTAAATTTAATCAAGGCGAGCATCTGTGGAATTCATAGAGCAACGTAACTGTCTAAGGGGAGACGGCATAGAACGATTGCTCGGTACAAATTTGTCTGTCATATTTTGCACTACAATAGCAATCGACTGTCAATACGAAGCCTATATATACACTTTAAACAATCCTACTTCCTATCCTACTAATATTATAAATGTGAAAGTTTGTGAAGATGTTTGGATGTTTAGATGTTTGGATGTTTGTTACTCAATCACGCTCTAACGGCTGAACGGATTGGGCTGAAATTTGGTACAGAGATAGCTTATAGTCTGGAATAACACATAGGCTACTTTTCATCCCGGGAATATGTTCCCACGGGAAGCGGGAACGGGTACCGAATTTCACGCGGGCGAAGCCGCGCGCATCAGCTAGTACACTCATAAATTTTACACACACATGATACATTTTGTGTCATATCACCCCAAGTCGCTCAACCAATCCATGTATTGATGTGACGTCCGGTAAAGTTGCTAAACAAATCTGAATATTATCTATACGTTTAAATTAATAGGTGTAAATAATAATAACTTGTTATAAAATTACTTACTCAAACAAGATAATGCCATTTTTCTTTAGATTTCTTTAATCACATTTCTTTTTGTAATTAATATCTAATTATTTCATCATTTTTATAAAATGACAATTCAACCGCGCACGTTGTCAACTAGACTTAGTCTAGTGAAAGAAACTTCAAAAAACAGTTTTTATGTAAGTGGGCACTTTTAGTCGTCAAAATGTCAAATTATTGCCAGAGGGGGTTTGCCAGCTTTGGCCTCTCCCTCTGTAAAGGCGCGCGATGCTCTGTGGTGGAATTCAACAGTACGAATGGAAGAACACGTGCGTGACCGGTTTATTCTAATACTTACCACTAATACATAACTATCGTAAAGAGGTATGAAATTGTATGTGAGGGGTTATCTCAGAAACTACTAACCATCTATACTAATATTATAAAGAGGAAAGATTTGTTTTCTTGTTTGTAACGAATAGGCTCCAAAACTACTGGACCGATTTGAAAAATTCTTATACTGTTGGTCAGCTACACTCTTTGCGGTGAACATAGGCTATATTTTATTCCCGTATTCCCACGGGAACGGGAACTACGCGGGTGAAACCGCGTGAAGTCCGCTAGTTGAAAAATATTCTTGTACTCGTATTAGATGAACCATTTGTTGAGTAAGATTATAGGCTTATTATGACCTTCTTTACATACATAGCATAAAATGAAGTTGATTACGCTGTCTGTTTGTATGATCCCTGAAACTAAACTACTTTGCATTTTAATACAGTTTCAACAGTAGATAGTGTGATTCAATAAGAAAGCTAGCCTACTACACTAATATTATAAAGAGAGAAAAAAAATATTTTTGCGTGTGTATACATACTTGTAATGAACAAACTCAAAAACTACTGTGCCGATTTCAAAAATTCTTTCACCATTGAAAAGCTACATTCATCCTGAGTAACATAGGCTTTACTTTATTCCCGAATTCCCGCGGGCACGGTAGCTAGCTACGCGGGTGAAACCGCGTGACGTCCGCTAGTCTATACTAATATTATAAAGAGGAAAGATTTGTTTTTGTTTGTTTGTTTGTAACGAATATGCTCCGGAACTACTGACCGAGTTGAAAAAAATCTTTCACTGTTGGAAAGCTACACTCTTTGCGGTGAACATAGGCTATATTTTATTCCCGTATTCCCACGGGAACGGGAACTACGCGGGTGAAACCGCGTGACGTCCGCTAGTCTATACTAATATTATAAAGAGGAAAGATTTGTTTTTGTTTGTTTGTTTGTTACGAATATGCTCCGGAACTACTGGACCGAGTTGAAAAAATCTTTCACTGTTGGAAAGCTACACTCTTTGCGGTGAACATAGGCTATATTTTATTCCCGTATTCCCACGGGAACGGGAACTACGCGGGTGAAACCGCGTGACGTCCGCTAGTCTATACTAATATTATAAAGAGGAAAGATTTGTTTTTTGTTTGTTTGTTTGTAACGAATAGGCTCCGGAACTACTGGACCGATTTGAAAAATTCTTTCACTGTTGGAAAGCTACACTCTTTGTGGTGAACGTGGGCTATATTATATTCTCGTATTCACACGGGAACGGGAAATACGCGGGTGAAACCGCGTGACGTCCGCTAGTCTTGTATAAATGGAAAGCAGTACCACCTTTGGCAGTCGCAGTACCTCCCAAGTTGAAGCCGTATCGGGATTCTAACTGGGTATTAGCAGCAAAAAATACATAAATCTGAAGTGTTTTATTTTGTTTTCCATCAGTAGGTACTTTTCCTACATGAATCAATGATTATGCGTAAATTCAAATCCAATCAACGTAAAAATATTTGCACAGTTGGTGTCTGTTTAACAATTATTATTACAGTCATGGAATTTCATATTATCTACCTACCCTATTGTTAGTTTGTAATTTGTATTGATTATGGAAACCATGTTCTACGCAAATAACCTTTTTTGTAAGTACACAGCAGATTTCGATCCGAATGGGAACGGACGATACTGCCAGTCAGATTCTCATGGAATGCCTGCAACTGATGAGATCCAGGGCTACACACCTCAGCACACAGAAGCTCCAGGATCTTGTTGGCCACGCGCACAGTCTGCCAGACTTCCTGGAGGAACTAGGATGGTTGGCCACACCACAACCCCCCACGTAATAATAAATAGGTGCAATAAATGACGTCGAATTGCGGAAACCAGTCTAGAAAATAAGTTCTCGATGTCCTGCACAGTTGGGTCTTAGAATGCTGTTAGATAGAAGCTAGTAGAAGCTAAGTCGGAACCTTCATTCATACAAATGATTCGTTGTCAATTAGGTCACCTACACTAAAAACTCGTTATGTTTGTACAGAGCTTAAATGTGTGTGTGACCACTAAGGCTAAGCAAACGTTCTGTCTAAGTACCCTCCAACTATAATGACAGCTGTAGCGGGGGTGGGTAAGCTTGCTCAGTGAGGGGCAGGGAGTTGCCTATCTGTGTATAATGCTACTACCAAGTCATAGGCACCAATCAGGTAGATAGTACAAAACAAATAACCAGGACGAATCAATATGAAGTATCCAATCAATTATACCGTAGCCAACATCTTTGAAATCGAGCTCGCCGTTTTCGTTTGAACTGGTTGCGTCAGTTTCTACATGGAAGTTCATTATGCACACCACATAGTTCGACTAATTGATTATGCAAGACCAGGATCGATAGCTAAAAAGTATGCAAGCGATTGTTTTATGGACAATAGAAAATCGCGTAGGTTTAGTGAAGCTTACGTAAAGTTACCGGCTGTCGATGTATCAATACTGAAATTGGCTTTGTTTCAAAATATACATAATATTTGAAGTAGAACAGATTTTATTGGCGTATGGACAAGTTGTTTAGATTTTGTAATATCGTGTTAGTAACTTGTTACATACATATACGTGTCCTACGTAATAGGCGGTATTCAAGCTGCCCATAAGGTTTTCAACCTGATTCAACGACTGTTACTGGTAACCGCAAGAAACTCGGCAGACTATCATTTCGTTGCTCTATTTACGAATGCAGATTCTATAAACATTAGGGCAAGTTTTGCCTACCTAGACCATATGACACAAGAACCATTTGCCACCATGATCTTTTACAACCATGGTATTTCAAAAGTAAGACCATTAGCAATCAAGAAGTTTTGCAATACAATCCTTTTATATTCTAGTCCTTACGAACCTAACTCCTTATTAGAATTTAGGTAATTACAAGTTTATAAAGTTTTCATTGTCCACTAAGAAACAACTTTAACAAACAAAAATCTAGGTCTTATCAAAATTATAAAATAAATCAAAGGGGACATAGATATCAAGTGCATACGTGATGTGATGACTAATATTACGAAATATAATAGATACTTGGTTAAACCAGTACCTAGTATCGATTACATCGCGGAAGCTTAAGACAGTTTCCTTATAAGACATGAGAGAGAAGTAGGTAAGTAATTTCCACAAAGACTTTCTCACGATTATCGTCCATCTGAGATGGAAATCTCGTTGTAGCTACATCAATAGTTTTGTATCGTCTGCTAATTACGTTATTTACGTGTAATTAGCAGAGTTTCACCTATAACGCCTAGTCAGATTGTACATTGAGGCAGTGTTTTAAAAAGATGTAGAAAGTTATGCAAAGTAGTGTATCAATAATAGGCGTATATACGTTCCTTTTTTCACATGGAAATCCTCATATATATATCATGCCGGAATCCTACCGGCTAAAACCATACGGTGAAATAGCACCTGCCTACGGCTGGGGTTCCCTTATGAGTCTAAAGATGATGATCGATCCATGATCGGGAGAAACCATTAACTGCTCACTCACTATCATACAATATCAGTATCAGAAAACAAATACCTAAATGACTAAGGAAGAGGATGAGACGACATAACAAACGGCTTTTATTCGTATGGAAATCCTCATGGATGTCGTGCTGGACTTCTACCGACTAAAAGCACATGGTGCCTGACATCTGTCTAAGGTCAGGAGTCCCGGGTAAGCCCTCGGATGGATGACCCCAGGGCTCCCGACATTTATGACAAAGGGCTGGATATGGGCGGTACCAGACCAAGCGTTGTGACGATCTTTGGGAAAGGGCTAAGCCTTAGACGAGCAGCAGATGATGACATTTTTGAACTATAATTTAAAATTATTTAATTAGTACTTAGTAGGTACTTCACTTCGATGAACAAATATTTCTTGCAACATTACTTTTATGACAAGGACAGCGATGGCTGACTGTGACGCAAGGCGGTTTGATGTAGAAACATTTAAACGGAAACGGAAATAGTGACAATAAAAAAAAATTAGGTAACAGGACTCCAAGCACCTTAAAACAGTGAACAGTCATTGAACAAAGTGTTACAAATTCGTACATAGAATTTACTTGTGATTACCACATTCAAGTTGAGTTTCAGCTCTCAATCTATTTCAAGTCCAGCCAAACAAATCAAAGGATAGCTACAGCCTGGATAGCCCCTGAAGCTGCTGGTACGGTCCTGGGGCTCCTATCCCTTGCCGATGTAGAGCGTACCTAGGTTTAGTGGGTGGATCAGGGCAGCAGGGAGTCTCTTACACGTTACAGTCTCTCCAGCTGAGGGTATGGTATGGTTCATAACAAACATTCCCCGCGTAAAAAGAAACAGTAGGCACAGCTTGGTTCTGTTTATTACAACGTGACTCTATGGTCTACCTACAGGGAGTGTCAAATGTCTGATGTTGTAAATATTCATAGGCTACGGTTAACAACTTTCGATCGAGATCAAGAAGGTCGGGTCGTATGTTTGTCTACGACCTACCAATAAAAAATCTAATAACAACCGTTTAGTACATCCTCTACAATTACTTATTTGATGAAACAGGTAAGTACTCATAATGTCCATTGTATCATCTGACTACAATTTCATAATCGGCGACCTCCACTTAATACCAGACAATAGTAATGCCGTGCCTAACAATAATACTAGCCGTTGTACTCGTGCCTTATGGCCTATCCTTTTTTTTTTGTTTAACGTGAGGGAAAATACCAACTAAAAAACCTCACGTAACGCCCAACAGCCTATGGTTGGGAGCCCCGGGTAAGCTCTCGTAAGGATGTCCCAGGACTCCCAACAGACCCACGGCCGCCACTGCTCGGGTGCTATCCAACGTCTTTGGGGGGGTTCCGGGTGTAATCCCGATTCTAAGGAGGGGCGTACGTGAGTTCCTCACGACACGCTACCGTCATGGGCCTGCTTCTGTAAGGACGGTGAGCCACCCTCTCACCGTCCTCAGGCCCCCGATCATGGAGGCCGATAGTCCTCGGCGAAGACACGTCGGCGGCGCCCAAGCCGCCGATTGCGGAACTCGGGTGGGAGAGTTATCTCCCGTTCCCGCCCCGCCGTCTCTTTCACGAGCATGACCTGCTAGAAGAAAGAGGCGGCGCAGTCCCACTTACTCCCGCTGGAGTTCTGGCCTATCCTATTATTGAGTTTCAATCGATACAAAATACTCGTACCTAAATATTATATAATCTCATCTCTCAGCATTGAGCATTGTTGATTCAAATTTGAAATGTTTAAATCATGTTATTTTTAGGTTGAAATTTTATTATTTTTATCAGAAAATAGCTAGGTAAGTACCTATGTTATATTAAAGAGTAAGAGGGTGTGTAATGGCCAAACGGCCCTAAAACTTTTGAGGTATAATTAAGCAAGTTGCGCACCTGATAGGGTTTGCTCTCAGCAGCAAACACATCAGTTCTCTGAATATTATGGTATGTCAGTAACTGTGTTGGTAGACCTTAAGGTGAAGAAGATGTATAGGTACTCATTCATGACTTTCACAATACTTCACAGTAGTTCTGAGTTTAAACACAACAAAAAATTCTGTACGAAGAGGTAACATACTTGTTCCAGTCCATTAAGAACCTATTACTTGTTGGAAAGTATTTTGTACGTCACTCTACTTATAATCTGAATTGTAGCCAAATGCAGTGGACGACGCAGATTCACAAGTAAAATAATATTCATGGTATTTGAATTTCGACTAACTTATTATTGATCATGTGGAACAGGACGAATTTGGCGATTAGTGGATTTCTGTTTGATAGCCTTTCGTGTCGAGAACCATTCACATGTGCCTAATAAAATAAGGCCAAACAACAGGACTTAGCAAGACCTTGCTAAATTGATAGGCACGTATTGGCAGACGTCAATATATTATGTTTAATATCGGAAACAACATAATAATCATACGTAAGCAGTAACATGTTAAAAAATATTACGAATGTCTAATCCATGGCCGCAGTAAGTTGGCTTTTACTCTTCAAACAATGTAGGATAAAAGTCTATTAGTATTGTCGACATCTGTGATTACTCCCCCTTAACGTGACAACTCATTTCAAAAGATTCCTCTGTCGAACTATGACTGGACATGGACATGGAACGACCTGTCCGCACACGTGTTTCCCTCATCTTACAATCCTGGGTTCTTCAGGCGGAGCGTGAAGAGGCACATCACAGGGCCGCCAACTTGAGGACCACTGTCAGAAGTCTTAAGGACTAAAGTGTGGCCCAATCGATTGATGCGCCATGACTTTCCATCAGGCTGGCGACGTCAATTTGACGAGCTTAATATGAAAGAAAGAAAAAAAAAACTATTGCTTATAATATAAGCTATAGTTTTTTTCGTTTATTGAGTTAGGTTATAGGCATAATATTATTATGCATATAACCTACCTCAATAAACGGACTATGTAATACAGCAACAAACAAACTCTTCAGCTTTATAATATTAGTAGGTATAGATAAGTCTTTGTTTCTCATTGCATTACTCCTTACATAATTTCCTTTACTAAAAGATTGCATAAACCTTTCCATTCCATTTAATTTCCAATCATCACTTACTTAACTTTCCCGCTTCCCACAAAACTGTATTTCCTTCAAAATTCAATATAACATAAGCACCTCTTTTGTCGGTAGTCAGTCAAGCTTTGCCTCAAGTTATTATACGTGATTATAAACAGTTCTAGCAAAGGGTAATTATGCGCAATGAGTGCACAGTTTGGTAGCTGTGGTTAACCATAGGTTTTGCGGTTGAAGTGGAGTAATGTTATTCGTCTGATGATGTCATCAATCTATGACTTCACTGTATTCACCTTCCCGGTGGTATTGTTCAGTCCCTTTTCTTTTTTTATTCCACTACGATGGCAGACAAGCATACGGCCCACCAGATGCACTGGTGGTCACCGCAGCCTATGGAGGTTTGCAACACCGGAGGCGCTACACTCGCGCTGCCGACCCTGTCAAAACCTTCTAAGACCCCTTTTGAAGAACCCCATACAGTAGGCGTTTGGAGAAACCTAGGCAAGGAGATCATTCCATAATCTAAGCGTGAGCGGGAGAAAGCCTCTATCGGATCTAATCGTGTTCGAGTGCTCTTAAGACGTGATAGCATCTTCTGTAACTCATCCGAAGTCATAAAAAGAAATGAACGAGCGAGTTCTTAACGCATCTCCCTCACATTTCTACCATTTTCAATGCTTTCATTTCTTACTCATCTCTAGGCGAAATGCTGGCAAAGATTTCTTTAAGGAAAGGCAAAATATTTCTTCTAAATATGTACACAGGGTAGGTTTTTTCTCTTTAAACTGTGTTACAGGTGTGTAAAGAAAAAAATATCATATCAATTTTCGAAAGCAGCAAAACTGATTTCTTTTTTCTGATATCTGTGAGCAAAACCGAATAAATGACTGAATCATTCATCACGACACAGACGTACTCGTATTATAATCTATTTAATACAACAGAAAGCGACAACAAATCGTCCATTTTATATGAATTAGAACGCTTTTTCTTATGATTTATTTGTGCTGCTGTATCATAATAATGACTATTATAGTTGTCTCGAAACACTACCTTTCTTTTTTTGTAACAATTCGTGGATTGAATTCTTTGTATCGCTTTGATGGCCTCATAAGATTATCCGGAGGTTTCATCCAATTTAGAAGATACACAGAAGCTTTATTTTGTGTGTTCAAAACGTCCGATTTAGCAGTAACAATAACCACTAAATTCATAGGCCTGATTTCACTTATTATGAAAATTATGTCGATCCGGTCTACTTGATGTATTGATGATACTCGTTAATGTGGAATTTCATTGATGTTATATATTTTATGCATAATATCGTTGAAGTACCTACTGATTCTATTCTAGTAATATTACGCATACACACTGATGTGATGGTCCTATTAAACACATTGGGCAATATGGAATATGGATAGACCCATTGTATCGGAAGATAGCTCATGCTATGACCTATAACAGTCCGCTGCTGGACGTAGGGCTCCTCTGATCTTCGATATGAGGAGGATTTGCCTTACGACCCTGATTAGTCTTGAACAGGGGAAAGGGTAAGACAAGAGCAGTCAATCAAAGCAGCCCATCGCAGTCCACTGACGCAGGTCTCTCCCAATCTTCAGGTATTTTCGTGTTGCGAGAATGTTTGGAGGGTGATACCTATACCTACCCTACCTTACTATAATCACACTGGCCAGACGGTTATATGGATTTGTTCAAGATTACCTTCGCGTCATGGAGGCCGATAGTCTTCGGCGAAGACACGTCGGCGGCGCTCAGGTCGCCGACTGCGGAACTCGGGTGGGAGTGGGAGAGTTCTCTCCCTTTCCCGCCCAGCCGCCTCTTTCACGAGCATGAGCTGCTCACAGAAAGAGGCGCAGAGGCGTTCAAACGCAGAAAAGGCTGTCGCAGGCTGGCACTGGATGCGTTTGGCGTAGAACAGTGTGTTGTTGCATAAAATGGGAGAGGCCTACGTCCAGCCAGTGGACTGCCATAAGCCGATTTATTATATCAGACAAAGATTGGCCAAACATTTTGTATCAATAAACCATGTGATATTTCACACAACGGCTTTTCAATGATGCTGTTGATATCAAAACACAGGTTGTTATGAAGAATTGATGTTTTTTATTAGAGATGCGCCGAATGTGGGTTGAACCGAATTCGAACATTCGGCCGAATATTCGGTATAAAATGTACCGAACCGAATATTCGGCCGAACTATTCGGTTCAAATTAAAGCGGTAAACAGGTTAGTACAGGTCAGTTGACGACACTGGCAACATTCTTTCAGCGCCGAGCGCGCAGCCTTCAACCCCAGGCCGCCGATTTTCAATCGAACGACTTGCAAGCGTGAAGAAAGTTTACAGTCGAAATGTCTGTTGTCTCACATTTAATCACAAATATTTCACCAGTAAATATCTATGCAGAGAATCGCCTCTCTATTGCTATTAGTGGTTCGCTTAGTTCTAGAGATCCTTCAAGCTGTAAAAAATCAAAGTTATCGCTAAGGCCCCTAAGTAGAGAATCGTTAATAAGCCTCATAGCACGCCTCTATACCGAGTCGAACGGACAAAGCTGGTACTCAGGAGCACGAGCTCAAAAATGACAACAGCACTCTATTTGTGGCGACAAGCGCCGATAAAATAATCAGCGGGAGATGGTGAGCTGAACGGTCTCATTTTGATGAAATGAGTTTTGTTTTCCACCAACGAAGAGTTTAAAAATAAAAATGAGGATTGAGATGAGTGAAGTGAGTAACAGTTATTTGTGTAAATGTAAAAAAAAATCAGTTCATTTTCACAGAGAGTTAGATTAGTTCAGAGTTTTGAACTGGTTGAGTGCGGTCGTATTTTGTAGCGTATTAGTGATAATGTCGCGTGACACGAAATCAAGTGAACAGTAAAGAACTGACTGCGTAAAGACTCGGACCACTATCTAGAACTAAGTCAGCTCATTACAACAATTTTTTTTTATTCAAATAATGAACTCAGTTCATTATTTAAATAAATTAATAAAAAATGAACTCAGTTCATTATTTGAATAAAAAAAAATTATTTCATCCCGACCATTTATTGGTGGGAAAACAAGGACTTCGCACTTTTTTTCGGTCGGTCGGTGTTTGTAAGTAAACTTGTTTCGCGTGAAGTCCCGAGTTCTATAAGTATGAAGGACTTTGTGAGTTAACTGCGACTGGAAGGTAAACAGATTCAATAGTGGGTCTGCTCTGCTAGCGGTAAAAACCGGGCAATGTTTCTGGGAAGCAACTTCGAGCTTTTTGGACGCCAGATTGGCTTAATCACCTAAATGGCTGCGTTAATAAGCGTCATTAAACATCTCTGTATCATGACGTTAGTTATGGGAAAATGTCTACCTATTGAATAATTAATAATTTGTTAATAATAATTGCATCATTCGGTAATAATTGGGCAAATAAACCGAATATTCGGCCGAATACGAACTTTCCAAAACTTGCCGAATGTACCGAATTCGAATATTCGGCCGAACATTCGGCGCATCTCTATTTTTTATCTTATCTCACGGGTAAGTTTATTTGAGACGGAAGATGATGATCAACTTCCCTTTGGAAGTGATCTGTGGGAAGTGCTTGAATTTTTTTTCTCGATATTTCGGGTAGGTATATATGTATTTCAATAGTGACTTAATTTTTTTAAAGAGATGTCACAGCTACAACTCACAAAATGATGAATTATGCCCACGGCTCCTCCCGAGTGAAATTCTGCTTGAGTTAACGCATCCTATAGGAACTTATCCTGGGGATAAAACGTTGCATATATTGTGTTATTCCCGACTATAATCATTCCTTGGACCAAACTTCAGCCGTTCACCCGTTAAAGCGTGAAAGTGTAACAAACATTCATCCATCCAAACATCCTCACAAACTTTCGCATTTATAATACCAATATGAATATAGGTGGATTAAAACCGCCAAAACCGTGCAACACAACTAGCTTTAACAATCACTGTCAAAAAACAATGACATTGACGTAACACTATTTAACTGTCATTTATAATGTTACGACATAGTATGATTAAATACAAAGCCAGATTAGCCTGCTTTCTTGAGCCAAGTAGCTCACTGCGTGTGACGAATTGTTGGTGAACAATGGAGAACATGCTTTGTTGTTTTACTGCTTTTCTAGCTCATCTTAGCGTATTTCCAGTGATACAGCAAGATTTCGTACGTACCGGTTTGCCCATGGAATAATTCGAATTCCACCGGGGTTCCCACTTCCCAATCGTGGGTAATGGTAAAGAACCAACGAACCGTGTACTTTTAGTCGGTAGGAATCCGGCATTTTCTTTTTAACGTGAGGAAAATCCTGCATGGATGCTATGCCGGACTGCTACCGACTAAAAACCACACGTATCCTACCTAACAGCCTACGGTTGGGATCCCCGGGTTAGCCCTTCGGAAGGATGCCCAGGACTTAGAATTTAGAATCCATGAAGGATTTTCCAGTCGAAGTTCCAGATGCCTTTACGGTGTTGTATTGACCAAGGGCGCCCGCGGGGTGAATCTTTTTTTACATTTTTTTACGTTTGGAAATCCTCATGGATGCTTTACTAGACTCCTAACGACCCACACGGTGCCCCTCCATCTGCCTACGACCCGGGTACGCCTTCAAAAGGATAACCCCCAGGACCCAACACAGACTTTGTCCACTATAGTGGACTCTCCCTGTAGGATCCATGCAATGCTAAGAACCACTCCCGGCACATCCTTCCGAGGGCTCACCCGGGGCTCCCAACCACAGGCTGTTGGGCGTTGCGTGAGGTTTTTTAGTCGGTAAGAGACCGGCTTAACATCATTTGAGGATTTTCCCTCACGTAAAAAAAATGCCGTAATCACGTAAAAAGAAAAGAACCAAGGTCTCATGAAATTAAAATTTAATTAAATTGTATCAAATTAAGGAAGTAGACATTCGTCCGTGACAACATTTAAGTGAACGTGCAATAATCTTATGATATTGTCGCCATTCGTTTTGTTACGTGATTATTATAAAGTTATATTAATATTACACGAAATATAAAGTAGGTACCTATTACCGTAACACCACGTGTGATGCCTTTATCAGTCCAATGTAGGCCAGTCCCGGTTTACCATTTTATTACAAGCTTTTATATTAGGCAAAACAACGGGAATATTTCTCAGATCTAATTTTTTTAGACCACTAAGATTTGCTGACATATAAAAAAAAACACGAAAATAAACCAGGATGGACTATTTTACCCATTCTGACCTGTGTGTGTTCTCCCTTTTTTTTTACGTGAGGGAAAATCCTCCTGGATGTTATGCCGGACTCCTACCGACTAAAAAACCTCACATGTCCTGCTAACAGCCTACGGTTGGGAGCCCCGGGTAAGCCCTCGTAAGGATACCCCAGGAATCCAAACAGACCTACGGCTACCACTGCGGCCTCACCTAGGGAGGGGTTCGGGTGCTATCCCGCGTCTTTGGGGGTTTTCCGGGTAATCTCTCACGTCACGCTGTCGTCTAGGGCCTGCTTCTGTAAGGATGGTGAGCTGCCCCCTCACCGTCCTCAGGCCCCCGGTCATGGAGGGCCTATAGTCTTGGGCGAAGACTCGTCGGCGGTGTGTTCTGCCTAAGTTATTCACCTCGGTGTTCCACTGTTAACTTCTGCCACATTAGTCCTGGGCAGTTTTATTTGGTGTTCACCGGTTAACCTTGTAACACCACCCCGCTAAACATCGTACCTAATTCATAAATTTTATAATGCTGAATTACTTAGGTACCTACCTATTTAAACTTTTTTAGGGTTCCTGTTAGTCTGTTTTATTATAATTTTGGTAAAGAATATAAAATTACAGACTCCCGATTACCCTAAATAGTAAGAAACTTTTGAAAATAATGCCTTGCGCCATATCTTAAAGATTCATATTTCAGACGTGCTGTTTGAAGTTCTCAATAATACGATCGTGACTGAAATGTCAAGAGAAGGAAAGCCTAATCTACCACGACAATGTTATTCACTTTCTAACAAACATAACCAGTCATGAATCATTCAAAATTAACGTATCAATCATTACAAATTCTACCCTCGTCTACAGTTTAAAGTCGGCGTAACATGCGCACATAATATGTATTAGAAAGTTTTTTTTTTGAGCCCTAAGACACCACCCGGGAGCGAGGGGTGGAGGTAGAGAACGCTACATGCGTACCACACGGCCGGCCGTGTGATTATGTCAGACTCTTACTGACTAAACTCTACATTGAGCCTCTAGCCCTTGGGCCTTGGAGACTCATCGGATGCGATCGCCCTTCTAGGGACGTTGGGTGACGCAGCTTAGAAAGTTAATGATGCCCTAACGTCAACGACGCTACGCAAAACTATAGTAGGTATTTACCTACATAATTATGCAGACTTCGTATTCAACACTTGGCGCCCACGCCGCGGCTCAGCCCGAGTGAAATTCAATTCCCGTTTCCGCATTCCATGGGAACGTTTTCCATTCCATGGGAATGTATTCCGAACATTCCAGACTGTTTTCTATCCCCGTACAAAAATTCAGCCAGATCCGTTCAGCCGTGACGGCGAAAGTAACAAACATCCATTCAAGAAGAAAGTCATTCAGATGATATTGGTTTTCCTTTGACCCCGAAGACCTTGTAGGACCCCGTACACCCATATTAGCTTTTATTAGTATAACTATATATTATATACAACACTCGACAAGTTTTAGATTTTTTAAACGTAATTGACAGCATGTAATGGAATTTGCTATCACTACACATCACCAATTGTACTCAAAAAGAAGCAAGATTATAACACCCTCACACGCAAGGAGAGACCTAATGGTCTTTATCGAGAGCTCTAGGGTTATCCATGCAACGGTTCACTCGGGAATCCTGGATCTAGGCAGATGGTCGGACACCATGTGCTTTTAGCCTGTAGAAGTCCAGCACAGCATCCATGAGCATTTCCACACGTAAAGAGGAATAAATCACCACTAGGTAACTGACCTATTTAGGGCATTTCCAAGTTATTAAGATCATCACAGAGTGATCAAAATAAACACCGTCTGTACAATATTCAATATGGCAACCAGTTTTACTATTACAATCGTAACAGCACGATTAAGATAACAATCAAACTCAAACAGCGCAATGGGGATTCTATTCATCTGAGTATTTAAGTTGAGTAGCCGTATTGTAAACGTGGGCTTATATTCATGTGTACAATACTTACATGATGTTTACAGAGCAATATACACTCGAGAGCAATGAATCCGGGTCACTTAAAGAATCCTAAAAATCTCGGAAACTAAAAATGCTAGGTTAATGCAATAAATTGTATTTAATAGACAATGTAATACTCCTTAAATGAAGGTATTAAAACTTCTTAGTTATTGTAAAGTTATATCATAAAAAAATCAAATTTGAAAAAGGGCCGCTTTCGAAGATGGAACTACGAAATTACAGCATTTGGTGTTGCTTTTGTTTGTAATCTGTCATTTATGTGGGTACATAAACCATGTTGATAGTGCTCTATATTCATTAATCAAGCTGAAATTATGTCGCTTACGCCTGAAGAATGCACCAGAATACTTACAATGCTGGAAACCGGCCGGAGTCAGCGCGATACAGCCAGGACTGTCGGTGTGTCGCTGTCAATAGTACAAAGAGTTCGCCGACGTTACGAAGAAACTGGTTCTAACCTACGCAGACCAGGAACGGGCAGAACCAGGTGTACCACAGCACGAGAAGACCGATACTTGGTGAACACCATGCTTCGAAATCGCTTTCTCACAGGAACTGAACTCACCAATCAGTTTCGACGCCTCGGAGGAAGTAACCCAAGTGCATGGACAGTAAGACGTCGGCTTGCTGAATCTAACTTAAAACCCCTTAGACCTGCAAACGGCCCTAAACTGGAGCGTGGGCATCGTATTTCGAGACTAAGGTATACCCAGAGCCACGTAAATTGGAGTATTGAAGATTGGTCAAAAGTTATGTTCTCCGACGAATCAAAATTTATGCTCTACAAGCACGATGGAAGACACAGAGTGTATCGAAGACCAGGGGAAAGATTCAAGCAAGCATGCATCGAAGAAAAAGTAGCCTACGGTGGTGGGTCTGTACTTGTGTGGGCCGGAATTTCTTCTGAAAGTCGCACAGAGCTGGTGATCATAGAAAACGGCTCTTTAACTAGCGTAAGATATGTGGAAGAAATCCTCAATGATCACGTTGGTCCATTTATGGTCAATTTAGGTGAGGATGCTATATTTATGCATGACAATGCCCGACCTCATACAGGTAGGATTGTGAATGACTACCTTCAAGAGATGAACATTACTCGTATGGAGTGGCCAGCGCGCAGCCCGGATATCAACCCGATCGAGCATGCTTGGGACGAGCTAGGCAGATGCGTAAAACAACGAAACCCTCCCCCAATCACGCTTCGTGAGCTCAAAATTGCTCTCACAGAGGAATGGGAGAATATTCCCCAAAATCGTATAAGGAACTTGGTGTACAGCATGCCAAACCGCGTAAACGCAGTAATGGAAGCACGAGGAGGCAATACGAAGTATTAAAATTCAAGAAAATCGTAATAATGTTCAAAAATTTCATGTTTCCTATTTTTGTTTTAAGGAGAGATCGGCAGTTTTTTCTTTATGTAATTTTGTGTTAATAAAATGTATGGTGACTCATATTTTTTTTACTTTCATTTAAGGAGTATTACATTGTCTATTAAATACAATTTATTGCATTAACCTATCATTTTTAGTTTCCGAGATTTTTAACATTCTTTAAGTGACCCGGATTCATTGCTCTCGAGTGTAATTAGAGAAGGCGTGTTTTCTGGTGGATAAATAAATAAATTAACCAATGTAGGTAGGTGGTAAATACCCTGAAAGAATGGTAGGTTATTGTAAAATATCCCTGAAGGAATTCTAGGTAGGTGTCTAGCCCTGGGGTATCCTTTCCGTAGCTTACGCGGGGCTCCCAACTGTAGGCTGTTAGGTACGATACGTGTGGTTTTTAGTCGGCAGGAGTCCGTCATAGCATTCCTGTAGGAAAAAAAAGGCACATATTTTGAGAATGGGACATTTTGAGAAAAGGACATTAGGTATGAGATGTGACCATATGCCTAGTCCTGCCTACCCCTTCGGGGATTAAGGGGGTGACTATTTTTCAGTTCTAGATGGATGTATGATACAGAATTCTATTCTTTTCTCAATGACTTTCAGAAATATGCGGGATCCCGCAAATACCGGGATCCCGCGGGACTGAGATTGCTCAGTCCCGCAAATACCGGGATTACAATCTTGTTGCGGGATTGCATTCCCTAGTCCCATCAAATCCACTGGAAGCGTCTGGCACAGGACCGGCTGTTGTGGCGCAAATTGGGAGAGGCCTGCGTCCAGCAGTGGACTGCCATAGGCTGATTTGATTGATTGATCAAAATCCACTAGTTTGATATTGGCATCAAATCAAAAGAATTTATTAATTAACTATGTACCTAGTTGAGACCATTTTTTTTTTGTTTTTTTAACGTGAGGGAAAATCCATCATAGATGCTATGCTGAACTCCTACCGACTAAAAAACCTCACATAACGCCCAACAGCCTATGGTTGGGAGCCCCGGGTAAGCCCTCGGAAGGATGTCCCAGGACCGACCATTGACATTATATTCTATTCTACATATCATAGATCAGTCTTTCCCAAAGTGGGCGATAACGCCCCCTTGTGGGCGCTGCAGGTCTCAAGGGGGGCGGTAAGAGACCCAGAATAAAATGGGGGCGTTGTGTAGAGGCGGGCGGTGGGTGATTTGTAACTTTATTTAGCTAAGAGGCCTCTTAAACAACAACTGCAAGAGCTCTCGACTCTCAACAACAACTTGTGAACATCAATTAATATGAATTAAAAGATTGCTCAAACTCGGTTCTATATTTTTCGCGTAGTTCATATATCTGTCCTATTTTATTTAATATAGAAAAAAATAATAGTTATTAGTACTCGTAGATATCTATCATGTTTTAACAAGTTTTTGTTAAATAACCCGAATTGTGCATTCCTGTATCAGTCGGCTGGTTCATTGAATGCTTGTTCGGACTTGTTGAGTACGATTGAGCGTCGAATGAGATAAACGAGTTTATGCATGTTTGTTTTATTCCTGTCGGTGCGTGCTGCTAAGTCTATCATGTTTTAACAAGTTTTTGTTAAATAACCCGAATTGTGCATTCCTGTATCAGTCGGCTGGTTCATTGAATGCTTGTTCGGACTTGTTGAGTACGATTGAGCGTCGAATGAGATAAACGAGTTTATGCATGTTTGTTTTATTACTGTCGGTGCGTGCTGCTTAAGCATTCCTATATAAACAATGTAATATTTATTTTATTTTCATTTGTGGTCTCGCGCTCGCGCGCAATAGATGAGCAGTACTTACGCCTCCTCTACTCGCGAAGTTGAACGTATTTCTCAAAGTAAAACAATGTCGGAAGTAAAAAAGAAGAGACGGCAATACTCTGCGGAATATATTTATTAAATACGAGGAGGACAGACCATTGAAACATCTATTTGCTAGTTTCCATAGTAACACACTGACTTTATTACGAGGTCCATAAAGGTGGTTTGACATTTGCATACATACTTAACATTCCTCCCCTTAGTTTAGAATACACTTTAACAAACTAAACTAAAAGCTGCTAAGCTAGTAATAGCTTCACCCAGACGACTATCACAGTCAAAAGAACAGTTTATAATTAACTTTTGGCAAATTGCGCTTAGCACGTGGTGTTGGCTCAGACTCAGTTGCCTGCTGTTGCTGGGACGCTTCATCATTGGGCGAACCCGGCAAAGCCTCCTGAAACTCCTCTTCCTCCCCTGAATTTTCCGATGATGAAGGCTGGATACTTGTGACAGGTGAAGTAGTACCTGCAACCTCTGGGGCATACTGAATGGTCTCACAAGTGTTGGGTTGTGAAATCTGGTCCGAGGTTTGACAGCCTCCTGCTACTTCCGGATCTAAGTCTATGCTTATGTTATCATCGCAATCATTATTACCTTTATACAATATTATCTGGTTTTGGTGCTTTTTCACTACGGCCGAAGTCACCATGTCTCTAATTAGGTACAACACTCTTCCCATTTTCTTAATCACTATTCCTTTGCACCAGGTGAATTTTGCATTTACTGAATAATTTTTATAAAGAATAATGTCGCCGTAGCTAAACGGCTGTTTATTTTGTCCTCCTGTCTTATTTTGCAAACACTGTTTACGGTGAACAAATTTAGAAAGAGCCGTGGATGAAGATGATGGTAATTCTGGTCTGAGTAAATCTAACCGCGTTCTAAGCTTACGACCGTAAACCAGCTCTGACGGTGACACACCGGTCATTGTGTGAATGGAATTTCTGTAGTCAAATAAGTATTTTAAAAGATTTCTATTAAAATTTCGCCCCCCATTACTAAGCAAGCTGGTTTTAATACCCTTTTTAACTATCTTTACATAGCTTTCAGCCTGACCGTTGCTAGCGGGACAGTACGTCGGCGACGTCACGTGCAAAATTCCGTTCACCTTACAAAAAACTTCAAAATCATGCGATGTAAACGCTGTACCATTGTCGCTGACTAACGTATGTGGAATACCGAATCTCGACATAAACTCGTATAGCTTTTCAGTCGTCGCTGCCGTTGAGGTACCAGACTTCATGTCATAAACCTCCACCCACTTACTATATGCATCAACCATAACTAAAAATGAGTGGCCGTTAATCGGCCCCAAAAAATCTATATGCACTCGGTAAAATGGCTTAGGAGGGTATTTCCAGTGCGCAATCGGCGCCCGCGCCGGTGACGCCCGCATTTGTACACACACATCACATGACCCAATCATACGCTCTAAAGCCGTATCTATACCTGGATACCAAAACCGCGAACGTGCCTCTGCCTTTGTCTTGACTATACCTAAATGGGACTGATGTAATTCTCTTAAAATTTTGTCACGTAGTACATCCGGAATTACAACTTTATGTCCTCTCATCAGACAACCACTCTCATACGCCAACTGCGTCCTGCAGGAATGGTACGGTTTCATACAAATATCAGATATTTTTTTCGGCCATCCATTCAACACATAGTGCACCACCTTACGTAAGGTAACATCTGCCTCCGTTGCCTCGCGTAACTTCTTCAATGTTACTGGCAGACTTCCTTCTACCACGAAATTAATGTACGAAGCCTGATCGAAGTCCGGTAAAGTCGAATCTTGGTCACGCGCGTCCCCTTCCGGCAAACAAGCACGAGATAAATAGTCTGCACTATTGTCAGCGCTACGCACATATTCAATTTTATAATTGTATCCGCTCAAAAATAATGCATATCTTTGTAATCTGTTTGCCGAAACTTCAGGAATACCACGGTTTGGTCCAAAAATCGACAATAAAGGCTTATGATCAGTACGAAGGATAAATGGATTTGACCTGCCGTATAAATATTGATGAAATCGTCTCACACCAAAAATGATCGCGGTTGCCTCCTTCTGTATTTGAGAGTAGCGTTTCTCCGCAGCATTTAGTGTGCGTGATGCAAAAGACACCGGTCTTTCGGCCCCATCAGCTTCCCTTTGCGATAATATTGCGGACAGGCCTGTCGGTGATGCATCAACTGTCAAAAATATAGTCGCGTCGGTGTTGAAATGTGTCAGCACTTGCTCTGACGCTAAACTTCTCTTAATGGCAGTGAACGCTTCCTCATGTGCACGTGTCCACAACCACCTGTTACCCTTCTTTAATAACTCATACAACGGACTCAAAATTGAAGACGCGTTAGGAACAAACTGTCTATAATAATTAACCAAACCCAAAAATGACTGTAATTGATTAACATTAGTCGGCACCGGTGCCTCCACCATTGCTTTAATTTTTTGTGGAGATTTATGCAGCCCATCTCTATTTATTACGTAGCCGAGGTAATTAACCTCGTCTTTGAAAAACTCACACTTCTCCTTTTGTAAGGTAAGTCCCGCGTCCTGTAATTTTTTCAATACTTGATTTAGTCTACCTAGATGCTCAGATCTACTTTTCCCTGTGACCAAAATATCATCAAGCATACATAACGTGCCGGGAACGCCGGCAAGCACGCTCTCCATCGCCCGCTGAAATACTGCTGGTGCCGAGGCAATTCCAAAACAAAGGCGAGTTTGCTTAAAAATTCCCCTAAGCGTGTTTATGCAAGTTACTTCTTGCGACTCATCATCCAACATGAATTGATTATAGGCGTTTGATAAGTCTAATTTAGTAAACTCCTGTCCCCCATACAATTTAGCAAAAAGTTCCGTTACTGTTGGCAAAGGATACTGATCGATTATCAATTGTTTGTTTACCCCGGTAGAATAGTCAGCACAAATACGCACAGACCCATTTTGCTTCAACACAGGCACGATCGGTGACGCATACCGCGCGTGATCAACCGGCTTTAGTATTCCTAACTGAAGTAAACGATCTATCTCTTTATCAACTTTACTCTTCAATGCGAAAGCTATGGGACGCGCCCTACAAAAAACTGGTTTCGCATCTTCCTTTAATTGCAATTTAACTTTGAACTTATTAAACAACCCTAATTCATCCGAAAACACCGAAGGATAACGAGATCGCAAAGCAGTAACCGTTTCACTTTCGTCTAATCTTTTACAGTATTGCATAGGTAATAATTCTAGCTTGAATTTTGAAATGAAGTCTCGTCCGAGAATCGGCGGCCCTCCGTCTCGCACAACATACACACACAGTGAACGCGATTCGTTCGCATACTGCACATTTACTTGTGCTACACCCATACAAACTATTTTTTCACCCGTATATGAAAATAATTTTTTGTTAGTCATCGACAAAGGTATATTGCTAAAAAACTTTTTGTAAGTGCTTTCGGAAATGGCAGTAACTGCCGAGCCACTATCTATCTCGAATTTCAACTCGATCCCCGCAACCACTACCGTTTCTGTCATCGGTTCCCCTTTACGTGAACGAATGTTAAAACACTCACCATCATCATCGCTCTCATCCACCGCTCCCGAATCAATGTATTTAACTTTTTTACACATCCTTCCTAAGTGTCCCGTAGCCTTACATTTTCTACATTTATACTTCGTGAACCGACACTGGGATGTCTCGTGATTCTGATAGCCGCACACCTGACAACGTATTTTGTCCACCGCCATAGCTGAACTCGACGTCGGAGTCGCTTCTCGATCTGATGGCGGTGTAACTGTCACCTCTGATGCGCTATGCGTCGCAGTCTTTATAATCTTAAACAACTGATCATGTGCTTGCCCCACACGGCTCGTGCCAGTCGCCGCCGCTCGTGCGCTCTGCATGTTTTCTGCCAACTGCACTGCCTTAGTTAAAGTTAAGTCCGCTATATCTTTACTAAAAAGTTTTTCTCTATCGCGTCCCGACAGCATTCCCATAACAAATCTGTCCCGAAGCGCTTCTTCTACGTTCGAAAACCCGCAGTGTGCCGTCAGTCCGCGCAATCTCGCAGCCCATTGCGCATACGTTTCGCCTTCTTGTTGCATAGCGGCGTAAAACTTGTAACGCTCGCCGAACCCACATCGCTTTGGCGTAAAATGATCATCCAACAACTGGAGAATGTCCTCGTACGGCACGTCATGTAATTGCTTCGGCAACGCGAACTCCGCTGCCAACTTGTACGTGCCATCAGTGATTATAGTAAAATCGCCCGACGTTTCGTTCCCTTAGGGTCGCTCTTACCGTCAATATCATTTGCTATAAACCACTGTTTAGTCCGATATTTGTACGTCTCCCAAGACTGGATGTTGTGGTCGAATGCCGATAATATTCCTACAGCTGCTATGGCCATTTTACTAAACCTTTTCCTCGTCGCCAATATTAAATACGAGGAGGACAGACCATTGAAACATCTATTTGCTAGTTTCCATAGTAACACACTGACTTTATTACGAGGTCCATAAAGGTGGTTTGACATTTGCATACATACTTAACAATATTAAATTCGGATTTATTGAAAATCCCACAAACCGATCGTCGCCTTTGTGTCTTCTATGTCTAAAAACATTTTCGAATGAAGCAATGAAGCCTTCAAGGCTGCAAGATCATTTGAATAAAATGCATCCAGATAAGAAAGACAAGAATGTAGCATATTTTCAAGACCTAGAGAAGAAGCATAATACTCAGCCCAGTGTAGTAGAACTATTTTCGGCGGCTGCTAAGCAAGATGACGACGGACTTCGAGCTTCGTACAATATCTCTTTGTTAATTGCTCAAAAAGGCAAACCACATAACATCGCAGAAGAGTTAATATTGCCAGCAATAAATGAAGTAATAACTACTGTGCTTCATAAACCGCAGATATTATCCGAAAAATTCCTTTGAGTAATAATTCTGTGCAAAGACGAATTGATGAAATGGCTGAAAACATTGAAGAATCATTGTGCGATCACCTGAGGACAAGTCAATTCTCAATTCAGCTCGATGAGTCCACTTTACCAACTAATGAAGCATTGTTGTTGTCTTACGTGAGGTTTATTAAAGATGAGAAAATATGTGAAGAACTATTATTTGCTAGAAATTTAGAGACCGATACAAAAGGTGAAACCATATTCAATACATTGGAAAAGTTTTGCGATGAGAAAGAGATTCCTTTGAAAAATATTATTTCAGTTGCTACGGATGGCGCTCCGGCTATGACAGGGTGTCATAAAGGCTTCATAGCGTACTTAAAAAATAAAATTCCAGATGTCCTTGGTGTACATTGCGTTATTCATAGACAACATTTAGTTGCTAGAAACTTAAGTGAAAAACTATTTCAATCACTGCAATATTTCATCAAAGCAGTCAATAAAATCCGCAACAGCTCTTTGAATGATAGATTATTTCATCAGCTTTGTGTTACTAATGACGAGGATTTCAACCGTTTGTTGTTTCATACTGAAGTTCGTTGGCTATCAAGAGGCAATTGTCTGACTCGATTTTACAACCTGTTTGACTCTGTTATAGAGTTCTTGGAAACTAAAGATACAGAATTGCACGACAAGCTCATAACATCAAAGAATGATATAGCTTACATGACAGACCTGTATAAATTGTTCAACGACATGAATCTCCAACTGCAAGGCGATAAACTAAATTTAATTAAAACAAAAAACGTCGTTGCCGCTTTCGCAGCCAAACTGCTTCTACACAAAAAGAATCTGGGCAGACGTGAGTTTCACAATTTTCCAAATTTATCAGTATCATGCAGTAACGACAAATTGTTTGCCTACTGCCAACATTTGGAAAACCTCCACATTGACTTCACCGAACGATACCAGGACATTTTGAACTTGGAAATACCAGACTGGGTGTTGGATCCGTTTTCAAATGTCAACACAGCAATGTCACCTCAGCTAGAAGAAGAACTTATAGAATTGACAACAAACGAGGAAATAAAAATCAAGTTCAAAAATGGTTACCAAGAATTTTGGCTTCAAAAACCGATCCGTCAATTGTACCCTGGATTGTGGTCAATCGTTCAACGATTCTTGATAGCATTCCCATCGTCATATTTGTGTGAACGTGGATTTAGTGCTGTGACAACACTGCTTACTAAAAGCAGAAATCGTTTGCTTGTTACCGAACGTGGCGACTTGCGACTGTTCTTGAGTAAATTGGAACCTGATATCAACAAACTTATTAAACAGCATCAGATTCATCCTTCACATTAGTTTTTATATAAGGATATATAAAAACTAATGTGAAGGTGTGTCTTCGTGTCTTCGCCGAGGACTATCGGCCTCCATGACGGGGGGTCTGAGGATGGTGAGAGGGCCGCTCACCGTCCTTACAGAAGCAGGCCCATGACGGCAGCGTGACGTGAGCAACTCACGCACGCCCCCCCTTAGAAGCGGGGTCACACCCGAAACCCCCCATAGACGCGCCGAACCACCCCCTGGGCGAGGCCGCAGCGGCGGCCGTAGGTCTGTTGGGAGTCACGGGACATCCTTCCTGAGGGCTTACCCGGGGCTCTCAACCATAGTTATTAGTTTTTATATTTTTTTTTTTTTTTTACAGGGTCGGCAGCGCGAGTGTGGCGCCTCTGGTGTTGCAAACGTTCATAGGCTGCGGTGACCACCGGTCCTTCTGGTGGGCCGTGTGCTTGTCTGCCACCTTAGTGGTATAAAAAAAAAAAAAAAAAAGGATTGATTATTTTAGTTATATTTTTAATAAAAGATACTCTGTTTTAATACTATAAAGTTGCGTTTCAATAATCATTCTTATTGGCAGGTGGAGCCCGTAAGAGTTAACTTGAGACCTAAGCGCCGTTGTATGTTACCTACTGCGCTCAGGTTTCAAGTTGCGGGTTATAGTAAAAGTTTCGTTTAGAATTCTCTGTTAATATACATTTTTTTTTTTACACAACATCACATATATAGGTCACAATAATTAATTAATTTAATTTGAAGTTATAGTGGTTTATAAATAGGTGAAAAAAGGGGGCGCTAAAAAAATATTTATTCTCAAAGTGGGCAGTAGACAAAATAAGTTTGGGAACCACTGTTAGATCGATGGTTGAGAGGTTGAGACCTAATAAGAAACATTCACTTATGAGCCACTAACAAGCAATCAGTAACTACTAATTAATGATTAACTTCAGAAATATGGAACAAAATCAACACCAACAAACATTTGAAATGTTATTTATAAGTTCTCTAAAACGGTTAAGTATGTCATACTTAGTAGCTACTGAACAAAAAAGTATAGCAATTAACGAGATAAGTGATAATTAGATGAATTCACATGGTATGTGCAAGGTAGCAGGGTCACTTAGCACATCAGCAGTGAGAGAGATGTCTTGTTAAGCAACTCGGTATGACACAGTTTGATATCAATGGATTCTTTCATAAGAGAATTGGTCCGCTTTTAAAGAAATATCTAATTGAATCGTAACATTCCCTGCTTTCTTGTATTCTGGTTCTTATTACATGCTTAGCTGGTAAATGGTACAACAGCGACAGGTCCTCGTAGTGGGTCTGGGCGTGAACACTCTCTCGCTCGAGGTCATGGTGCGAGCCATGCTCTCCAGCGGGAGTAAGTGGGACTGCGCCGCCTCTTTCTGCGAGCAGGTCATGCTCGCGAAGGAAGCGGCGGGCCGGGTACGGGAAAGACCTTTCCCACCCGAGTTCCGCAGTCGGCGCCCTGGGCGCCGCCGACGTGTCTTCGCCGAGGACTATCGGCCTCCATGACGGGGGGTCTGAGGATGGTGAGAGGGCCGCTCACCGTCCTTACAGAAGCAGGCCCATGACGGCAGCGTGACGTGAGCAACTCACGCACGCCCCCCCTTAGAAGCGGGGTCACACCCGAAACCCCCCATAGACGCGGGATTGCACCCGAACCACCCCCTGGGCGAGGCCGCAGTGGCGGCCGTAGGTCTGTTGGGAGTCACGGGACATCCTTCCTGAGGGCTTACCCGGGGCTCTCAACCATAGGCTGTTAGGCGTGGCGTGAGGTTTTTTAGTCGGTAAGAGTCCGGCATAACATCCTATGAGGATTTTCCCTCACGTTAAAAAAAAAAAAAAAGCTGTTAAATGGAGCATATTGTTCAAGTGAAAAGGCCCAGGAAGAGATGCACAATATTATACTTGCAACAGTGTTTTACAGCTCGCCACTGCTTCTAATCATGTTCGAATGGCAAGACGAGATGCAAGTTCAGCTCTGAATTGTGAATATTCACAGGTCCACGTCGGCGAGGCTCCTGCCTGTAGTGGTGTTTCGGTGCACTTGCTTTACATTGTGTCTTTGATCGTATTGATTTTTTTTTGTTAAATCAAGCTCACCAAATTGACATTGCCACCAGACTGATGGAAAGCGGTGGCGCACCTAGCGTTTGGGGGGCCACTTCTGACAGCGGTCCTCAAGTTGGTGGCCCTGTGATGTGCCTCTTCATGTATTACAGATAAATTACACTGGGACACGGAACATATGAATCATTTTTTTTTTAATAAACTATCAGTCAGGCATTTGCAATTGATCAGTTGATGAGTCCCATGACTTGCTTTCTAGTTTATGGGATATTTATCACGTAATATCAATAACTTAACTTTAATACTAGTGTAGAATCCAGTTTCAGGATGCTTACAATGCAGATTGTTATGCTGATTTTCAGAATTTTTGATGGGGTACCTGAATGAGATATTCTCAAAACTATGACAGAGTAGCCTTGGTCTCTAATAAGCTACCAACAACACTACTACCTAAGTGATGTATAATTCATCTTTGCTTACACCCTTGAGGACATTGGCGTGATTATATGTTATGACATTAGTTGACGAATATTATACAAGGGTCAATTCAGTTTAAGTGAATCCTAGTCACTTCTAAAACCTACAGGTGGTAGGGTTAACATTAGTCATATAAACATGGCCTTTTTATTGGCACCATGGCGGGGTTTGTCTGGTTTCCATTATTTTATTTTCCCTAATTTTCATTCAAATAATTACTGCCTACGAATATGTCAATAATCATCATTACAAATAGTATCAATAATATTTTTGCTGACATCACTAATTTTAAAGCACATAGCCAGTATGGCGCCCACGTGCACTATAGTGACAGAACTGTCATCGGCTCCGACGCCCACGGTCATCTTAATGCCAGTTTATATCCGTTTATATCCGGTGTTATCCTCTTTCATCCAGGCCGGAAATAATGCAGGATGAGTTTATAATAATGATTAACATAGCGTGCAGAGTAACATTAAAAGAAAAAACATCAGAAACTTCGAGTTGATTGTGATAAATAAATTTTCTGTTGAGCCGCCATTAGCGTTCCAATTAGTTACGGGGTAAGTATTAAATATTTTAGTTTATTCTGCTTTTATTTATGGTTTTATTTTTTACATTGAATGATATATTATTTTATAATATATACTTATTTATTTCAGTGTATATTTATTAATAGTTTTTTTTATTGGCCAATGTAAATACGCAAAAAATGTATAACTTTAATACTTTTATTTTATTAATATTTTTGTTTATTTTGATTCAATTATTCTTGTTTTGCATTTAAAAGGTGTTGTTTAACAGCTGTTATAAATATTTCCGTCCCAAATCGAGGTAAAATTAATTATAATAGCATGTGAAGATGACAATTTTTGGCAATGAAAATACGCTAATATTGATAAATTTATTTTCGGAGATTTTGTATCTACAAATTCTTTTTTTTTATTTTTGGGTAACGTGTTTGTGTGTATATTTGGTAAATAAAAAAATATAAGACTTAAAACTGGTTTTATTTTGAATTACATGGTAAAACATAAGAATACTACTTCATTTTAACCATCGTAATTTTCAGCGACATTTCATTAATCCATTACACATCGGATATCCTCGGATTTAGTTTAGTTATTTTCGTCAGTTATCCAGCATGATGAAACAGTAAGTATTTCTGTAGTGCGACTCCTATAAAAGAAATAAGAATTAATTTTGTGAAGCTCGGCGCGCAACCGCTGTTCCCGCCAACGCTCGCGAAGGTGTTGGGCGTCGGCGGCCAGTGACGTTTGACAGTTCGGCCGTACGACTGGATAGGACAGCATAAACAGCTCGTACTAGGACTACCTAAAGCTATGAAATAAATAGTCACCTGATTCTTAGCAGGATAAGTTTTGCTTACCTGTTTAACACGGCACGACCTTCTTTGAATAACTTTCAAGTAGGAAAACTTGTTGACACAAAAATTAACAACTTCACATCTCACTGTCGCATAGCACAAAATCTGTAAACATATTCCTAATTGAAGAACACTTTTGTTGACTACTCTCTCAGTTCTTACAATTTCTATTTGCTCTTATTTCTTATTTACAGTTTATTTTATAAAATACGAATAAACTTTCTTTTAAATCACATCGCCATCGCTTCGTATGTACGTGCGTCAACTTCGGACCACAGAACACTTTTATCCTACGGATCGGACTGCGTTCAGAAACGTAATAAAAAAAAATAAACGTCAAGTCAACGTCATTCTCATAGTAGTAGTAGTTTTATTTATCCATTTTTGGATAGGCAAAGGCAATATGAGCCATACAGCCAAATTTTGTATATTCAATAACTCTTCATTTTGCTTAAATAAGTCACAGTCCTCGTCCTCTAAGTCCAGTCAAAGTCAAGTAGTGGATACAAGGTGGATACATTTCTGAAAGTTCCTTTGGATTTTTTGTCGGAAACTGCAAAGTTGCGATTCACTGCGTTTTATCACTTCCCAACACTAGTGCACGTTGTCGAACGTTTATGTTTAAGAATCCACCATTAATACACACAAAACACTCGAAATTACACTAATTTTGCGAATTTACAAAACGACGCGATACGATTCCTTCCAATTCGCGCCAAAGAATCTTGTCATTCTCATAAAGGTGAGCCGTGAGTATCCACTATACAAGCGATCACGAGCGACAATGAACTCTCTATTAGGTCTAATCTCATCTAATCTACAACCTATATTAGTCTATAGGTAAAATTCCGTTTAATAGTTTCCGCTGCATGCGCTGCGTAATAATGAAGATGCATAGCAATCACCAAAAAAATAGTTACACCTATCCCTTTGTTCTTGTGTTCAACTCGACACACTCTATAGATAGGTTGCTTAATAAATTCATACTTGATCTTGGTACTGAATTAATTAACTTCACAAGGTATATTTTGCTTAATATGAACTTACTTAACTTTAACAATTAAATAAATAAGTAAATAAATATTTGTGGACAATCTCACACAACATCATCTAGCCAGCAAATTCAGCTAATATAAGCTTGTGCTATGGGATCTAGATGACTGATAGACAAACATATATATTTGTAAATAAGGTCAGGTGGGGTAAGAGGAACTACGGGGCAAGGTAAACAGCAGTTCGTATAACAAAAACTATACACAATTTCTCTATATCTAGGTACGCGCTTGATGAAGCAGTAATGTCAATTTAATTTCAAAGAAAAAACATAGATGGCTCTTTCTCACACCAAAATACAATTATGACGCAATCAAAAATTTTGTGCGATCTCCGCGGATTCGTGAGCTCGACGTGCTTTTTTCTGTAAGTAATTTGTGCATCATTTTTTTTTGCTGGAAGTGTATAAACATTGGTAAGTGTTCTGTTATACTTAAAATTAGATTATATTATCTATGAAACGTGAAAAACTATGCGACACACATAAATTAACCACTTATTTTGAAACCTAACCTAAAAATTATAAGTGGGGTAAGAGGAACTGTGCTGACTGGGGTAAGGGAAACAAATGTTTCTCTTTGCCGATGTCAGAGGGAGTAAACCTTTTAAGAACTGGTTTGACGTAGGCCCGGTTCCCTATCCTAAAGTGAATAATATGTAGCGTCTTTTATTATTATGAGCACATTTAATAATGTTCGTTCGATCGTGTAATTGTTATATTATTTGTTACAGAAATGCAGAATGCCTAGAAATTATGTGAGAAAGGCTTTTATCTATTATTGGCCGAAGAGTTCACATAAGCTTCAACATGTCTTTGATTCTTTTAATTTACACTACTTGAATTTACAACTCCTAATTACTTAATAATAAATGAATAAATTGTTAGTTATACATGTGTGTGTTTTTATGTTAATGTAGGGTTATTTATAGTACCACAAATACAACCAAACAATTGCTTGAGCTATATTTCTCCGGGGCACCACGGTTGCATGACCAGTCGCCACCACTAACAAAATGTTTAAATTGGCGGCGTTTTTGTATTTTGTTGGTGGCTTTTTGTATTTTGTATTTTGGTGGTTTTTTGTATTTTGTTGGTGGCGGGTGACTGGTCGCGCTGCCGCTGCCGTGGTGCCGCGATGAAATAATGGGTGTCCCAGTAAGAGTGCAGTTTTTCATTTTAATAAAAAAAACATATTTTTTTGAGAGAGTTGTGATTTTTTTATTGAATTGTCAAAAAGACATGTTCCGATTAAGTATGGAACAAAATATCCGTCAAATGGCCTCCACGGCTCTGATGGCAGGCCATTACTCTAGTCATGAAAATTTTAATGACTTTTTCACAGAGATGAGGCTGTTTCGCACCGATGACTCGTTGGATCTCGGATTTGAGCTTAGGCATTGTTTCTGGTTTATTCGCTTAAACCTGCGATTAGAGAAAACCCCGAAGAAAAAAATCGCACGGCGTTAAATCTTGGTGGCCAGTTCACATCAGAATTTATTGAGATATTTTTTCCGGCAATCGTTGCTGCAATGGATTGTTTCATGCGCGGTGTAGCAGGTGGCGCCGCGCCGTCTTGCTGAAACCACATGCCGTCCACACACAACGGAAGCACAGGAGTCTTACTGTCCATTACCGACCCAGTTTCTTTATTTTTTTTGAGAACTCTTCGAATGGTTCACACATTAGGTGCACTTTCTCGACTGAAAATTGTTTGTAGTTTGCGAGCGGTCTCAGCATAACTTTCCAAATTTTTGTAATAAGTTTTCACAATTATTACGCGTTGTTCTTTCGAAAAGCGCTCCATTTTTATTAATCGGAACAAATAAATGTGTAAGCTGTCAAATCTCAGAGTCGCCACTTGCACAAAAAAAAAATAGCACTAAATTTAAAAAGTGCACTCTTATTGAGACACCCTTTATATAGCCCATATGGCCTTGGTTGACAACCCCTGTCTGGGTGTCGTATGTTTCCCTTACCCCGAATTCCGTTTTTTATTATTGTTCCCTTTTTGAACTTTATTTCTGACTTATAGAATTTAAATTTGGTTGACAAAAGAATAAACTATGAAACTTGCATACATCCCATAGACAGATAATATTATTGACACAATTATGGAGATAGTTTCCCTTACCCCAAAAACTGGGAAAGGGGAACAACAGGACTAGGCTGATGATTTTGCGTTTTTCATCAAAAGTACTAAACATAATGTAAAAACCCCTTTCATATCGTCGAGCTACATATAAATAGAAGTCACATATTTATGAAATATATTACTAAAATAAAATATAAAATAAAATAAAATTTATTCCCTTTGAAATTTTAAAAAAAAATATTTAGGTTTGTCAAAATTTTTGTGACTCTACCGGGGGTTCGGAAATACTACAGACTGAGAAGAACACCCCAAGAAACTCAGTCTGGTCCCTTTTTTTTTTTTTTTCTTCTTGTTCTTGGACTTTCTCGGTTTGAGAGTATGCCAAAGTCAAGTAAATTTCATTGTGGAAATGTAAATCATTTTCATGTAATAATTCTTCTTATGAGCAGCGTATTCATGTATGTCCAAGTTTGGACTAAGTTCTACTCTAGTAAGGCGGTGGTACCTTACTAGGGCTTGCTGTGGAATTCGTCGACAAACCTAAAAACTCGCGTTTCACTGCGCTTTATCACTTTCCAACACTTGTGCACGTTGTCGAACCTTTATGTTTAATAATCCACCATAAATTACACATAAACACTCTAAATTACACTAGTTTTGAAAACATTAAAACACAATATAACGCTTGTCTGAAAGTTTCCCGCCGAATCCAGTCTGGTCCCTTCTCTGCTAGTATCTTATTATCTAATACAGCTTTTTTTTTATGTAGAAAGGAGCAATTCGTGTCACTGCCAGGCAGCCTTGTCTTCTAGAAAGTCTTTAATGCTATAATAAGCTTTCTGGCACAATTTAAGTTTTATTAGTTTTTTAAATTTATTAACTGACAAACCTGCTATGGCTGTCGGCAATGTATTGTACATTCGAATACAATTGCCCGCAAAAGAATTGCTTATTTTATTAAGCCTAAATCTAGGTACAGCCAATTTATTCTTATTTCTTAAGTTTAGATTATGGATATCACTATTTTTAATAAATTTACTGTTATTTTTATGAGTATATAATAAGTTTTCATATATGTACTGTGAATACACAGTAAGTATGTTGATATCCTTAAACTTTTCTCTTAATGACTATGTCATTAAATATTCAAATTAAAACACAATATATCACAAGAAAAATAAAGTATGTTTCCCTTTCCCCACCTAACCTTACATATACATATCAATTATATAAAAATAAGTCGGGTTTTCCTTCCTGACGCTATAACTCCAGAACGCACGAACCGATTTCCACGGTTTTGCATTCGTTGGAAAGGTCTGGGGCTCCATGAGGTTTATAGTAAAGAAAATTTAGGAAAAATTTCAACAGAAAAGCGGGGAAATCATTTTTCACATACAGCGCCATCGCGGGCGAAGCTGCGGGCATCAGCTAGTTATACATAGAAAACACCCAAACTCCGAAACAAACATTTGCGGATCACACAAATATTTGGGCCGACCCAGGACCTCCAGCGCCGCAGGCGGTATCACTACGCAGTCCGTTCAGTGTTCAACTTTGTCCTAAGTCTTGCAACGAATTCAGATTCACATAGAAAGACAGTTCAGGATCGGTAGGTACCTGCCTACTAATATTTTATTATCATGTTCCACATGAGGATGTATCTTAGGAACCGTGATAGCTAGAGAGTTGAAATTTTCACAGATGATGTATTTCTGATGCCTCTATGGCACCAAATGCTAAAATCAGAAAAAAGGGGGAATCAAGGTAAGCTCCCATACGACAAACGTGATACCTTGCCGTTTTTCGGTACGGAACCCTCCTCTCAACTTGGCTACTACAGTTGGATGCTATCGTGCAATTCCACTACTATAAGGTTGGAGAGACATTGCCACTGTCTTGGTCTGCTCGTCGTTCTTACAGAAGCTGATGCTCTCGGCAGAGCCGCAATGAATATTGCATGCAGCATGTTTTGTATCATTTGATTTTTCACATGATTTCATTTTCTATATTGTTCGAAAAATGTGTCGTTTAAGTTAAACAGAAAGGATATAATTGGAAGCCTATTTATTACTTAACAACAGTATAAATAACACATAACATTAACAAAATAATAATCTATAGATCTTTAATTTAGTTCAAATTTTCACGATAGCCTTTTGTTACTTACCTATATTAAAAAAAAGTAGTAAAATGCACACCTAAGAAATGCGAACAACATCCTACTCATAACCATTCAACAGCTACCCAGGGAACCCAGGCACCGACTAATTCTAATCTCCTATAGGTCGAGACTGTATTAGGCGTGAATTATACAAAAGCGGCATGCTGTACAGAACAGGCGCCGCGTGCGCAGGCACGTGAAGGGTCAATGAATACACACGTATGTAAAAGCGTAGTTATTAAGGATTTTTATATTCAGGTCTATGATTGATTTTATGTTTTGCTTCGAAAAATGTGCAGTTTGTGAAACAGAAATTTTGTCTTTAGTGCGGCCTTAAGAACTTTGCTTCTATGTATGTGTAATTCATTGGTACGGTACACGTATACAAAATGTACTGTACGCCTGCGTGGCGCTATAATTTAGGACACGCCATTTCCGTACATTTAGTATGACAAAGGTCCGAAGCGGCATCGCGCCTAACTGTGCCTGTCCCACATCGTTTCTGTATAATGCACGTCTTGAGGGAATCTACTCAGCTGCTCCTTGCAATCGCCAAGGAAGAGTTATGTTTTTTACAAAACAATCTATGGTGTCATTTACACATTAAAAAAAACATGAGGCCGATTTTGCCTTATATTCATTTTTGCATTGAAACAGTAGCCTGAATATTCAATTATAATGTTATCTCTAATGTTTAACAGTGGGCGCACACTGAGCGACATGTCGCCGCGACAAGCTGCGGGCGCCAAATTACATACATTTTGTTCTAAGCTTCACACACTGGGCGACATGTCGCCGCGACTCGGCAACAAGTAAGGGGAGTCGCCAACTCGACGTCGCACTATTGTCGTGGCGACACGGCGTTTCAGGCGCACACTGGAAGACAAGTCGCCGCGAAATGGTGCCGCGATTGTCGCCCAGTGTGCGCCTACTGTTAGAAACTTTAACCCTTAGACCATATATCACGGGACTAGCCTTTGCGAACCACCGCATACAAAAATATTCTGCCAGTTTTCATACAAGTGAAGGGGGAAACACAAAGACATATAAAATTTTATTGCATTTAAAAATGTATTAATCGACAAACGCGTAATGGCTGTTGTGTGTTAATATTTATTGTACAGTCAACTACAATGAAATGTACTAGTTTAATCATATAAAATGATGTACTGATGTACAGTGCTTTTATAAAGCCAAAAGACCAAATGGTCATGTGCAATGGCAGAAAACAATGCTTAAGTAAGGCGCATCCTGTGGTTAGATGATCTAAGCTTTAACCATTTAATATTTTTATTTGTTCTAAGTTCTACATAACACTGAGCTGTCATAACAGGCCTCAAATAGCATAATGTTCTACTTTCAGTTACAGTTTGACGTGGCAGATGTCAATGTTCCTTGAATGTATCTCAATTGTTTGCTTCAGTATTATTTTATACACCATTCTGGTAAATCTTCAGTCAGATTCAATGTCTTTAGGTGCTCGAGATCGAGGCCCGAATATGGTAGTACCAACCCGTATTGTTGTTGCTCCCAGTTCTATCTGTAAAAGAATGAAAATGTTACTTAATTTTTGTTTTAGATACACCTACTTACTTGAAATCAGCTGAACAAACACTGTAGTGTTACTTAAAAGAGCTGATTCAAATCTGGTGTGTGCTGTGGTGCACCTTCTGACTTATGTAGTGAAGGAAATTACGAAATAAAACCCTTTACCAACCTGCCTGGTCACTGTGGGTGTGGGGTAGCAAAAGGCCATCATCCTCCCATTATGAATGACACACAATGTTTTATGGCACAAATTGGTAGTGCCCCAGTCGCGACGGGAAAGAGTATAAAATGTCGCCTGTCCAATTCATTCCGAGGGTGTCGTAAGAGGCGACTAAGGGAACACTTTCGCAAAACGATCCATTGCGTAGAGAAGGAAAACTCGAAACGAAATATGGTTGTCAATAAAATGACAATCGTTAAGCCAAATTGAAGGCCTTATGGGCAAAGACTTCTATATAAACTGAGGTAGACGTGCCGTACTCTAACAAACGAGATTTCAAAAGCAATCCTCACACACACATTGCTAAGACTACACTCACTTATAAATAATATTTACGTAATTGTCATCACAACAGCAATATCCGAATAGAACAAGAGTAAAAGAGAAGGTGTATGGACTCCGATTGCAAGCCGAGTACTCTCGAAGTTTTGACTCACTACAGTGCGACCAACGCTGCCAATTGGCACAGTTTATAGGTTTCAAAAATCGGAGCGTAGGGTCTATTTCTACCTCAGCTTATGGGCCACTTGAAAAGGTTTTAAGGTTCAAAGTCGCAACCTGAGCCTGTCTATTTCAACACGGCAATAGGCTCACCACATAATATGTGGCACATAAAACTGGTGAAATGTGGATGTATACTGTCCCTCAGCCTACCCCTTTGGGGATTAAGGCTATATTATTTATGTATGTATAAATTGGGAGAGGTCTACATTAAGTGGATAAAGGCTAATTTGAGCTATTAAATAATCCCCAGTCAGTTTATTTTGAATTATACTTACTGCATGTTCATAATCCGTAGACATCCCCATAGATAATTCAACTGTATTTATATCAAGCTTCAGCGCTTCGCAAACTTCCTCCCTAATCTTTGCTAAACAGATAAAATCAGGGTTTGGACCCCTAGTGACATCATAGTCATACTCTCCAATAGTCATTAGACCTTTGAAATCTAGATTCGGACAGTTATTTATTACATGTTCCACCAATTTTGAAGCATTTTCTGGTTCAATGCCGCTTTTAGCTGAAATGTTATAAAAAAACATGTAATGTTTCAAGAAGGTGTTATTATTTAGTACTAGCTGATGCGCGCGGCTTCGCCCGCGTGGAATTTGTTTCCCGTTTCCGTTTCCCGTGGGAACATTTTCCCGGGATAAAAAGTAACCTATGTGTTATTCCAGAATATACTCTATCCCTGTACCAAGTTTCAGTCAGATCCATTCAGCTGTTAGAGCGTGATTGAGTAACAAACATCCAAACATCCGAACATCTTCACAAACTTTCACATTTATAATATTAGTAGGAAGTAGGATTTCTTAATGAACAGGATGTGTAAGTACCTATTTATGAAACCAATAAAAACAAACTCAGGGAGTCACATACATTTTTTTTATACCACTAAGCTGGCAGACAAGCATGTGGCCCACCAGTTGTAACGTCCGTTACCATGGCCTATTGCTCCGATGCGTGCAAAACCTGGCTTAACGACTGGCTTGTTACTGGCAACCGGGACAAAAAGGTTTAACAGTGACTCTAATTTTTATAAGAAAAGCAATCAATTCCTCTGTCTTAGACTTAGATGAATTCTGTAATATCTTTTAAAGAGTTCCAAAACTAAATCCAAATTATATTCAGTAACATTCCATTGGGATGTTGACTTTGGTATTTTATATACTTACCTAGTCTTAAAGATAATATAATAGTATTACATACTGATAGGCAACTCACTGCCCCCCACTGAGCAAGCTTCCCCACCCCTATCAGTTCCGCCACAGCTGTCATTATAGTTGGCGGACGTGTTGAGGGAAAATTTGCTTAGTCTTATTGGTCACACACATAGCGTGTTTTTAGAAAACTAATCATTTGTATGTAGTTTTCGCCCTGTGCTAGCATTAAGTATTTCAGTAAAATTTTTATTCATGGGTTAGGATTTAACATTGAATACTGGAAAACCAACTGAACACTGATAAAAGTACCTATAGATAACTATGTTTTTAATTTTTTTAAGATTGTTATATGCATATTTATACTCAGTTGCATAAGTGGGGCATAACTTTATTGTAAATATTAAGTTGTAATACTGACATAAAGATAGTGATTGTATGATGTAATAATAAAGTAATTATATACCTTCTTCACGACTTGTGTTAATCTGGACAAAAATAGCCAACTTATCATCATCCTTTCTATATTTAGGCCATTGCTTATTCAAAGCATCAGCCAACTTTTGTGTATGAACTGTTTGTATCATATACAGTCCTGGTACATTTAGCACCTTATTGATCTTGTTCGATTGAAGTGGACCAATCAAATGCCACTTAATATCCTTGCAGTTTTCTAATATACAGGCCTCGTTGGCTTTCTGAGTAAGTTCATTGACGTAATTTTCACCAAAATGTCTTTGGCCTGTTTCATAAGCTGCAACCACTTCAGAGGCTGTTCGTACTTTAGACACTGCTACTAGGTTTGGTGCAATCTGGGGTAGATTCTGAAAATAAATAGTAGATTTTTATATTACTGAGAAGACATGAAAACAACAGGGCATCATCGTAATAGAATCAGGCCCAGTGTGATGAAGCTAGATGTTGCAAGTGTCTCTTTAAAAACACAAGACATTTTGCCAACAATACTGACTGGACAGTAAAATGCACATTGATGCCATAAAATTTTTACAGCAGTGTTCTTAAACAACAAAATTGATAAACCTAACATTACTAGGTACTTACATACTTGATAATTTAAATAAACATTGTGTAGATTAGATAACTGTGAGTCTACGAGGTTTTAAAAATTTATTGTACCTACTCTTAACTTATTTAAAGGAACAGATCAATACATAGTCAACCAATCTTACTAATATTATAAAATGCGAAAGATTGTGAGTGTGGATGTTTGTTAACTCTTTCACACTGTGACGGCTGAACAGATCTGGCTGAAGTTTGGTACAGAGGCAGATTATAGGCTTGAATAGCACATAGGCGATTTTTAATGCTGTTAATAAGTTTCCATATGAAGCGGAAACGGTCCAAATTTCACGCAGGCGAAGCTGCGGGCATCAGCTAGTGAAATATATTTTCTTCTGAAGACAAAAAAGCAGATCCTATTGATAACATTTTTATTGAATAAATACAGAGGATGTATAGTCTGTATGACCTCTATGTGTGCGGTGTGAGCTCATAAATAAACGCTACTGCAATAAAAAGTAGCTGATACAATATTGTAAAGATCTAAATTAAATTATGAGTTATTGCAATACATACTTTACTGCGTCTGGCGACTGCCGCTTCCATTTTAGTCAAAACAGATTTAAGATTCTGCATGATGTTAATTTGTGCAGCTTCTTCTGATGACATATCTGACACTTCTTTCTGTGAATTTCGGTTTATTGATAATGCTTCTTTCTAACAGACCCGATTCTTCTTCTTTTCTTATATGAATGGCCCCGTCGTTTACCAACGATTCCGCCAACGTCAAGGTGGAGAATAGATTTACTAGTTTGAAGTTCGGTTTTGAGACAATTGTTCGGTCTCTTAGACAATTTTTATTTTTATATTCTGAAATAGAGGACGACACAAGTGTTAGTATTGGTTAGTAAACATATATTATAACTACATCATTAAAGCTAGGAGCAGATTAGTGAGGACAGAAAAAAGAGAAAGGTGGTTTTGAAATTGGGAGTGAAGCAAAGTGGGTACGGTTATAATTTTATTTTATTAATGGAGATAAATTTGTATAGTACTTTTATTAGAGGGGAGTTGACAAGGGTTAACAAAAAGGCCAAATTAATCGGTCGGGAGATCCGTTCAGGGAGGAGGTCGTATAGGGGAACCACTAATCTGGGACATGAAAAGAAAATATGTTCGAGGGAACCCTCAGCTAGACCACACTCACACAGAGAGTGATCCCGAATGCGAATTTTGGCCAGAAACACAGGTGTACAGACAAATCCTAGGCGTAGGCGAATTATAATTGAAGTAGCAGTTTTATTAATACTCTGTTTTTTGTTGAAGAACCAAGGTCTAGAGGGGATAGTGGGTTGGAGAGAACCATAAAATTTTCCCTTGATCAAGCGAGAGGATTGCCAGGAGTCATTCCAGGTCTTTGATAGAGAGAGACTAGCCAGGGACTGTAGATCTCTAGCAAACGTGTAGTTGTAGGTAGAACAACCTGAAGTAGCAGCTACCTTTGCGTTGGAGTCTGCTGCTTCGTTGCCTGTTATGCCAACATGACTGGGAATCCATGCTAAAACTACCTCTATACCAGACAGGTGACACCTGTGTAACACTGACTTTATCTGAAGGGTAAGGGGGAAGATATTGCGTGATTTAAAGGGGTTTTTTAATAGATCCTTTAGGCAACTCAAAGAGTCAGTCAGTATAAGAGCTTTATTAAGTTTATGGGATTCTACATACATGACTGCCTCCAGGAGGGCTATGGATTCACCAGTAAACACTGAGTTAAAAGGAGGGCTTTTAAAGTTGAGTATAATGCTATATTTTGGGATCCAGACTGCTGAGCCAACTGGTGCTTCTATGGATAGCTTAGAAGCGTCCGTGTAGAGGGTGAGCCATTGTGACCAATCTTTATTTAAAATGTGAAGGAACTTTTGGTTGGCTTCAAGGCAATTTTTGGATATTCCAAAGTAGGGCTTGAATATCGGACGCTTTTTCAGTTCCGGAATTGGGTTTCGATATTCAGTATTTGAATTCCGGAATTCCGGAATTCCGGAACTCAAGCAAGTTTCGTTCTGTACAAAATAGGGGGTTGACAGTCCTACGTGATTAGTGATAAACTACTTTGATTCCCAGTAAAATTACTTATTTTACCGTAACCAACTAAATACCACACGTTTCCCAATTATTGCCTACGGTTGGCCCGGGTAAGCCCTCAGAAGGATGACCCCAGGATTCCCCACAGACCTTGACTATCACTGCGGCCTCACCTAGGAGGTTCGGGTGCTATCCCGCGTATTTGGGGCTTGTCCAGGTGTTATCCCGCATCTCAGGGCGTGTGGCGTGCGTGAAACTTTCACGTCACGCTTTCGTCTTGGGTGTGCTTTTGTAAGGACGGCAATTGGCCCTCCCACCGTCCTCATGTCCCCGATTATGGAGGCCGATAGTCTTGGGCAAAGACATGCTGAATTCGGGTGGGAGCGTTTTCTCTCGATCACTTTTCGCCGCATTAACTGATCACAGAAAGACGCAGTGGTCCCACTTATTCCCACTTCGGCGCAAACACTGCTTCTCTATAAGTCGCAAGTGCGGCCGCATATGGAGTTCTGCTGTCACCTCTGGGCGGGAGCACCTGAATATCAGCTTCGTCCATTTGACTCGGTGCAAAGATGAGCTGTAAGAATTGTCAACGATCCTGTACTTACAGCTGGTGTGGAACCTCTTCGCGACAGGAGAGACTTTGCCTCCTTATGCGTGTTCTACCGCCTGTACAATGGTATGTGCTCTGAGGAATTGTTTGATATGATGCCCACGGCTACGTTCTATCATCGCACCGCTCGCCACAGACAGGGAGTTCATCCTCACACTCTGCGTCCGGTGCGTTCCAGCACGGTTAGATCCGATAGGGTTTTCTTCCGCGCACGCTTAGGTTGTAGAATGACCTCCCTGCCTAGGTTTTCCCAAACGCCTACAGTATGGGGTTCTTCAAAAGGGGTCTTAGAAGGTTTTTACAGGGTCGGCAGCGCGAGTGTGGCACCTCTGGTGTTGCAAACGTTAATAGGCTGCGGTGACCACCGGTCCTTCTGGTGGGCCGTATGCTTGTCTGCCACCTTTGTGGTATAAAAAAAAAATAAAAAACTTACTCCCTGTGGAGATCATAGCTCGCGCAATGGTCTCCAGCGAGAGAATGTCCACGTCCAAACCTACCACGAGGACCGGGCGCTGTTAAGCCCACGCTGTGCACTCCACTAATGTGTGAAGTACTTACTGTGTCCTCACTGCGTTCCTCGCAGTGCTGGCACTCAGGTGTGGTTTCCCGGTGTATTCGTTACAGATACTTACTAAAGCTCCCGTGCCCGGTAAGCATCTGTGAAAACCGGTAGGACAGAGCACCCGCACCGTGGCTCCTCTCTAGTCACTCGCCCACGACCGGTCTGACCGCCTTAAGTGTGGCGATTCGGCGATTCCCCCCTTGTGTGATGTGATGTGGCGATTCGGTTTGTTGCTCAAGTGCAGGTCTCCACGGTTTCCTTGTAGAACTGGAACTGCCGAACCTAGATTTCTGGAGACATAGCCTATGACCCCGCTCCAGCGCCTCCTTGCACCAGAAAAGAATAAATTAGAAATATAATTTATTTATTTAAACAAGGACGCAAGTTACCTCGCTGCCAGATCCTCGAGACATGCCGCCTCTGAGCAACGGACCACGCAGCACCCAATCGTAACCGATGTTCCACAGAAGCGGTCTTAAGACTGATCTCTGCGGAACACAGCACGACGTATCTCGCTGACCCGGCTGGGCCCTAGCCAGCTTGGGTAAGTTATGGCCCTCTCGGAAAGATAGGCCCCGAGAATTCGACGGAAGTAGGGAGGCACTCCATGATAAATAAGCGCCTCCCTAACGCAGCTCCAGGGCAAGGTGTTGAAGGCAATGCCGGTGTCTCTTGACATCGCCATCGCTTTCAACACCACCTCACCCTGTGATGTTACTTCCTCCATCAGTCTATTAATGCGCATGATCGCATCCACGGTGGAGCACCCTTGACGGAAACCAAACTGGTTATCCGCCAGATCTGGCCCCACGCGTGTGAGATGCCCGATTGTGCGTTGCGCAATGATACGCTCAAGGAGCTTGTATACCTAACGAGGTATGCAAGCTCCTTGAGCTCAAGTATCATTGTTGGGGATCGACCGATCGGGGATCGGCCGGTGTTGCTCAACGGAGCAACACGATCGACCTATCCCCGGATGGGTAGACTGCCGACCACCTTGCCTTTCGGATGAGAACCAGTTTCCCTGTCTTCCAGACCTTGGGAATCTGACCTTTTTCGAGGCATGCACTAAAGAGCCCCATCACTCGAGGCCCGAGATCCTCAAGAGCCAGGACCCACGCTCGGCCTGGAATGCTGTAGGGGCACGGTCCCTGTGGTAAAGCGGTCTAAGCCGCAGTACAGTCGCCCCTAACTCACCTTCGGTGACTTCGGGCACGTCGTTATCGCTGTAATTAGCTTCGGGCGCCTGAGACGGAGCCATGTGCGAAGGAATAATGTTCCTCCGCCTTGATGAGAACAGGGAACCCAGGACCCTCCTCACTCTGGGTCAGTGGAGCGCCTTGGGGCGAAGTTTCCCCTAATAATAAGGTACGGGCCCCATGAGTCCCGTCAGAACTACTAGAACTATGCTGAGCGAGACCTCTGTCAAATTCTTACAGCGTTTCTATCGAAGTTAAATTTAACTCGTAGCATAAGCCAGAGCTAAGTCTAAGTTCGCACTATAAATTGAAGACTAAATGTAAAAAAAAATACAAAACGTCATCAATAATATTATTATTATTTAAACAGTATGTTTTCTATCAAATACCATTAATTTTATGGATTTACTTTCTTAGTACTACTACTACTACTATCTTCACGCCAAATCCCTTGCGGGGTAGGCAGAAAGAACCGAGCGCCACACGGCACGGTCCATACACACCTCACTTGCTTCTTCAACTTTCATTTTTCTTTTCATGAATGCACGTCGGTTCCTTCGGCTCTTGACAGCACCTTCAACTAACACACGATTAATTTGGTCATGGTAGGTGTGTCGTGGTCTTCCCCGACTCCTACGTCCATCCACTATCTGTTTTGTCATTCTTTCATCTCCCATTCGTTCCACATGCCCGAAACATCGTAGCATGCCCTTCCTTACTTTAACACCGACACTCTCTTTCAGACCAACTCTCTTTCTTACATCTTCATTCCGATCTGCAATCGTTACTCCGCAGATTTTGCGTAGCGCGCGCATCTCGACCGCGTTTATTCTACTTTCATGCGTTTCCTGCTATACCCAACTCTCGCTTACATACGTTAGCGTAGGTATCAGCACCGAATTGTGTACTGCGAGCTGGGCCTTTTGACTTAAGGCCTTGGTACCCAAAAGTTTGCCTAACGCTCCATTCACACTATTGCCCGCAGTTACCCCCTTTTCTACATCAGCGGTGTACCGTCCATCCCTGCTAAATGCACATCCAAGATATACAAACTCATCCACCTGTTCCAGCACTACATTGGCAATCCAATATTCATCGATCTTACTCTCTTAAGACAATCGTCCAGGTACAGGACAAACAGCAGAGCCGACAGCACGCAACCCTGTCTGACGCCAATGTTGACGTCAAACCAGGGAGACAGGCTGCCGCCCACCCGCACACATGCCGTACATCCCACATATTATTATGTAGACTGCACGGCACGAAGCAGCGCACCATCAATCCCGCATCCTGACAATATATCCCAGAGATCCTTCCGTACAACTCTGTCAAATGCTTTCGCCATGTCCACAAAACCGCAGAAAACCTTCATCCGCAAAAACTTTCTTAGTAGGTTTTAGAAAAATCATCAAATAAAATGATTAATGCCTAAGTACATAATCGAATTTATTTTTAATAGAGAAATCCTAAATTATCAACATTGTAGCAATTAAAGGTAATTAAATTGCTTTAGAAGCTTATAATCTACATTTTTGTTTGTAATGAAATTAAAGAAGCGAAAAATATTTTTTTTTCAATATCGAAATACCGGTATTGATCTCGCCAATTCCGGAATTGAGAACGATATTAGATTTTATCGGAATTCCGGAATTATATCAATTCCGGAATTCCGGAGTTCAAGCCCTATTCCAAAGTCTAGAATTACCGATGGTTGGAAAAGTAAAGATTGAAAGTCAGTATTAAAGAGGGGATTAAGGGATGTTTGGGATACAGGAACAGGAAGGTTGATAAATTTTGCAAAAGAGTTTGAAAGGAGGGGGTGAGATTTATGCTGCCAGTATGGAGAGGTAGCGAGAAGATGTGAAAGCTGGTTGAGAATAGGAAAAAGGGGATGGGGACTGAGTTGAGCTATATTAAAAAAGTATCTGTCAGCAGGGTATTGCCTGCGAAGATGAAGTGGAGGTTCCACACATTCAACTTGGAGTGCATTGATGGGAGAGCATTTCATTGCGCCTGTTATTATTCGAAGGCATCTAGACTGGAGCTTCTCTAGTTTCGCCAGGGCAATCTTGTTACAAGGTTCCATTAAGAAGGTGCCATAGTCAAAATGGCTACGAACAACTGCATTGTAGAGTAGCTTCTGGCAGAAGGGGTGGGACCCCCAACGTACTCCAGACAGCGATCTTAAAGCATTGACACCTCTTTCACCCTTAGTTAACACATGATTAAGGTGGGGAATCCCGGTCAGTTTGGAATCGAGAATTAGGCCTAAGAATTTGACTTCATCTTTGATAGGAATCAACTCGTTAGCTACGGAGAGGGAAACGAAAGGGACATTGCGTTTACGTGTAAAGATGACAGCAGAGCATTTAGCGACTGAAAGGGAGAGGTTGTGGAGTGTTAGCCAATTATTTAAGTAATAGAGAGCAGAATTTACGGAGGCTGTAGATTCGGAGAAGGAGGAGGAGGAAGTGTAGAGGGCAATATTGTCTGCATACTGGAGGATATTACAGAAGGAGTTGACTGTAAGGTCAAGGTCAGCCGTGTAGATATTATATAAGATAGGACTTAGAACTGAGCCTTGAGGGAGACCCTTCCATACAACACGGGGGGGGAGAAGTTTATCTTGGTACCTGACAGAGATGGTGCGGCACATGAGCATGTTGCAAATGATATGAACTAGCCTCACAGGAATACTCAGCTGTAGCATTTTTTGCCTGAGTAGTGGAAGAAGGACATTATCATAAGCAGCGGAGATGTCTAAAAAAACTCCTATGACATGTTCATTTCTAGTGAATGCCAGTCTTATCTCAGAGGTGAGGATACTGAGGTTGTCCAACGTACCCCTACCTTTTCGGAACCCAAACTGGCTCCGAGAGAGTAACTGTCTGTGTTCCAGAATCCATTCTAGTCTGAACTTAATGAGGATTTCCATAATTTTGGCCAGAACGGAGGAAAGGGCAATAGGGCGGTAGGAGGAGGAAGATTTGGGGTCTTTACCGGATTTAAGGATAGGGATGACAATTTGATTTTTCCAGGAATCCGGGACGTTTCCAGAGCAGAGTATGGAATTGAGGATGTTGAGGAGTATACTTTTACTGTTATTAGATGATCTACAGATGAAGGAGTATGGGATGCCGTCTATTCCTGGAGAGGAGTCACGGAGATGGTCCAGAGCATAGGATAGTTCAGAGAAAGAGAAAGGGTTATTCATGGAGTCAAGGAGATTATCTATGATTGGGGGATTGGGAAGGGGAAGACAACCAAGCTCGGGTACGAAGGGAGGGGCTAGGTTATTTATAAATTCCGGTAAGAAGGAGTGAGATTCATTGCTAGAGATATTGGAGTCCACTAAGCTGCATCTGAAGGTTTTGATGCGTCTCCAAACAAGTGAAATAGGGGAGCGAGGGGATAGGGATTCACAGAATTTTTGCCATCCAAGTGATTTCTTTTTGGCAAGTAACCTGGAGGTGTGCGCAGAGATTTTTTTAAAGTCAAGGTAGTCAGACATGGTTAATGATGTTGCAAATTTATTCTCTGCCTCCTTGCGGCTACGGACGCTCTCTGTGCATTCCGAGTCCCACCATGGGGGAGAGGGAATTGATAGGGGTGGAGGATTCTTGAGGGGAATAGAAGATTCGGCAGCGGAAATAATTGCAGCAATGAACGACTCATACAGGGGAAGAGGATTGAGGGAGTTTACGGGAGAAAAAGACAATAATTTAGTATCCAACAGATCAGCATACAGGTCCCACTTAGCGTCTGATAAGCGGAATCTAAGAAGGGGTTGGAAAGGTCTAGGGGATGGGGTAGATATAGGGGATTGGAAATAGGTTATGTTGATAGGGAAGTGGTCGCTGCCCAACGAGTTTGGCAGAGGAGACCAGGACATAAGGGAAGCTAAAGCAGGTGAAGCGAGGGAGAGGTCTGGAATACTAATGTTTTGAGTTGGGGAGACTCTGCGGGTTGCAGAGCCATCATTCAGAACACATAAGTCTAGTTCGTCCATTAGATCTAGAAGAGAAGAAGAAACTGAGTCGATATAGTGGCAGCCCCAGAGAGTATGGTGGCAGTTAAAGTCACCTAAGACGATTAAAGGAGGAGGGATTGAGGTCAAAATGGACTTAAGGTCAAGTAGGATGTGATGGCTTGGGTGAGGGATATAAAGGGAAATGAAGGATATGTTGATGGCTCTGACAGCTACAATATTGTAGCCTAAATCATGTGGAGGTAGATTTATTTGAGAGAAGGATATGTTCCTGCTAATGAGCAGGGCACATCCTCCCCAGCCATCATCTCTGTCTTCTCGGAGGCATGAAAAGCCAGGAATCCTGAAGTTGATTCCAGGCTTCAGTAGGGTCTCCGAGATGGCTAAAAGGAAAGGTTTGTATTGATTGCATAAGAATAAGACATCAGGTCTACGACGTCGTATGCTTTTACAATTCCATTGAAGGATCTGGAGAGCCATTGGGATTGTTGTTTTTTGTGAATACTGTAAGTAGTTGTTCTACAAGAACGGAGACATCGTGCGGTAGGGCATCAGACATTTTAGATAAAATGTTTATTAAGGAGCAGAGGAGGAGTTCAACAAGGTTATCGTTAGGAGTAGCAAAAGGAGTAGTTTCTATAAGGCCGCAGCCATTAGGCTGACTCGATGAGGGGGAAAGTGTGATATCTCGATGTGCCTGAATATCATAAGATTTACCTGGTGAGGGTTTGGGGCGAGGGGACCGGAAAACAGTTTTTCTGTAGGAAATTGGGGAGGCAGTTTGTGAAGTGTGTGTAGAGAGGGGGGGGACTATAGAGGATTGGGATTGATGGATTAGGGGGTGAAGAGAGGTGTTATAAGCTGGTCTGGAAGCCAGCTCAGAATATAGAGCTTTGTTGCGTTGGGGAAAACGTGCTGAGGCCTCCATATAGCTTATGTTTTCCTCAGCCATTACAATTTTAATAGATTTTTGTCGGCTGTGTTCTGGGCACCTAGGGTCAGTTGCCGAATGACTACCTCTGCAAAGCAAACATGTAGCATTTGTGTCAGTTTCAGTACAGGAGTCACCTGGATGGGATTGGGCGCATTTATAGCACTGGGACTTTGAACGACATTGCTTAGCAATGTGTCCAAATCGGCAGCAGTTTCTGCACTATATAGTAGGAAGATGGTAGAGTGAAACAGGGAGTGAGGCATTAAAACAGTACACTTTTTCGGGAAGGTGCTGGCCTAAAAAGGTAAGTACAACTGTATTTGATGGAATCCATACTGTAGACTTCTCGTTTTTCGATTTCACGTTGAGGCGTCTAGCCCTCACCACTTCACCACAGTTGCCCGGAGTGGAAATACCCCCAACCAGTTCCTCAAGGGACCAGTCCGTGGGGATATCACGGACCACACCCATGCGAAATAGCTGGAAGCTAGGGATCTTTGTTATATAATTATTATCTTTTAAAAGACTTAGTTTGGCGAAGTTATTGGCCGATTCAGCCGAGTTGAATGTTACATTGACCTTGTTTCTGCCAAGATTCACTATGCTGCCTTCTTTAATATCGCGAACGTTGTTCGCATGTAAAAATTGCGCGAATTTTAAGGCCTTAAGGGTGAGACCCATCTTTGGGTCTGGTTCAAACCTCGAGACAAAGACCGAAAAGGGTCCTTTATCTATATCGGAGTAAAGGATGTTCGAGTCAGGTTCATAGCCTGGTTTAAAATAAATTAGTTGAATCGATTCCGCAGGGGAACGGATTCTTTGGGGTTGCATTTGAATTACGCATCCTCGATAGGGGGCGGGGAGGAGGTGGGGGAGGGGGAGGGGGAGGGGAGGAATCCCCCGACCACTCCCCAAAGTTAGGAAACCAATAGTTTCCAAGAAATTTAGATTTTTATTTTTTGAGGTTAAGTTCTAAAAAATCATGTTCTTATAAATTTAATATAATAAATAACTTTCAATTGGTATCTCAAAGCACTCGCCGTGCCGCTACCGCGGCGCACTTGCTTCGCTCGCTCGGCTCGTGCGCCGTTAAATCCGTGGAGTTCGTTAATTTATTTTCCCGATGGTCCCCTTAATTTTTTTTGGGGGGACAAAATAGTTTTGTTTATGTGGTTATAAAAAGTCCCCCTTGGGAAGTCGAGGGGACGAGCGGGAATACACTCTAACTCCCACATCAAGATGACGGAGACGTTCCATTTCATTTTTATATTTTGTATTGTTTTTTTGTTCTTTTTTCTTTTGTTCATTTTTTATGACACATAAAACATTTTACAACTAATTATGTGTAAAACAATAAATAACTATATGAAAAATTAATAACAATGACACATTTAACAAAAAATAAAGTTCCGTTACACGTAACTTCAAACACGTATAAAAAAAAAACTACGCGTCTCCTAGACACAAATATGGTGCCATTTGAAAGGGGTGATCAACCCCTTTAAAATGACACCCCTCCCACCCCGCTATCGAGGATGCGTAATTCAAATGCCCACCCGATTCTTTTTCCTTCCTGGTCATTATTTAATAATGGGTCTGCGGATCTTTTAACACCTTTAGGGTGTATATCCGGAGGAATCCCACCCCCTTCATCGGGGGGTTTATCCTCGCTCATTTCCAAGGAAATGAGCGAGGAGCGAGTACAAACACTATGTAGTAAACACTAACCTTATATATCCTCCACCAAGACAACACAAACAGTAAATTTCAGAACAGAATACACAATTTGAAAAAAAAAGCCAAATATAACCTCAAAACACACAACTCTCAACCAAGCGTAGGACAAGAATCAACCAACAGACCCGATTGAAAATACACTATGATTTCATTATGAACACACTCAATTTTTATCAGCATCAGCATTCGTTTTCGTTCGTCGGCTGTTGTGATAAATCTTTTTTTTTTTTTTTTTTCCTTTATGGCGATACTTTTTCCCGCCAATGACTCAGTGTGGATTTGGAAAGTGTTTATGCGGTCCACACCTATTAGGATCAAAGTTTTGTGAGTGTACAAGGAAAAACAGAAAAAGTAGGCAACTAAGTAGCCAAAATCCAAGATTCGTGTTGAAGTACATGTAACAATAAAAAAGACAACATTAAAGCACACAGAATATGTTAGTAATTTAGCAGACACACACAATGTTCTACAGTTTAATGTTATTGGAGTCAATGTAATCACATACAACGTATATGTGGGGGGAATCAACATAGGTCAGGAGGGAGTTGAAGTTAATAGGACGTGGGAAATGTTCTGTAGGAAGACAATCATATAAGGATCTATTCCTTCTTACGCATTCAAAAAAGATATGGTTTGTAGTATCTTCATCCAATCCACATTCACATAAAGAATTATCCCTAATCCTTATTTTCCTTAAAAAAACGTTAGTGCAAGCATGACCCAACCGAAGACGACAGATAACCGAGGATGACCTTTTACTGGCCTCCCTAAATTTAAAAAACCAGGGTTTAGCTGGGATATCAGTTTGTAGAGAAGCATAGTGTAACCCTTTAACTTTGCTAGTTTGATTCCAAAGATTACGCCACCTTAAACATAGACTAGATCTAGCCAAAGAGGCAAGGCCTTGGGAATAGGCTCGGAAATGGTCAAGAGATCCGTTAGAGATGGCAGCTTTGGCCAATGAATCAGCCATTGAATTACCAACAATTCCACTGTGTCCAGGAATCCAGACCAGACAAACTAGCAACCCTTTGGAATGGCATCTAAAGAGCGTACTCTTGATTTGGAGTATAAGAGGGGATTTGGAGTTGCTGGAGAATTGGCTAGCCATAATTGCCATTAGGCAGCTTTTAGAGTCAGAAAAAATTACTGTCTTGTCCACATTATGAGACTCTATATATAAAAGAGCCTCCAGGATGGCAATAGCTTCTCCTGTAAAGATTGAGTTAATAGAAGGAGATTTAAAGGAAAGAATAATTTTGTATCGGGGAATCCAGACTGCTGATCCAACATATGTGGAGTCTACTGATTTAGAGGAATCTGTATAAAGAGTCAAACGATCCTGCCACCTTTGGTCAATTAAGGACATTAGCTGTCTATCCGCCTCGACAGAATCTTTATTGATGCCAGTATTTATGACAATATCAGGGGAATGAACAATTGCCTCGAATGGAATTTCAAATAGGGGATTAGATTTGGATTGTGAGCATGGGAAAGAAAGACGTAGGGATTCGAGAAAGCTATTAAATAGACAAGGGTAGACTTTCTTTGACCAGTAAGAACCGGATGAGATAAGTTCTGATAGTGTGTGCAGTTTAGGGATTAGAGGATGGAGGGCAAGTTGGGAGGTTTTGAAAAAGTACCGGTCAGCGAGATACTGCCTCCTTAGACTGAGGGGAGCCTCCCCACATTCGACCTGGAGAGCATTGATTGGCGATGATTTCATGGCTCCAACAACTGTTCGCAGGCATTTGGATTGGATCTTATCTAGAGAATTGAGGGATAACTTATTACATGGCTCCAGGAGATAGCTGCCGTAATCCAGGTGGCTTCGGATAATTGCGTTATACAATAACTTCTGGCAGTAGGGGTGGGCTCCCCACCAGGTGCCGGATAAGGAGCGTAGGATGTTTAAATTTCTTTCACATTTCGACACGATATGGTTTACGTGGGGAATGCAAGTCATTCTGTTATCCAGAATCATACCCAAGAACTTCACTGAATCTCTCACTGGAAAGACTTGATTTTCATAAGTGATCAAGCAATCACTTACAGATCTCTGACGAGTGAATACTACCACCGAGCTCTTAGGAACTGACAGTGATAGCCCATGATCCATAAGCCAGGATTGAAGGTAGAATATAGCAGACGTAAGTCTGGACACTGCATCCGATATGTCATCCACCGATATGTATAGAGCTAAATCATCTGCATACTGAAGTATGTTACAAAAGGAATTTACTGAGAGGTCCAAATCAGCTGTATAAATATTATAAAGAAGAGGGCTAAGCACAGAGCCCTGAGGTAGACCTCTCCACACCATTCTCGGGGGTAATATAGAATTTTGGACTCTGACTGAAATATTTCTGCCAGAAAGTAAGTTTGAAATAAAATTGACTACCTTCTCTGGAACACTCAGCTTTTGCAATTTTTGCCTGAGGACAGGAAGAAGTACGTTATCATATGCGGATGCTATGTCCAGAAACACGCCCACGCAATGCTGCTTCCTTGACAGCGCTATTTGGATGTCAGTGGTGAAGATGCCTAAGCTATCCATGGTTCCAAGACCTCTACGGAAGCCAAACTGAGTTTTACAAAGAAGTCCTTGGCTTTCTATGAACCATTCCAGGCGATTTTTGATCAGATGCTCCATTATTTTGGCCATAGTGCAGGAGAGTGCTATGGGACGATAGCTTGAGCCATCATTACAAGGTTTACCTGGCTTCAGAATTGGGAGGATAATTTGGGATTTCCACTCGACAGGAGGGATACCAGAAAGGAAGATAAAATTTAAAATATTGAGAAAAAAGGATTTGGTCTCCAAGCTGCTTTTAGTTATAAAAGAGTACGGGATTCCATCGATCCCAGGAGAAGAATCCTTCAAGGGCCCTAAAACTGCCTGGAACTCGTCCAGAGAAAAGGGGGAATCAAAGGAGTGTCTAGGATGGGAAGTTAAGGAAGAGAATGTAGTAGACTCTAAAGAAGAAGGAACGGTGGGAGGAGCTAGTTTCTGTTCAAAGTCTTGAATCCACACAGATGTGTCATTTGAAGATATGGAGATATCTGATATAGAGGTCTTGAACTTTCTTATATTTCTCCAGACTAAGGTGGAGTGAGTACGAGGGGAGAGGGACTCACAAAATGAACGCCACCCTTCCTTTTTCTTCTGAGTCAGATGTTTGGTAGTTTCCGCTGCCACTTTTTTATACTGCAGATAGTTATAGGTGGACATAACTGATGCGTATGCTTTTTCAGCATTTTTTCTTTTTTTGCATGCTTCAGTGCAGGATTGGTCCCACCATGGTGGGGATGGTAGGCGTTTATTTGCTTTTTTTAATGGGATTGCTTTATCAGCAGCTGTTAAAAGTCCGTTCTTAAAAAGCAAATAAATATCTTGTACATTCATAGGATTGGGGGAAGGGATATTTTTAATAATTTCATCTAGGCAGTTGGAGTAAGCACCCCAGTCTGCCCTTGCTATGTTATATTTCATTAGAGGGTTATAGGGGAGTTGAAGGTTGGGAGAGTCTAGAGGGAGGATGAGAATTGGATAGTGGTCACTGCCATGGGTGCTGCTCACTGTAAGCCAACCAAGGCTAGAGGAATGAGAAGGGGAACAGAGAGAGAGGTCCACAGCACTGGGGCCAGGGTGGGTAAGGGTTGGACTACGAGTGGGGGCACCATCATTTAAGACACAGAGGTTCAGGGAGTCTAACATGTCTAGGAATATGGGGGACAAGTCGTCACACTTGTAAGAACCCCATGAAGAGTGATGAATATTAAAGTCCCCTAGGACTATTACAGGAGGAGGGATGGAAGATAAGATAGTGTTTATTTCATTTAGGCAGGAGGGGTCCGGGTATGGTACATATATAGACAAAAAGGATACATTCATAGATCTTACAGCAACTATATGAAATTTATCACTATGAGGGGGAAGGGGGATTAGGGAGAAGACTAGGGATCTTGAGATAAAAATACAGGATCCGGCATGACCATCATTCCTATCATCCCGAAAACAGGCATATCCTGACACTCTAAAGTGAGTGGCAGGCTTAAACCAGGCTTCCTGGATGGCAAGAATGAGGGGTTTATATTTATTGATGAGGAAAATTAGTTCATTTTTCTTGTTTTTAAGGCTCCTACAGTTCCATTGTAGGATTGGAGGGAATGTTGTTTGTTAAGAAGGAAAGCTGAGAAATTTTGGTTTTGAGGTTGTGCGGAAGCTCAGTGTCACTAAATCTGGAGAGAAGGTTGATAACCATGGAAAGAAGTAATTCAAGAAGGTTATCACCAGAACCCGATTGTCCAGGAGAATTACCTTCTTGTGAGAGGGCACAGCCATTTGGCAAGGAAGAGGAAGGGACCTGGGTTAACAGATTGTGAGCCATTCTGTCAAACCCTGGTGAAGATGCTGGGTTATGTGGTCTACGGGGAATAGAGACAGTCTTATTATAAGAAATTTGGGAAGAGGATGAATTTTGTGATAAATAATTAGTTGAAGGAGGGAAAGAGGGGGTAGGAGGAATCAGAGACTTAGTAGTGTCTGCAAAAGACCTACGGACCTGTGGGAATCTTGCAGATGCTTCCACATAGGAGATACTCTCCTGTGACATGACTAATTTAATGGCTTTTTGCCTGTTATGTTCTGGGCAAGAAGGATCCTTGGAAGAATGGGCGCCAGAGCAGAAAAGGCATGATGGGATAGAATTGGAACATGTGATACCCTCATGGGGTTGGCAACAGATGAAACAACGAGGAGCGGATCGACATTGGGAAGTGACATGTCCAAACCTGCAGCATTTGAGGCATTGAATCAGGGGAAGTACGTAGGTTTCTACAGGAAGAGAGTTGTAAAAACAGTAAATATGTGGTGGTAGCTTTTGTCCACTAAATGTAACAACTACTGTTTGAGTGGGAACATATGATGGGATATTATTTTCATTAATCTTTCTACGATTGAGTCGTCTAGCTTTCATGATGCGTCCATGTCCAATAGGGATTTGAATTGAATTAACAACTTCCTCCAGGGTCCACTCCACGGGAACATCCCTTATGATTCCCATTCTGGAGCATGCATATGAAGGAATGGATACCTCATATTTGGCTCGGGATAAGGAAGGGTGAGAAAGGAAAGAGTTGGCATCCAAAGCTGATTTAAATTCTACTGACAGTCGGTTACGGCCAACTCGTTTAATGCCATCTTCCACAACATTACCTATTTTATTATTAAATATGTAATGGCCAAATTTAATGGGTCTAAATACCGTACCTGATGAGGGGTTGTCTACAGATCTCGCTACGTGTACAATGTACGGACCGGAATCAGACTCAGAGTAGCACGTGGGTTTGTTGTCAAAGTCGGGATGGGTGTATGTAGTTTGGATGGATGGGGTTGCTTGGGTTGGGTCAATAATGGTTTTTTTAAGGGCAGTAAACGATATGTCATCTTGGGGATGAATTCGCTTTTTGGATTGAGAATTTGGAATGGATTGGGAGGGGGAGGCAACATTGGTGAGACGGATAGGATCATCTCCTCCACCCGGATCGGGTGGATGATCATCCATGATTACAGATACTTACGTGGGACGTGAGTATGCACACAGAAACAACACAAAAGCACTAAAAATACGACAACAACACTTGTTTTAAAATAAAATAAATTTTGGAAAAGCCGGACACTTGTACTAAGCACTAGACCACAGATCCAAAAAAAAACGTGATAAATCTTACGTATTATTGTATTCTCTTTGGTGATAAACGCTGAGTGCTGACAGTGACACTGACAGTGAATACAGTGACACTAATGATAGTTATCAATTTTTTAATAGTCAACATTGATATGACTAAAGTCAAAGACCACGCTTTCTGATGCTGTTTTGCAGAAGCGACTATGCATACGATTCTTTAGAATTGGTTGTTACAAATTCAATAAATAATAACACATGCTACGAAAATATTGTATCAGCTTCGTCCATTTGACTAGTGTCAAAAGCGAGCCATTAGATTTGTCATTGTCAACGATACAGTGGACGTGTGCAAGTGGAACCTCTTTGCGAAATCGTGAGTTGACAGGGGAAACTTTGCCTCTTTGAGTGTGTTCTACCGCCTACCTGTACAATGTTATGTACTCTGAGGAATTGTTGGGGTTACGTTCTATCATCGCACCGCTCGCCACAGACAGGGTTTTCACCCTCACAATTTGCTTGTTGTTTACCGCATAATACCTAATCTTCTATACTAATATTATAAAGAGGTAAGATTTGTTTGTTTGTTTGTTACGAATAGGCTCCGGAACTACTGGACCGATTTGAAAAATTCTTTCACTGTTGGGAAGCTACACTCTTTGCGGTGAACATAGGCTATATTTTATTTCCGTATTCCCACGGGAACGGGAACTACGCGGGTGAAACCGCGTGACGTCCGCTAGGAATGTATAAAATTTCTGTACCTTGTTATTTTGAAAGCTATGTTAGAATAATAAAGCATATATCTATCTATCTAATGCATGTCACGCGAACAAACGAACTTCATAGACGCAAAGATTCGTGCCAGCTAGACAAGTGAAGCGAATATTTATCCTAAGTGCACACATGGCGACAGTCGCGGCGACATCGACATGTCGCCCAGAGTGCGGAACTTAAACAAAGTGTCTCGTCCCTTTCTTGCGCGTCAAGGGCATGGAGCAAATGGTCTAGGGTTATCGTCTTTGCCTATCTTGATGAGCGACAGGGGGGTGTGTGTGAATGTAGGTCATGAAGCTATAGATAAACATGGAGGCCACACTTCGAATACCTACTTGAAGCGTAGTCTGTATATTACTGTCTTGCTCTGTGTGGGCTCTACGTCTCTTTCTAAGTAGGGTAGCCCTATTTTTATTTTTGCCAGGATATTTTATTTTCTATATTATTAATTGTATACAATAAAGACAATATATTTTCATAATACAATTAGATGTACAATACATACATACATACATACATAGGGTCACGCCTTTATCCCCGAAGGGGTAGGCAGAGGTGTATTATCGTTTCACATTTTTAAGAATTGGTCCCACGGAATAAGTGGTGAAAATTTATTATATAAATTAGAGGTACAAAGGCGAGATTAACTATTTTCTCTGTTTTTTACGAAGACTGATAGGTAGAATTCTCTGCAGATTGCATAGGTACATTGCGAATAACGAAGCTATTCATCCAAGTGGGTTATTTTCTAGGTTAATCAACTGTACGACTCGCGCGCTGCGGCTTCTCGTAATCTGCCGCTGCAGCTTGTGGTAGCTTGCAGTCTGCCGCGGCAGCTCGTGGTAGTTCGCAGTCTGCCGATGTCTCTTCATGTCATAATAAAGAAATGTTAGTGCTAAAGTCATTGGAATAAGATTTTAAATAATTTGACCGTGTGGCTCTCCGCTTAGGCTGCAAGGTGTGTGAACCTCACGTATGCATCTGCGGTGCCATGGTGGAGAGCGATGGTCATCATACTTTGAGTTGTTGTCGCTGCACCGGTAGGCATCAGCGTAACCACGCCCTTAATTAGTTAATCCGGCGGGCTCTGGTGTCGGCTGAGGTCCCCTATATCCTTGAACCACCAGGTTTGTCCCGCGCAGACGGCAAGAGACCGGACGGTCTGACCCTTGTGCATCATAAATCGAATGAATATAGGTTCAATTATATACATTCGTGCCGTGTAATTTTATAAAAAGTGTCGGTAGATGGTGCATGCGTCGCCCCAAGACGTATATAAGGTGGAAAATTTGGTTGGTTCCGAGTACGTTTCGGTGGCCGAGTGGTTAAGGCGTCCGCACGCTACGCAAAAAGACGCAGGTTCGAATCCCGCTCCGAAACCAATTCCTTTTCCATATTTAAAATTTATGATCAGTTAGCATATTAATTGCTTTTATAAAAAAATATCTTAACTTAATTTTTAATGGTACAATGGATAACCATATTTCTCACTGAATACTATTTTTAGGAAACCTAAAACAATTATTTATCATTAACATACGATAACAATACTTAACTTATTTTATTTACTCTAATAATGACATTCGTGTTTCTTCTAATAATACACAGAAAGTCCCAGATAAATCCTCAATATAGTCACACTACTTCACAACGTTTCCTATTGTGTGAAAACAATGGAGTCAACCGCCATTCTATTGTTGTTTGACACTTTGACAGTTGACATGTAGTACCAATGTTGCCGCATTACAGAATCCTTAGAAAATGGGAATGTAATTCACTGATTCGACAACCCAATCATGCATATTATGGTATAAAATATTTCAATTTACACATAAAATAATCGTAGTCGAACTATAGAGCTATTTATAAATTATTTTACTTGCATTTTTGGTTAGTATGGTCTATTTCTATTATTTTCTAGGAGATAATAGTAAGAAGATAGCAGCACTGCACAATTCCCTAGAAAGAGAAGGTTAGCCCACAGAGAGTGAGATAGAGATACGTAGGTATTTGACTCAAGCGGTTGTTCGAAGTGTGGCCTCCATGTTTACCTATATCTTCATGATGTAGGTCTACCGGCACTGATCTGTATCAATACAGATCAGTGTCTACCGGTCTGTGTGTTTCTGAACGACTTAGAAAATGTCATAATTGTCAAATGTCAAAATTGACAAATATACAGCAGAGGGATTGATTTTCTTCTCTTACAAATGATTTGTTTGCGTTTTAAGCGTCGAAATCTTGTTTATTGTACAATTATTTGATGAATATGAGCCATACATTTATTAATAATTCTGGCTGACAAGTACCAGCCATGAACGTGTTAGAGAAAGCAGAGAAAGCTTTAGAGTTTTTAAAAGTGAATGAGAGTACTGCCAAGTAAGTTTTGGTATTTTGTCAATTTCGGATCCCAAACGATGTCTGTTATGCTTTGTTTGTTTTGGTTGTAGAAATCATGAGCTCCAGGCAGCGGCTGCGACTCTCGGCAGGTGCTTGGGAGCCTTAGGAAGTCGCTCAAACTGTACTCGACACTATGCGAATTTGCTACACTCTGCTGTGCCTACATTACTATTACTAGCTAGCAACGATAGCGTAAGTTACCTTGAATAATTTTGTTACTATGTGCGAGAACTTTTATTATTTCTTCATAATAAAATTATAATAGAGCTATGCAATGTTATTGCAAATTAAACTTTCAATGAGGAAAGTGGCAGGAAATGAAGATAAATAAATAATACTCTCCATAAAAAAATAAGAACATTAACAAACACACTATGTTGTGTACGCTTTGCAGTTGTTCTTTGAATTACTTGCACAACAATGACCTGACTAAAGGAAAATAGGTTTTAGTAAATTATATTATCTTATGGATTACTACACATTTATTGTGCTTTTAATTTTAGGCAGAAATTCGTCTAGTGGGCGATGAGGCATTAAACAGAGCTGTAGTCGGTGGATTTGCCTTTCACTCCCACAAAACTAATATCATTCTTCAGAATCAAGTTGAACATACTAGGAATGCAAGGTATCATTATCCATTTAACATATTATATACCAAGTAAAATGTACTGAGTGCTTTCAAAGGTCTAAGGAGCAGATCAGCAGATCATAGTCTGCTGATCTGCTATTCAAAACAGCCAAAGAAGTTGTACTTGGGTGTCATAAAGTTATTCAATTCAATTGCACAAGACATGATCCTGTCCCTTCTGTTCCTGCCTGGGACCTTTTCTATGTCTCAATTGTGACAGTTCATTCGAATGTGACTTTTTATATGCTACTGATGAATTAATATTTGGACTTAACAAAGTCTTATAATTCGATGGAGCCGGCTGCACTCACGACAAACTTATAACACCCCGATCGGCTTTCCGCCGGGGGTTAAAAAACATAAAGTATGCGGCGGAGTCTGAGGCGTTCCATTTAAGGCTGAGTTGTCACATTCAACTATAGTCACTAAACCGACTCTACAGACAACCAAGTTTTTTGGTTAAGTAAATAGTTGATATTTCAAACTATAATTAATTACTGGGCCTTCTACAAATTCCTTAATAAATTTTCTAGATGGATTCGTGCTGCACTAGCTCGTATATGCATTGGCGATTGCTGGCTCCGACCTGGAGTAGGCAAGATTCGCACCCAGGCACAAACACTCTTTCCCAAGCTGAGTCAGATAGTACGACAGACAAATGAAATTCAGCTCATTGTGGAGGCATTGGAAAGCAATTTGCCAAGGATTTTAACTGGGTTAGCAGAATATACTACGGATGAGGAGATTTCTGGTAAGCTGATAAGTATAATAACTATTTAGCTTATTTAAATTAAATTTTTGTTTCTATAGAAATTCAATTGTCCATAAAAACTGTGATCAAGGCTTCTCTAGAAACAGTTCAATTATTTGGAAAGCTTTAGCTTAAACATAACCGGCTCTATAGGAAGAGATCTTGTGGGTAAATTGTTGAATGCAATCTTAACTGGTAACTAGTTATGAAAGAACTGTTTGTATAGTGTGGTGTAATAAGGGTTGGTATACATTTAACAGAGTGATCAGCCAAAGAAGTAGGTCATTGCTTCAGAAGGAAACATTGCTATGAAATAAAATAATAGAAAAAAAAAAAGTGTGTGCGTGTAACCTTTATGCGCAATTGAAGTAAAACTTCTTTGCCATTGATGGCATCAAATGTTCTATTAATATCATTTATTCGAGTTTTGAATAGTTCAAACAGTAAGCGTTACTTCCGTCAGAAACAAAATCTGAGTTACTCCCTAGTCGCGCCTAAAGAAGTTTTACTTCAAAAAAAGGGTGTTTCTGCATTGGCAGGACACATCAAGATAATGTTATGAATGGAAGTGTGGATATTTAATTTCAAACCGAAATGCTCGAAAACTGTTATTTATTATGTTATTGTTTTATGTTCCACCAATTCAGTTTCTTTGCATGTCCTCTCTTGGTCGAAAGTGAATTGCTGGAATACATTGAGCAGTTTCTTTGGCTCACTCGCCATAATAGAACATTATAGCCTGTGGGGCATAAAACACATGGTATTTCAATCCCGAAAGACCCAAAAATTTGTGCTCTTTTTCAGAGTTGTCAAAAGCCCTCCTATCTCACGTGGAAACAACCGAACCAGCAGTACGACGTGGCATCTCTACATGCGTCGCACATTTATGTTCACATAGAGAACCTCTACTTACTAACATATTGGCAAGAGTTTTTGGTAAATATTTATTCATTCAGCCATTTCAAAGATGTTAACTTTCTAGCAGATAGGTAGATTTGCACATGGTTTGGTGCCTCCAATGACTATTGCCTGATTGACAGCAAATGCCATAATAATATACAGAATTTTAAGTAGCACTTTTTCCTTTGTCTATCGGGAAGGATAACTTAACTACCTATTAAAAAGAATATTTACTTATTTTAAGATTATTTTTGAAAAACAATTAGTATGCTAACTGATCATAAATCTTTTAAATATGAAAAAGAAATGGTTTCGAGCAGGATTCGAACCTGCGTCTTCGGCGATCCGTGCCGACGACGCGTTATCCACTTCGCCACCGAAACCTACTCGGAACCAACCAAATTTTCCACCTTATTATACGTCTTGGGGCGACGTAGGCACCATCTACCGGCACTTTTTAGAAAGTTACACAAAATTTATTTACATATTTATTTAAATTATGTTTGATTCCAATAGCATTTATTTGATGGTAGCATGTGCTTTAAAAATGTTATCACAAATTAACATTTCATTGACAAATTCCTACTTCCCGGCACATATTCTAGGTGCGCAGGTAACGGGTATTGCGCTGCGACGTCATACAGACGGTTACGCTTTCACTCATGAACTACTGAATCGATTCTGATAAAATTTGCTGCCGAGACAGACTAGCGCTTGCTTAACGGCATAGGTTACTTTTTATCTCTAAAACAAGTTTCAGGAAACACCAGTATTATTTATAGATAACTTTCGATATAATAATAAAACAATACATTTGTTTCACTAGAAAAGCTATGGCCACCGACAGCAGAGAGCACTGCTGTGATGGGATGGTTTTGTGTTATAAAAGCCGTCTTCCAAATCAACGATGTGAAAAATTTCTCCGACAGTGAACTGTTCTCTGTACAGGATTATTTAGAGGTTTGTTGACTGTATATTTTTATTTTCATACCCCCACTCTCAGATCATAGAACTAAAGGCAGATGACGCTTACCGAACAAGAAAGTGAGGCCATGGAAAGCGAATACCGAATCCCAAGGTGAATACTGCGTAGACTCCCGAGACGTAAATACGTGAATGCCGTCGTAATTTGACGGCAATACCGTCACATTAAGACGGTATTATCTATACTTCTATACTAATATTACAAAGAGGAAAGATTTGATTGTTTATTTGTTTGCATCTAATTGGCTCCAGAACTACAGGGCACCGATTCTCGCTTCACACGACATGAATGCGTGGACGGAAATCGGCGGGTGACGCGTCGCCTGTCTCCCCTCTTGAGCGAAGTACCTAAATTGCACGATGCCACTGCTGCATACTACCTAAAACGCGAAATACCTGAAACTCGAAGTACCTAAATTGCACGATGCCTAAGAACATAATTTGCCTACAATGTACTTTGACAACAATGTTTAATGCCTAACAATGGAAATGCCTAAAATGAAGATTGCCAGCATAATACAAGGTACGGTCGGTCAAATTGATTTACCAGTATAGGTAGGTCTCGGATCATCTATTAATATCTATAGTACAACAAGTAGGGATAAGTAGTGAGGGATAGATGGATAAGGGGCATGTTATCGAATAAAAGCTATTAAACTGAAATGTTTATTGATATTTCGAAAAAACAAAAACAGTATCCTTACTAATAATTAAAGTAACTTAAAATAGTGAAAACAAACGAATTTTATCTATTTTTTTCTAATATACTAGTAAAATCATAGCGATGCTTTTATCTGTTTCTTTATTTTATAAATGCTTCTGAGTACTTCGAATGGCGATAAGTTCCCGTCGCTTAGCTTTTTGAGCTCTTGTTTGTATTTTCGATTAAATATTATGTCCATTCTATTACGGTTGTTAGTATTAAATAACGCATATTTTATTTTATGGTCCTGCCATTTTGCTTCTTGTAACAATTTTTGGAGAAATCTGATAAATGTAGAATTTGGTGGTACTCGGGCATTAAATCGTCTATGCCATCCCTCCAGGCCGTTGTTTGTTCGTTGTGTCTCACTTGCACAGCATATCATTTCCGGTGTATATTTTAACCACTGCTTCTCGTAGTAAATTATAAACTTTTGTAATTCTTCTGAATCCGTATAATTTTGTTTCATAGTATTCCACGCTTCCGATATACGATTCGCTGGAATAAGTGGTATGTTGCTTGACAGAGCAGTAAAAATTCTACCTTCATTGTTCGCAGTTAAATTCATTTTCTCAGCATTTCTCCATAGTGCTTTCGTAAAATGGTAATAACAACCGGTAACATGTACACCAGGAAACACTAACTTCATGGCTTGTACTTGGGCTACTTCAAAATCACATTTGAATTTTGTGATTTCTATATTGAAATTCTGTTTTATAAGTTCATATAATCTGATGTACGTATCTTGTTGTTTATTAGGAAGGAGTGCATAGATGATGGGTACAACATTAACGGAATCATCGTTGCTACCCAAGTCGACATGAATCGTGTACATTTGATAAAATAAAGGAATCCGCTTAAAAGTCCCATCGCCAAAGTATTGTAGTTGTTTGTTACTCATGTTTGTTAAGAATTTCCTTGTAAATGTAGTAGAAAATATCAAAATCTTGCGGTCTCCCCCACCATCTTCGCACACCAAAAAGTCAAGGCCAATAATATCTGGTACTAAAATATTTCCCGGGTCAATATCACTCAATTTTTTGAATTCCGTTTTTCTTGTTTTTAAAAAATTACGTCTAGCTCGTAATAAACTGTCTTTTTTGGATAAAAAAATTGGCATTCTTTCAAAATCTTCATCCACAGCCGGTTTATTTTCGGAAAATACCTGTTCAAAGATTTGCTGCACAGGTTTAAAACTTCGGCAAACCTGTTCTTTACAACTCTCTATCAGAACCTGCACTTCATTTTTGGCCAAATTTCTTTCGCAGGCGTGTCGGTTGGTGCCACCTTCCAATACTGCATCTCTGGCGTTATTCAGCTTGATCGAAGCACTGCACTCTTTTCTGTTAGAACACCTCCAAAGGCTGCTGCCATCTTTATTTTCTTTATTCACGGTGTAGCGATAACCCGAGAACAGTAGGGTCCTTCCTCCTTTGTTGTTTGTGACAAATTGTATCACATCCATTTCATAAAATGTGATTTGACGAAATAATGAAATGAACCCTTTTTGAGTAAAGTGCTTATTGATGCTGTCATACGTCAAGCAGATTGTTATTCAATAGATAATAATGAGTTTGAAGTGTCCAGTATTAAGTAATTAAGACCGAAGAGTCTGAATATGTGTCATATTTTAGCAAAATAGATTTCTTGATGTAATAAAATTGGCGTCATGCTTTGTAGGCAATTAAGTAGCATCGGCATTATACTTTGTAGACATTAAACAACATAGACATTTTGCTTCGTAGGCATTAAAACCTTATAGACATTAAAACTTAATAGGCATCCTGCACTTTAGACATTGACTTTAGGCAATTTGCTTCATAGGCATCTTGCAATTTAGGTACTTCGCTCAAGAGGGGGTCGAGAATCGGCGCCCTGGACCGATTTGAAGGATTCTTTCACTGTTGGGAAGCTACACGCTTTGCGGTGAACATAGGCTATATTTTATTCCCGTATTCCCACGGGAACGGGAGCTATGCGTGTGAAACCGCGTGACGTCTGCTAGTCTACGATAAATTTTGCGGACGGATGAACGAGAAATTTGATACAGTTTAAAATTAGAGAAGAAGTGCATTATACCCATTTGTTCATGGATTATTGTCGAATTGAGACAGACAACGATATACATTGAGTTAGCTTAGCACATTGTCTCTACAACACATAGCTTGAATTTCAGTGAATGTTGTATAGTCTTTGTTAGCAAAATGAACTTTATTTCAATGGCATAAAGCAGTTGTTTATACCGTGGATCTCAATTGCTCTCACTCTCTGCTGTTCAACAATTACACAATAATACGACTTTATGCAGTTGAAATACAGTTGATTTTTGTTTACTTTATATGTATTGAAGCTTGTTTTAAAAGATAGTAGACGAAGAAATTTTAGCCCCTCTCTATAAAATAGAGTGCAGAGGGGCTTATGTCGAGACTTTGTCTGTAGTCTGTGACTCTGTCGCATTAATCTACGTCACTAGGTCACGTGGATCATCTGTTCAAAGTTTGAAATAAAACAAAAATGACAACGTCAATCGGATTGAACTTTCACAATAAACGTGTTAGAGAGGGGCAGTCGGGTGAGAACGATCTCACGGCTTCTTGTTAATTTTAGCAATTTATTTAGACAAAACTTTTATCTTTACAGTTATACCACTTATGTGTCCACTACATAGGACAATCTACAGAACACAATGTACAGAACGCGGTTATGGAGTGTTTCACTGTGCTACTTTCTATGGCCACTGGGGAGTACAAAAAGGCTCTGTTGGAAAGGCATCCCAGAACTGTGTGTTTAGATGATAGACAGAGCGAGAAGGGGCATAGAAGAAATATTAGTAAGTAGTACGAAATGTTTTCTTCTTGTTTTCTTAGTAAAAATAATTTTTGAGAGAATGTATTCTATTCCATATCGTGGTACAGATGGAAATTGCGACACATTATGGTGGTTAAGCGTGGTCCCTTTATGACGCGTCAGAGCTCGCCTTCACCGTTCATAATGTTCCCTCATCTGACTAATTGTTACAATGCAGCAATGTGAACGCACCATTTTACATCTTTCAGTTTTATAGGTATAATATTATCTTAGCATTGTATAGGAAACTTAGAAGTTTAAAATCGTGAGAATGAGAACTGTTATTAGTAAAGTCAGTCATATTTATCATATTAGTCAAGACTATTTTTTTAAAGAATTGTGAGTAGGTAATTGAACCTAGTTAAGCTTCTCTTATAGTGTTGCACGCGATACTTTTAAACCTCATTTCAATTGTTAGGAAAATACACCTTGTCCTGGGACATCCTTCCGAGGGCTTACATGGGGCTCCCAACCATAGGCTGTTGGGCGTTACGTGAGGTTTTTTAGTCGGCAGGAGTCCGGCATAGCATCCATGAGGATTTTTCCTCACGTTAAAAAAGAATATAAGGGTTCCGTTTTTGCCATTTGGCTACGAAACCCTAAAAAGGGTAAAACACTTGTAATGCGATAGCAATACTATGCTATAAGGTGTATTTTTTTTACGAAGATACAATAAAATGTCGCAAATATTTATCTTGTTTACACGTTCAATAAATAAACGCCACCCTTCCCCAGGCACATCCACAATAATATCATCTCGATACGCTCCGAGCCCACTGTCTGAAGTTCGCGAGCCAGTAGAGCTCTCATTCTCAGGAGCGTTACAACTGGGCAGTCTGTTACAGTTCAACACACCCAGTTTGAGTGTTGAGGACTTATCAATACAGGTATGCTACTGATATTTTTAAATACCATTATAATTTTAATGTGAAAGGATTCATCAGTCTTGAAGAGTAAACGAAGTCGCATTTTCTGGCTACCGCATCACAGATGCTTAACCAATTATGTTATGGAGGCAAATAGTCAGCATACTAATTGTTTTTCAACATTATTTCTAACGTTAGCATTAATCGATCTTTTTATATCAGTAACGTGACATAAGAGTACGGTTTTGATCAAAAGTGGTCACGTCAGCCTATAGATGTTTTCAGCACCCGTAAAAAGATTCTAAGATCTCGTTTTCAGACAATATTCTGTAAGGAAAACCGAGACAGGAATCCCCGTTTCTTATAAAATGAATGACTACCTCAATAAATTCATTCAAAATGAAGCTGACTTGGTCAGGCCTCTGTCACTCGCCTATGCTTATGGCGATGACTATACCTCGACTATACTCGAATGTACTTGAGCACATTCAAGTTAGCGGCATAGGTATGTTTGGAAGAAAATGTAGCAGAAAATAGTTATTACTATCGCGCACCGACGTTAAGGTGCGATTTAGTTTGCACGCGGTATCTACCTGATTTCGTAGGATATTAAAACGGCTGCTTTCTTCAAGATCAAAGGCGTGAAACTTCTGTACCTACGTAGTATAGTTATTCAGTCACTTGGTTCGCCATAAGTATTTCTTGGAAATACTCTTTAAAAATTCATACATTTAACTTTAAATTATCCAAAGCAATATAAGTCCATTTATCCACAGACACCAGACACACCCACAGAGAGCGAACCGGACATAGACATAACGGACTCTGAAAGACTAACCAAAGATCTGTCGGAGAAACTCCAGGAGATACAGGATGATAAGGAGGATCATGTCGATTATGTGCAGACTACTGTTTCGGATGGGAGTGTTAAGGTAATTCACTGGCTTTTTTGGTGTTCCGCACCCAAGGTAAAAATGAAACCCTATTCATGTCACTTCGCTGTCCGTCTATCTGATACGAGATTGTATCTCAGGAACCGTGATAGTTAAAGAGCTGAAATTTTTACAGATGCTGTATTTCTGTTGCCGCTATAAAAATAAATACTAAAATCAGAAGTTGAAGCGCTCGTGGCCCCGCGGACTCAGTGTTCTGTAAACGATCACTGCAGTAAGCAACTTTCACTATGGCCGGTCCATGGATGGGTGACCATCCATGTGATCACTTTGTCACATTTATTTGAGCGTTTCCGTGCTTCGGAAGGCACGTTAAGCCGTTGGTCCCGGTTGCCAGTAAAATGGCAGTCGTTAAGCCAAGTTGAAGGCTTTATTTCAACAGCAGGCAGTCACAACCTGCGCCTGTCCATTTAAACACGGCAATACGGCTCACAACGTATTACGTGGGACAAATTATAAAAAGGTGAAATGTGGGTATATAATATGCCTCTGCCTACCCCTTCGGGGATAAAGGCGTGATGATGAAAAAAAAAAAACTAAAATCAGAAAAAAAAAATTACGGGGAAACCCATACAACAATCATGATTTTTCTAGTACCTTAATATCGTTGATCAAATGTTTCAACGAACGTATGCGTACTCTATAAACGTGTGATAAATTTACTTGTAATAGCTAATATTATTATTTATCTACTCTGATACTATAATACAAAGATTATAAAATTGAAATCAATACTATTATGACAAACATTACGCACAGGCCAAAAAAAAAGTTTTATTACGATACAGGTCTTGTATGGACACCTATATCATAATAAAACTTTTTAATCATTACGATACACCATAAACAATCTCCAGCTGAAAAAAAAGTTTGAACCTCTACTTTAAAAAAAAATTGTGTCTCCAGAGTAGCGAAAAATCCTAAATCTATGGTCTCCGCAGCCTAAAAAAAAAGAAACACGCATGCGCAATCGATGTTTGCGCCTTGGCGCCAACATTTTACATTTAAATTAAACAAAGTTTGGTTTTGTTTGTAAAATAAATTAGTTTTTGTGTAAAAACATGTCTTAAAGCGAGGATGGTGGTAATTGTACACCACCAGACATTCTGGAAACTGCGTCAAACATGACCATGAACCTGTTACCGGCGAAATCAAGGAGCAACTATATATCACAACAAAATGAAATCAGGTATTATAGTATGAGAGTAGATAAAGTAGTGTATGACACTGTACATAACTTGGTCTTATAACACTCGTGTGATACTATAAAAAAACTCGCCTACGGCTCGTTTTTTTAAAACACACTCGTGTTATAAGAACCCTCATTATGCAACAGTGTCATAAACTACTATTATATTTCAAGGTAAACATCGGAACGGTAGAAGATGACGATGTACCGCTTAAGTACTGTTCGAGATTATTAGCCTCGAAATTCCTACTAACGGGGAATAAAGGCGGTGTTATATCAGACAGGTAAGCATACTTTTTTAGCCCTTCTCTGTAAAATAGAGTGCAGAGGGGCTTATAGTGAGACTTTGTCTGTAGCTGTGACTCTGTCGCATTAAACTACGTCTCGATCATCTGTTCAAAGTTTGAAATAAAACAAAAATGACAACGTCTATAGGATTGAACTTTCACTTTCACAATAAGCTTGTTGAGGATGACTCACGCTAGACCGTGCCGGGTCCGAGCCGAGGCGGGACCGAGTTGTTTCCGAGCTTTGCCGTTGTCCGTTGCTCGGCCGTCACTCGGTTGCGCTCGGTATAGCGTGAGTGTGTTCATATAAAATATAGGTAACATTTAGTTGACCGTGCTACGGCCGACACTCGGCTCGGACCCGGCACGGTGTAGCGTGAGTCATCCTGTATAGAGGGGCAGTCTGGTGACAACGATCTCACGGCTTTCTTATTTAAATAGCAGATGAATACTATACGCACACACTTATAAAAAAAATATCTCGCCAAAATGACTCCGCCCGCCTGATGAAGTGTCATGGCGACATCTAGCGATTGGAGACCACTCTCACAGTTCATAAGACTTCTGAAAAGTGTTCCTCAAGTTGGCGGCCCTGTGATGTGCCTCTTCACGCTCCTCTTGAAGAACCCGGGATTGTAACACGTGCGCGGGCAGGTCGTTCTTATTTATATGAATCGACAGAGAAATGATTTTTCTTCAGTTATATTTGGTTTCGTGTATAAGACGAGCTTATTGCTGTGATTAGACGGTTCCAAGAGACTACCCCGTGCACGTTGTGATCACTCCGCCTCGGTTTTCCAAAACGCCTACAGTATGGGGTTCATCAAAAGGGGTCTTAGAAGGTTTTACAGGGTCGGTAGCAAGAATGTGGCGCCTCTGGTGTTGCAAGCGTCCATAGGCTGCGGTAACCACCGGTCCTTCTGGTGAGCCGTATGCTTGTCTGCCACCTTAGTGGTATAAAAAAAAAGTTAACATCAATATTATAGAGATAGAGACCAAATTGGATACAAAGTTATCCCAAGTGTGGCATACGTACATACATATAGTCACGCCTTTATCCCCAATGGGGTAGGCAGAGGCATGGTAAACGCCCCTATTTAATCTTATAGTTTTTTTACCCACGTACAGTACTACCAGTTTTATAAGTTACACCAATGTACCTGCGCAGAACTCATTTTTTTGTAAGGCGCGAAAATATATCTACCTATCACAGCGCGCCACATATTCCCGCGAAAATACTCGCCTGCTATTGGCTGATGCGTACGCGCCATGTCTGGCTCGGCAGTCAGTCTGTCTAGACAACGCCACAACGGTGTAGTCGCACACACAGTAATATTATGAGTACAAGCATTAAGAGCGAGATAGCACATCCTGTTCACGTCTTGTTTTTTTCGACCTTAAATTAGTAGCAATAAGTTCGAAATTGCTTTGCAATTTTCATTCGGTTTAATTCGTCAGTGGGATGAGCTATTCTGCGAAGCCGAATAAAGCCGATGCGAAAGCCGAATGAAGCCGATGCGACTTATAAACGTGGTAGTACTGTAACAGGTGGTGACCCTATTGCCGTATTGAAATGGACAGGTTGTGATTGTGCCTGCCCGCTGTTGAAACTTGACTCATTCACGATATTTAACGTCCGAAACATCCAGTACAAGCAAGTCTAATAAATATCATGAAGCACTAGAAGTATATACCTTCATACCAGACCCCGAATTTCTCCCATAACATAAAAAATCACTCAGAAAAATAAACAGCTGACACTATTTCTGTTTCAGATCAGTAAGAGTATCGCTGAAATCGTCAGCCCTGAACTGCTTGTTGGAAATATTGCGATTGTTTCCTCAAGCGATCACAATGTATCTGGACAAAGAGGCTGATGCAAAACATCATAATATTTCAGGTAAATATTCTATTTTTATTCCCTGTTTTCACAGAATTTGACTGGCTTCTTGGTCTAGTAAACTATCTTATCCTAAGGTCGTCGTGGATTCAATGTGAAATTTGAGAGTTTGCTACCCTTATCTGCCGAGAATTCTGGAACTTTCTTCCAAAGAATTATTCGAGGTATCTGACTCTAGACAAGTAGGTAGAGACTGTGGTTTTAGTCGAACCGAGTCTGGCTTATTTTATAGAAATTTCCATACTTAAAAATATTAACCTTATAGTTTAGCACACTACGTAACAATCTTACAAAATTCCACCCCTAAGGGGTAAAATTGGTAACTATTCACTCTATAGCATTCTAAATTACTACCTTTACGTATTATGACAAACAAAATTCAACCTTACAGGTTCATCCGAAGGCACAGATTCCAATCAAGATCATATAAACGATTTTGTTCTTGAGCGCAACGTTTGTTACCAAGATTCTCTCACAGACTCTCTTAGCCAAGACTTACTTAACCAAAGTATCGATAGCCAGCAGACTTCCCACCAAATTTCCAAAAAAGACAGCAAATCTGAAAGCACAGAACAAAAAAGCTCAAAAGATGTTCCCAGTAATATTTTGGATAGTAAAATTTTTCAAAAAGATTTGGTAACGAGTATGAATACTGATAGTACCAATCCTAATATGACGAATAGTAATTTTACAACCAATTCTAATATGACTGGGAGTAATGATCCATTGTCTACTGGATACCCCATGACTAGTAGCGGTGACATCCTATCCTCAAGCATAGATTTAGATATGAAATTCGATCACTTCGGCGAGTCTACCACGAATCTAGACAACCTAGATGCTTTAAAAGACTTGGAAAAGAAAGAAGAAAAGCCCAAAAGACCTTTGAGAAGAACAAAAGAGATATGTAAAGAGTCTATTGAAATTGTCGGTCAAAATTCGGATGAGGATGTGAAAAATATGGATCTTTCGGAAAATTTTGAGTATCAGCATATGTGTGAGGTGTTTTTATTGTTAGAGGGTCATAGTGATCCTCAGATTAGGGGTCTAGTGAGAGTTTGTATTGGGAATTATTTAGTAGCTGCATTGGATATTTCTCACGGTCAATATAATAGGTGGAAAAGTTTTAGTTTGTTGCCGAAAGAGGTATCAGAACTTATTACTGTGGATAAGCTGGTTGAAGTTGTTTTGAAGGTATGTTTTGAAGTTATACTATTATACTATCAGTATTGCCTATAATTTTTTTCTAGACAGGCCTTGATATCAGTAAAATAAGCCTGTACAATGCTGAACGTAATTCTCTCCGAATTTACGCCACAACACACGTTTTGCGCCATTTGGTCTGGTGGACTGGACTACCTTACGTACGGATAGAAATTATATACGTCTAAAATGTTATTCTTTTTGATGTCTCTTGCTATCCTTACTTAAAACAAAAGCTACCGCATCTATAGTATAAATGCGAAAGCTTTTGCTTTAAGTTTTAATTTATAAAATTAACATTGCAATTTGCGAACCGATTTCGGAGAATTGTTTGATTTGTCTGCGATATCTTAGGAACAACTGATTTGAATTGAAAATTATATACGTCAAGGTATTAGTAAACTAACATTACACTACAACCAATACAAGAGAAGCTAACTTCCATTTTTGAAAAATTAATTTATTACGGGTAAATAGGATATAGGATGCAACAAGGTTTCAAAGTAGGTACGCCATTTAATTTGGTGAAATTAAAATTTACGCGAATTAAGCCGCAAGTAGTAACTATTCCAAAAAACCCCTAAATCTCAATTCCAGGGTCTATCAGACGACATCCATTCGACAGTAAACCACACTCTATCCGCGCTAACGAATCTCTCCACATTTATATGCAACAGTTCGCATTGGTCGCTACTGGTCGACATACTGAACAGCTTGGTCGCCGTAGAGGCGAATAACTACTGGCTTTGTAGACTGAATCTGTGTAAATTGTATGAGAGACTGCCTTATCATAAGTAAGTATACAGTGTAAGTTATTTTTAGAATACTTTTATACCAATAAATCTGGTCGAAAGCGGCGGATTTGACCAAAATCAGAGTATAGACTATACCTACTAGAGAATAACTTGTATTTATTCTAAAAGTAAAGTGAATTTCCATATTACCAACAACGAATAACCACGACATTACTATGGTATCCATACTGAAGTAGACGTAACTATTTCAGTACAAGTTATTCACTGTATAGTCTTACTCCGATTTTGCCTCCGAATACGCCCTTAGAATCCTTTTTAAAAAACTCAATACTGTTTGGGAAGACCGAAGTTTAGAGCCTAAAGCTCAAGTACTCGAAATAAATTTCCTATCGGAGCTCGAGCTCGAGGGACTGAATTTGCAAGCAAGTAGATGGTTGGTAACCCCGTCTTTATATCGCGTTGGGAACCGGTGGAACTTTTTTGGTTTATATAAATGACGTTTTACAAGTGCATCTGTATATGTCTAAGTAAAATAAATATATTTTTGTTTCTTTTCTTTGTTTGACATGTCTGAAAGATAACAAATCTAATGTAATCGTTACAGATTGTTTATGCTATACCCACACTATTATGTCCGAAGCAAAATGATCATGGATACTTTAATTCGTCTTCTTGCGGACCAGGATCAAAAAGTACGGGCTGCGGCAGCGCAAGCTATATCTAGGTAAGAACATAATGTTTAAATATCTTTAGATTCGGGAGGTATTTCTGTGCCAATCTAGGAACGAGAGAGAAATATCATGTCATGATTCCAGTCTCACCCCCAGTTTCCGAAAGGCTGATCAATCCTAAAATTAACTAATCGGCTGTTAAAGGCGGATCCTCACAGAAGATCTAAAATGAAAATCCATATACAAGGAACATAAATGCTTCGTAAATATTTAAGAAGAATGTAGGTTGTTGCTACCAAAGCGATTTGACGTCGTTGCTGCACATGTGACTCCATAGCGACCGAAAGTTCAACTGTACTATACTTAGGCGGATCAGTGTGGATCGGTTGGAGCGTGTCGGTGGAACGCGGCGGGATCGCAAGAAAGTTTTGTTCGTGGATCGCAGGAATTGGCGATCCATTTTGGATCTTCTGTGAGGATCCGCCTTTAACAGCCGATTAGTTAATTTTAGCGTTGATCAGCCTTTCGGAAACTGGGGTTTAGTGATTGTGTGAACGCGTCATTTATATAATATTCCGAGAGCTGGCACGAATTTTTGGGTAGGTATTTGAGGCAAGCTGAAAACTTGTCAGATACCTCTCCTATTATATCCCAACTCGGAATTGCAGACCTGGCTGGTGAGTAGCGGGGCTAAATCAACCCCTAAATTTTTAAAAATATTATTTTTTTTTCCCATAAAATATATTTGAGGCACTACGCAATTTATATATGTTGCAGTGTAATACTTAATGAATACGAAAAAAAATAAGCCAGATAATTTAATCGGGGTTTTAACATTGCCAGACGCGTGCAAAAATATTTTGCAAAAAATTATAAAAAATGTTTTTGAGGCAGCTTGAAATTTTAATGGAGCGTTATTTATAAGTAAAAAATAAGATTACCAAAAAGACAGATCATTTCGGTGGGGCTTTCTACCTGCCAGGTGATCAAACAAATAATGAATGGGTACGACCCTGTAGTGCTATAGACAAGCTGGAGTGTGAGAGAGCGCATAACGACATCTGTCTTCGTTCTTGCTTGCCGCGTTACTATTAGCTCTGGCGAAGCCACGTGCGACCCATGAGGTTTCTAGTTAAAATTTCGGAGTTAAAAATATTAAATTTTCTGAATTTCTACTAAAAACATTTTGCGTTAAAGAGATTGTATTGATTTATGGACGTTACGTATTAAAAAAAGCAATAATTAAAATAAAAAATCGCAAAACCAGGTTTATAAAAATATAATAACTCTCCAGTAGTACAATTATTTCAAGTATAAAATAAAATTGAAATAAATTCTATTCATTTATTAATATTTTAGAGATATTGAGTTAATATAAATGTAGGAACCTACTTATAATTTGGTCAAACTAATTTTATTCTATATTTTATACAACCCGTTTTATTTTATTTATCTTTTAATTTTTTAAATGTTTAAAATTACATAATTTAACATATTTCGGAATAGGAATAATAATAAATTATATATTATATATTACTAGTATATATTATTATTATATATTATTAGTATTATTTATTATTATATATTATTAGTATTATAATGTGCTCTCTTGTTTGCTTAGTCAGATAAACGTCTGAGACACAGGATTAACATCCTAGTTCAGACAAGGATCTGATAATACACTGTAACAACTTCTTGCCGTAGCTGATAGGTATTCCATTACTTTAGTCAAGTGTAAGTTAAACCATGAATTGTAAGATATTAACGATTGTACTGCTTTTATTACTTTGATATAGAAAAAGAAAATATTATATGTGCCTACAATGACTGAATTACTGTAATCCTAATATTTTAAGTGATATCTGTATTGTTTTTGATGAAATAAATTTAAACCTTATGGGTTATCGTAAGTCACGTGGCCTCGCCAGAGCCAGTAGTAACGCGGCAAGCAAGAACGAAGACAGCTGTCGTTATGCGCTCTCTCTCTCTCACTACAGCTTGTCTATAGCACTACAGGCTCGTACAAATTCATTATTTGTTTGATCACCTGGCAGGTAGAAAGCCCCACCGAAACGATCTGTCTTTTTGGGAATCTTATTTTTTACTTATAAATAACGCTCCATTAAAATTTCAAGCTGCCTCAAAAACATTTTTTATAATTTTTTGCAAAATATTTTTGCACGCGTCTGGCAATGTTAAAACCCCGATTAAATTATCTGGCTTATTTTTTTTTCGTATTCATTAAGTATTACACTGCAACATATATAAATTGCGTAGTGCCTCAAATATATTTTTTGGAAAAAAAAAAATATTTTTAAAAATTTAGGGGTTGATTTAGCCCCGCTACTCACCAGCCAGGTCTGCAATTCCGAGTTGGGATATAGTAGGAGAGGTATCTGACAAGTTTTCAGCTTGCCTCAAATACCTACCCAAAAATTCGTGCCAGCTCTCGGACTATAATGTCACAAGTCGCCAATAGGTGCAACTCGGGAATGTTCACATACTTACACACATACGCAGTATAGCAGTGAGTAGAGTAGAAACGTTATTTGTTCGTGTGTGTGAACTCATCCGTCCAGTATTGTCCTGTGTATATGCTGTCATACTAACAACACGGACCTAGCAAAAATATGGACTTCTCATAATTATATGAAGCAAAGTAATAGGTGTGCAGCTTAGATAGATAGATAGATATATAGATATATGCTTTATTGTACTAACTACAAAATAACAAGGTACAGAAATACAGAAGTTTTAAAAGTTAGATACAATGGGCGGCCTTATTAGACACAGCACTTTCTTCCAGGCAACCTTTGGATGAACAGGAACATTCAGCTTAGGTCTTGTTAAATCGTGGATCGTTTATTGCCTTACCTGATGTTTGACAGGATACACTTTCGATCCATGACTTTGTATGCCAGATATAGGCATTATAGTTAACTTGTGCATGCTAAGGCAGGGGCACGATCGACCCTAGCGTTCAGCTTGTGACACATCTATCTCTCTTGCACTCTATTGACCGATTACGTTTATATTTTCTTATGACTTTATCACGCAAAATTATCGTTGTTTATCATTTTTTCACAGTCTTATACCAAAAATCCACATACCAAAGCACCAATCGCCGACAACCCTAGTAGCCGACATAGCCAAGGACGAAAGCCGACAGTTTTCGTTCAATACCAACGGTCTTTCGCTGGACATAGTACGAAATATGTACTTCTATAGCGATTTACCTCCGCAGTTGACAGAAGGAAAAGCTTTGAATAATAGTGATGGCTTTAGAATGATTTTGGGCACACTTGTTGGGAAATTGATGGCTTCTAATTGTAAATATTTTTCGGTGAGTGATTTCTTTTATCTAAATAAATTTTTAAGTTCTTTAAAAATTTTAATCCTATTAATATTATAAATGGGAAAGTTTGTGAAGATGTTTGGATATTTGTTACTCAATCACGCTCTAACGGCTGAACGAATTGAGCTTAAATTTGGTGCAGAGATAGCTTATAGTCTGGAATAACACCTTTCATCCCGGGAATATGTTACCACGGAAAGCGGAAATGGGTACCGCATTTCTCTAGCGAAATCATCTAGTGTATGCTAAATGAAGTTCGAAGTCTAATTGATGATTTATTTAGACAAAGCCGCTTTTGGACTTGGCCAGAATTGACCGAGCGCCTTGAGTTAGTAGATGGATCTGAACGGAACAAAAATCCGTTGCATTATGATAAACTGCTCCACAGATGCCCTAGGCACTGCCCGGACTAATCTTTCCAAGAAATGGATTTCCCTATATCAAATGATCGATCTTTCCATGTCAAACTAACGATCTTTGATAGGCAAAACGTGTCCTGTATGAAATAGTCTAGCAGATAAATATAGCAGTTGAATTGAGAACCTCCTCCTTTTTATTGAAGTTGGTTAAAAAATTGTTCTAGTTTCTGTTAATGGGAATATTCGTTCTGGTCACTTAACCAACCAACTTGAAAAAAAAAGGAGGAGGTTTTCAACTCGAACTTTGGGAACCATAGCTTCGATTTTCTCTCTACTGACCCATTTGGATTGATCGCCCTGTATACAGCAGTGGCGAAGGCTGAATATTTTCAAAAGGTAAGCCGGTGAAAAAATTATTATCCAGTTGGTCACACCTGTACTAAAGGTATTTTGCGTATTTAGGCGCGCGGCTGTGTAATGCCTTTTGAGTTTTCTTTGCCACCTGTACTATACTCGTAAGATTCATGTACTAAATTTAAAACAATGTCTTACGTGCATGATAAATTGGCTTTTAAAAAAGCGAATTTGACTTGATCCTTACCACCTTACCTACTATCATAAATTATCTACTGATGACTTGAAAAGATATTCAAATTTACACTAACTATGTTTTGAAATTATTCTACTTCTCTCTGCAAGCTCATACCTACCTATTTGAATTTGTCTCGATTGAAGTTAATTGAAAATAATTCATAAATTTGGGCGAAATAGGTATAGGTACTTCTAATGTTTTTAATCTAATGCCCGCAGCTTCGTCCACGTAAAATTAGTTCCCGTGGGAACTTACTCCCGGGATAAAAAGTAGCCTATGTGTTATTCCAGACTATAATGGATATCTGTACCAAATTTCAGCGCGATCCGCTCAGCCGTTCGAGCCTGAAAGAGTAACAAACATCCACATCCACACTTACAACTTTCGCATTTATAATATTAGTAAGATTTCAAGTACCTATAGAGTATTAAAAACCGCGATATTTTACAAAACAAAATTGAAATGAAACATACTTATCTATTTTTTTAAAAATATCTGACAAAGTAATTCTATGGAACAAAACTGCTTTATTATGTTATAAACTATTAATGAAACATTCAGTCAAAATAAAGATTATTAGGTATCCCAAGCCATTGAACTAATATCACAAGCGTATTCTGAGATACTTGATAAATATAAAAAAACTGACCTTTATTTTTTATCGAACCCGTAATATATTGTATGTGACTCCAAAACAATAATCATGTGTACGGAAACCACAATAATTAAGTAATTTATAATGTACTTGTTACCACAAAACACAATTTTACACACTTTCACGGTGTATTTAGTACTTGAAGTAGATAATTATTCATAATTAACTAAAAAACAGCAACATCTTAGAAACTATAAACAATGTTTGATTTGATTCGCGGGTAACGCATGTGAAATGAAGTAAAACAACCCATCAAATTAAAAACACACTTCGCTGGAAAACGTTTCGACGTGCATTTAAATTGGTCGAGTCGTCAAGGCCAGCCGTCAGCGACTATCAAAACAAAGAAATACGTTGTCCTTTTCTATTAATATGACTGTCTCGCTTATAAACCACGAGTTGGTCGGCTTCCTAGACGCGAAAATCCGCGAATCAAATCTTCAAAAAATGTGAGAGAAAAGGACGCATATATATATATATATATATATTTGCGTAGTACTAACGAAAGAGACACAATGATCAGAAAGCCGGGCTTATCGTGATGTCAGAGATAGGGTCTTTGAACTTTAAGATTTAAATTGATTTCTATGACTTTTGTAGCAGACGAAAATGCCGACTTACCATGTAAATTTGCAAATATTTTTATATTTATTGTGTTTATTAGTTATGAGTAAATATTACATGTCACTGCCAGATCTGAAAAGGGAAGCCACAAGAAATCGGCTTGTATGGACAATTCGCCCCTGGTATACAGTGTACAATAATTCACTCAACTACAAAAACCCGGTTTCGATATCGCTCGAACGACTCTCAAGAACCGCTACTTGGGGCTTAGAAGCTCAGCCATTCTACGACTAAAATACCTGAGCTAAACATACATACGTATAGTCACGCCTTTATCCCCGAAAGGGTAGGGATAGTATACGCCCACATTTCTCTTTATAGTTTATGTCCCACGTAGGTGGGAGCCTATTGCCGTGTTGAAATGAACAGGCGCAGGTCGTGACGACCCGCATTTGAAACTTTTAAATCCGCCCATAAGGCCTTCAACTTGGCTTAACGATTGTCATTTTACTGACAATCGTGTTTTATTTCGAGTTTTGCTTTACCTAAGTAAAAGCGCTCTAATAGTAGTTCAATCTATTTCAGCAAGGTCTCCTAGAAGTTCTCCAAGCGATTAGTAAAACCTGGTCTCCTTGGAAACACGTGGAAGCGTACTCAGACCAGGGTCTTTTGAGTTACTGTCTGGATAGCTTGGACTACTGCAACGGGAGTGTTGTAGTAAGGACTATATTGATGGAATTGTGCTCACTCGTATATCCAGGTAAGAAACAAATACCTATTAGAGCCTTCGGGGAGTTCTCGCGATAGACAGATTTTAAACAAGAAGCCGTGAGATCGTTCTCACCCGACTGCCCCTCTCTAACACGTTTATTGTGAAAGTTCAATCCGATTGACGTTGTTTGTCATTTGTGTTTTATTTCAAACTTTGAACAGATGATCCACGTGACCTAGTGACGTAGTTTAGTGCGACAGAGTCACAGACTACAAACAAAGTCTCTACATAATCCCCTCTGCAGTCTATTTTATAGAGAGGGACTAAAACTGAAATCGCGTGTCGAAATCCTTGACTAAAGCTACAATTTAATTGTCTAAGAAACGATTAATTATAATAATAAATCTTTATTTTCAGGCAACTTTAAAAAGTTACAGTTGGTATTAACTTATTATTTAGATTAGCTCTTTTCTATACATTGACAGGTTCATAATAATAAGCATTTTGATTAAAATGATCAATGTTATTGAACGACTGTTCAGCCTGTCATCAACATTTTCTTCAAATTTGCCAACTTTACTGTCCTGGTATTTATTCTTTCCAATTTTCAATTCCATAAAATAATCTTGACATGAAAGTTGAGTCGCTCGTTCGTCTTCATCGGGTTCCTTTGTACTCCCCATACTTTGTAGACACTGTACCGCATGTGGTTAGGCATTTTTGTACTAACAAAAACACTTGAAATCAACACCTCGAAACTGTCATCTCAAAACTGTTACCGGCTCGAACTGTTCGAGGTGATTACGTTTCTGGCTTGCTTTCGATTATACACACGTAGTACGTATGTATTTCTACTTCTCTTCTAGTTCTAGTTTCTACTTCTCTCTGCAGTCCCGGAGTGCCACTGATTTTTTTTTGTTTTCTGATTTGTTAACTGTTTTGTATTTGTATATGTAAGTTTAAGTAAACGATATTATCTTTTCAGTCGAAATCCACAACATAATGCGCCACAAGACCACAAACCGTGACATATTCGAACGCGACACAAACAACGCAAAAGACCGTTGGCAACACTTAGAAAACGACAGAGTTGCCAACCTTGCCGAAAAATTCCTTCAAGTAACGCTAAAAATGTTGAATGTACTAGTGCATTTGATAGAGGAAGTTAATCCTAATGTGCATTTGAATAAAAGCGGGATTGCCTTGCCTGGTAGTCCGGTTAGGAGGAAGACGACAGGTATAAGTCTAAGTGTGTAATGCTTGTGTTTATTTATTTATGGCTTAGGATAGTTTTTCTTTTTATGCATGTTTTTTTTTGTATTTTACTGGATCAGAGGTCTATGTTTTGCCAAAGAGAAATTAATGCATGCTTGCATGTGCTTTACGTCCGAACTCGACCGCAAGCAGCACTGCGGTCGCTGCAATGCCGCGACCGCACTACTGTTCCCTATTAATTCTGTATAGATTTGTTTTTGAATATATTCCGAACACGGCAGCAGCAAGCACTCAATACTGTCGCCTTGCCGCCGCGCCGACAATGGTGCTTGCAGTCGGGTTCGGACGGTTACCTTTATGGTTTGAAAGACTACACTTTAAAATTTTAATAAAAATATTGTTTATTTAAATTTTAAAGTGTGGGTGAATGAGCATGCCATATTTTTTGCTGTATTGTTGGTTCACAGATTTGAACCAAGCATATCTAATCGTAGTTTCGATTCCCACCGGAAACATAAAATTGTGTGTCCATAAATATTTGTCTCGAAAGTCTGATTGTTTCTATGTATTATAAAAACGTATTTACAAAAAAAAAGTTTATGAGTATTAATATCCGTAGTCACACAAAGCAGGTTACTCCTAGCTTACTTTGGGATCACATAGCGTTGTGTAAATTGTCCGTAAATATTTATTTATTATTTTATATTTCTTTATTCATCAGCTAAAGATTAACATTTCTACAATTCACAGATGCCATCCCCCGTCGCGGTAGCACTCAATCGGACCCGGACGACAAGGGGTCTCTACGCAAAAAACCTTCGCCTCCCGCCACTAGCCTTAAGGCTAACTTTGCAGGGCATTTCTTCAACGAACCGTCCTATATGAAGTTCTATGAGACGTTGAGAGCTACGTATTCTAATTATAAGGTATGTTGGTATCATTGCAGCTTCAATTTGTTTTAATCTTCATTTTGAGGTTTATGATTAGTTTGTGACATTTTCATCCGTAAATCACTGAATTTATTTCAGAAATTGTTAGTAAATTCTTTTTACCTTAAATTGATAATGTGTATTACAGCTTCAGAAACAATTCGAACCCTTAGTGGTTTTTTTACTTCAAATTGTCTATGTTATGTTTCTAGCCTAGATCGTTGAATAACGTCAATTTAATTTGTTAGGTTTATAAAGCTGAATCTGAAAGCTGTACTGCTAGTTTGTGTTGAAACAATACTTGAAGCGCAGTCTAAATATATACATATATGTATAACTAGATAACCCTGTAATTTTATTAATATTGATGAAGTAGCGTTGGGATAAGCGTCCGAATTCAACATATGGAAACTTGTGGAATCTCTGTATGTGGAAAATCATTCCTGTCAATATTTATCGTTATAAAATTGGTCAATGTGTTTGTTACAGATAAACCTAGACCCAAAATCCAGCATATTCTACACATTTCTATCCAACATACTAAACTGCTTAGCTATACAACTCGAGTTAGCTACCGAAACAGAACTCGGTAACGTGACTGAAGAAATACTATACTATTTAAAGGTTATTATGCCTATATGTGCTGATAAGACTGTATACTGTGTTACCCAACTTCTAAAGTGTCTATTTGGTACGAATATGGTAAACCAATATTCAGATTTTATGAGTATTTTGGATAAAAATGAGGGTAGTTCGAAAACTAGCTTCTACAATGATGTCATGATGGTTACATCTCCAAATACGTCTATAGAAAGCTCTAGAAGAAGTAGCATATGCTCGAATGCAAGTCAAAAGTTATCTTTAGATAGTAAGAACCCAAAAATGGCTTTAGAAAGGCAGTTGTTGATTACAATGGAGAACTTCGCTAAAAATAAGTCGGATAGAAAATGGAGTACGAATAAGAAGGAGTTGGAGAGATATATTAGGTTGTTTGAACCGGTTGTTATACAGTCTTTGAAGGTATGTTATTTACAATATTCTTATGATCCGAGTAAGGTTCTAAGATGAAAGACAAAATAGTTTTTTAGTTGTAATCTTTCACCCCGTGTCTGATTTCAAATATTTTTTTGGTATCAGAAAGGGAGTACTTTAAGGAATGTTCCACAAAAGTTTTAATAATGGGGTTTCAATAGTTCAGAATTTAGAGACATCTCAACTTTCGCTAAACCTAGAATTTCCTTTGAACGTCTTGTGTAAATCTAAACTGGCGTGTTCGCTGAATCATAAAAGTGCTTAATGATAAAGGTTATTGTAAAATAATTCAAAAGCGTGGACTTAATTGTTTTAGAATGGACTAGAGCTAATAGGGCGGTTTCATACGCTCCTTTGAGTCTGATGAAAAAATACCTCTTTTTTGTGACGTAAACGAAGTATATAACTAGGGTCAGCTAGTATTTTATATAAGTTGACGATTGCTGCTTTTAGCTCATTTCCATGGGGACTGTCCTGGGATAAAATGTAACCTATGAGTTGTTCTAGAGTTGTTCGAGACTATAATCTATCCCTGTACCAAATTTCAGCCGTTAAACTGTGATTGAGTCAAAAACATCCAAACAATCACACATCCTTCCAAACTTTCGCAATTATTATATTATTATCTAAATATATATAACTCAAAGGTGATTGACTGACCGACATAGTGATCTATCAACGCACAGCCCAAACCACTGGACGGATCGGGCTGAAATTTGGCATGCAGGTAAATATTAGGTGCTTACATATGAAATTGGCGTTTTGTATAGGAGGAACAAAAAGTCGAATATTTTTAAATATAATATATTTAATTAATCAAAGTATGAACCATTGTTTTCTATGCATTTTTGCCATCTCATAGGTAGTTCATTGATCCCTTTACTAAAAAAACCAGTCGGACGGGAATCAATAAAATCTGTGAAGGCGATTTGGACTGCCCCATCAGAGTTGAATTTTTTCCCTTGCAAGAAGTTGTCCAAATTTCGAAAAAAATGGTAATCTGTTGGAGCAAGATCCGGGGAGTACGGAGGATGTTTTAGACATTCCAATTGAAGCTCTTCTAATTTGGTAGCCGTCTGTTGTGCAGTGTGTGGTCTAGCGTTGTCGTGAAGCAGCAGTGGCGTGGAGCGATTGACCAGCCTAGGTTGTTTAGCCGCTAGCTTTTCCATCATGGTTTGCAATTGCTGACAATAGACATCAGCCGTAATAGTCTGGCCAGATTTGAGAAAACTGTAATGAACAATACCGGCACTAGTCCACCAAACGCTTACAAGTAACTTTTTTGGGGTTAATTTTCGCTTGGGGCAGGATTTGGCTGGCTGGCCAGGATCCAACCATTGCGCTGAGCGCTTTCGATTATCGTAAAGAATCCATTTTTCGTCACAGGTAATGATTCGGTTTAAAATACCTTCATTATTGTGCCGGTTCAGTAATGTAACGCAGCAGTCGACGCGCTTTTGCCGGTTTGCTTCAGTCAATTCGTGAGGTACCCACCTTTCAAGCTTTTTAATCTTCCCAATTTGCTTCAAGTGAATTAAAACAGTTTTATCACTAACACCGCAGCCTGCAGCTAACTCGGACGTGGTTTGCGATGGATCCGCTTCCACAATAGCTTCAATACTTCATTATCAACTTGAGTCTCAGGCCGTCCACGGGGCTTGTTCTGCAGGTCGACATTTCCTGAACGAAAACGTTGGAACCAAAAACGAACTGTGTTTTCTTTTGCAACATGACCGCCATACACATCATTCACCCTTCTAGTCGTTTCCGCAGCACTAGTGCCACGGCGGAACTCGTACTCGTAAATAATGCGATATTTTAAGTTTTCCATTTTGTAAAATGAGTGACGCAAACAGAAAAAAACAGAAGAAAAAAACAAATGAATGACGGTCATCGAAGGATAAATACATGAGTAAATAGCTGGGAAAATTTGAATTTGGAATTCCTTACCAAAGAGGAGAAAATCGTAATTAAAGTGGCCAGTACGAAAAACGCCAATTTGATGTGTAAGCACCTAATATTATGACGTAGGCATCAGCTAAGAAAGGATTTTAATAAATTCTACCCCTAAGGGGATGAAATACGGGAATCGGGAACGGAAACAAATTTTACGCGGGCGAAGCTGCAGGCATCAGCTAGTATTAATATATTTATAACAAGTAAACAATAAAATGTCTTTTCAGAGCTACACAATGCAAAACGATATCCCACTGCAATGCGAAGTACTGTCCTTACTAAATCAACTAATGACTCTGAGAGTCAACTATTGTATGTTGGATAGCGACCAGATATTTATCGGTTTTCTATTGAAACAGCTTGATTTGGTTGAACAACATGAGATTCCGTAAGTATCCTGTAAGATCTCTTAGTAGTTTTACAATCGAATGTTAGAGGCTTATTTGAATCCTGGGGATATTCTCCCGAGGGCTCCCAACAGTAGGCAGTAGGTAAGGAACGTGTGGCTTTTAGTCGGTATAAGAGTCCAAGCATCCATGACGGATTTTCCACATGGTAAAAAAAGATCATTATCTTCTAGCTTGTTTATTTAATAAAGTTTTGGAAAGGGAACTATAAGTATAATATACGAGTAATTCTTCTGCGTACGTGACAAATTGCGTCAACGTGACAATGCAAACGTGGCATATAAATTCTGAACTGGCTGCATACCTAAGTACATATTATGATAACGCCTTTATCGCCGTAGGTCCACAATTCTACTTCTAGGTCCTCTTATAGGTTTTTGTCCCACGTAATAGGTGGTGAGCCTATTGCCCTGTTCAATTGAACGGACGCAGGTTGTGACGACCCACTGTTCGAATTTTTCAAGCCGGCCATTAGGGCGTCAACCTGGCTTAACGACTGTAATGTTACTGAAAATCGGAACCAACGACTTTACGTGCCTTCCGAAATACGGTAACACACAAAGTGGTCACGCAGTGGGCAGCTATCCAGGGACCGGCCATAGCTAAAGTTGCTTACTGCTGTAATCGTTTACAAAACACTGAGTCCGCGGGGCCACGAGCGCTTTAATATAATAGTAATAAGGTAATATTGTTTTGTTGCAGAGATTGCTGCATCCTAGTGAATAGTATTCTAATGTTCATGGTGCAACTGTCCTCGTCTAAACACCATACTAAACAAATCATTGAAATACCTAAGGTAAGTGGGTAAACCTTACTCGTATTTACTATAACTGCCGCTGACGATTTATTATTAAATTCTCTACGACACGAATTGCCAAAAACACTGATCGCAATAATAACAAAGGTTTTTTTAACGTCGATCGTCGTCGACCGACCGCCTAAAGAACCTAACTTAACGCTTAACAGTATACGGTTGAAGGATAGTAGCTTCAGTAGTAGTAGTTTTTCCGGCAGATCGATGTGGCACCGTGTGGTTTTAGTCGGTAGTAAATCCATAGGATTTCCACATTCAAAAAAAGACATTGGAATTAAAACGTAGCCTATGTTGCTTCTAAATAATTTGGCTTACTTATGACGAAAGAATTTGAAAAATAGGTTCAGTAGGTAAGTAGTTTCGCAGTTTATTGATAACAAATATATAGGTACACACTAGCTGATGCCCGCAGCTTCGCCCGCGTAAAATTTCACTTCCCGCGGGAACTTATTCCCGGGATAAAAATTAGCTTATGTGTTATTCTAGACTATAATGTATACCTGTATAAAATTTCAGCCAGATCCGTTCAGCCGTTCGAGCGTGAAAGAGTAACAAACATCCACACTCACAAACATTCGCATTTTTAATATTAGTAAGATTATCGGGTCTTTTTCGCGTAAACATTTCAAACTTCGCTCACCTCTCGACGTTTCGGCTATGTTACAATAGCCGTGGTCACGAGTAGACTGAAACGTCGAGAGGTGAGCGAAGTTTGAAATGTATTCGCGAAAAAGACCCGCAATCAATAATGTGTAATGCAAGTCGTGTGAGTTTAAAAACCTTATTACAAATAAATATTTACTCTTTATTATTTTCATAGCCTGTGTTGCTACAAAATAATTAGGCTTCCTAATTGCAAAAGAATTTCTAAAATCGGGTCAGTATTTTCACAGTTTATCGATTACAAACAAATCTTTCCTCATTATAATATTAGTGTATAAATAGATTACTATTTTCATTTCAGCTAATACAATTGTGTGACGGATTAATGGCATCCGGTGCTCATGCTGAATGTATAGCAGGGTTGGAGCCTGTTGCGGTTAAGGTGTTCAGCAATATGGGAGGTATGTATAAACAACTCTTTTGTGAAGCATGAAATTAACTCCCAAATCATCATAAAAAGTCATGGCGACGTGTAATGAAATATCAATTGACAGTGGCCCTATAGGTAGCGGCCATTTATCTACGAAAATACCTAGATGCACAACTTCAAACAAAAATAACACCTAAAAGTGTCACCAATTATACATACGCAATTATAGTAATGACGTAAACGTATTTTTGTTACAAATTCAACCTTACGGGTATGACATAAAGTTGTATTTACAAACTAAGATGTAGTCGAAATGAGTGGATAATTTGAAACAGGGCGCTCATTTCTGCCGTCCGGTTTCCAGACCCTGAATGTGTATCTTGGGGTTTTTGTATATGGTGGCGGCCCTAAGATACGCCTTTTCACGTACTGCTTTTAAAACTTGGAGCTGCATGGAGCGGGGGCTATCGTTGGATTGGTCTTTCAAAAACATTGTAGGTTCCGTTTGTGAAATGTGCAGATTTTAGGTATTTGTTATCGCCAGAGTCATTTCTCTTAAACTTTCTTTATGACTCACGCACATCGGATCATTCCCAGTATAGCCCGTTCGCTCTAAGTTTGCCGCTGGCGTAAAGGCGAAGTAGGGAAAGCGAGCGGCAAACTTAGAGCGAACGGGTAGTAGTTAAAAAATTGCTTGCACCTGTATTTTCTAAATGGTTGTCACGTTAAGATTACAAAAAAATGGGTGAAAGCTATTCCCAACTTCACTGTTTTATCCAACTTCATATGTTTTAAAAATTGATAAATTTACTGCCAAGGAACTACTTGGAACAAAAGCGTCACTAGTTCCGTCACGGAACTTCTTGCACGGAACTACTGGAAATGTTTTATAATAATTTATTTTCAGGAACAAGCGTGTTAGGCAGAGCCCAACAGCAAGAAGCCCAAGCGACGAGAGAAGTTTTATTCTACATGTTACAGAAAACTATGCACCAACATAAGGTATTTGTTAACCGACTTCAAAAAAGGAGGAGGTTACTCAATTCGACGGTTTATATATATTTTTGAATGTTTGTTCGCGCAGAACTCCGTCGTTTATGGACCGATTTGAAAGTTTTTTTTTCGTTGGAAAATAGATGGTCCCATTAGATGGAAGCCAGGATCTGATGATGGTATCGTGAAGAAATCGAAGGGAACTTTTGAAAATTCTAGGAGCATGTTAGAAAGCCGCACTTGGAACATAATTCATCAGATAAGCTGTAAAAAAATAACAGACGTTACATGTCACATTAACTATAATCGGTTCAAGTATTAATTAAACTTTTATTGAAATAGATAATGCTAATCTCTTACCCCATATTGCATTCTGAAAGCATCTACATTTTTGTAGTTAATACATACATATATATAGTCACGCCTTTATCCCCGAAGGGGTAGGCAAAGGCATAGTATACGCTCACATTTCACCTTAAGTGTTATGTCCCACGCAATAGGTGGTGAGCCCATTGCCGTGTTGAAATGGACAGGCGCAGGTCGCCGTGACCCGCAGTCGAAATTTTTTAAGCCGCACTCTAGGCCTTCAACTTGGCTTAACGATTGTCATTTTACTGACAACCGGGTTCCATTTTGAGTTTTTCTTCTTTACGCAATGGATCTTTTTGCGAAAGTGTTCCCTTAGCCGCCTCTTACGACAACCTCTGGATGTATTGGGGTGGCGACAATTTGTACTCTTACCAGTCGTAACACGAGACCCCGTCGCCACACGGAGCATTATACGAAAATTATTATCATTCTACCTGTCAATTAATTCTTACGAGTACTACTCGTAAGAATTAATTGACAGGTAGAATGTATATCAAAAGATTTGTATCGCGCGACTAATATGTGTCGACTCCAAATAAGACAGTTTTGATTTTAACTTATCTTTTTCTCACTTTATAGGTTCTAGAACTAGTATCATGCGTGCTATCAGTCTCCCAAGAGCATCCAGAGAGCTACTACCGATGGTCAGAGCTTGCCAGCGACACATTACTCAACCTACTATCTCAAACTTCAGTAGAATGTGATACTCACGCGGCCATTGGCGCTTTAGAACGGCTGTTGGACGCTGTGTATAAAGATGTATTGTTAGAACAAACTAGGATTGAAGTATTGCTGAAGATATTGTTTAAAGCTCCTCCAGACCCGGTAAGTGTGAACTGAACTCTATTCTCGAAGTCATAAGGTTGAAAATACCAGAAATATCATGTCAAATGTAATCTAGATATCAAATAGAAAGGCTTTTAGACGCCGTGTATAAAGATGTCTTGTTAGAACAGACTAGGATTGAAGTGCTGCTATTCATATTGTTCAAAGCTCCTCCAGATCCTGTAATTGTGAATTGAACTTTAATGTTAAAGAAATAAGGTTAAAAATAGGTACCATGTCAAATTTAATCTAGATATAAAATAGAAAGGCTTTTAGACGCCGTGTATAAAGATGTCTTGGTAGAACAGACTAGGATTGAAGTGCTGCTATAGATATTGTTTAAAGCGCCACCGGATACAAAAATGTGAATTGAACTTTAATGTTAAAGAAATTAGGTTGGAAATACCATGTCAAATGTAATCTAAATATAAAATAGAAAGGCTTTTAGTCGCCGTGTATAAATGTTAGAACAGACTGGAGTTGAAGTATTGTTGAAGATTTTGTTTAAAGCGCCTCCAGATCCGGTAAGTGTGAAAATTCAGTAATAGAATAGGACGTTGAACTGCTGTATTCGTTGATTATTTTTTACATTGTGTAAGCAAATTTTAAGGTTTAGTTTAAATTACTTAACCCTTTTAAAGCTGTCTGTATCAGCACCTTGTACGTTTGTTAACAAGAGCACCTCCTTATTTTAAACGAGGTTGACTTGCGACTTAGAGATCCCTGTATAAACGACAGGCCATAAACGACATTACTCTATGAAATTACATAGAGTGAATTACATTTAAAAGGCTAATATTGTTAATCAGGAAAAATAAACACAACTGTATGCCAATCAATTTTCACATACGTACGATGGCATAGAGCTAAGAGAGTTTTTCTGACAATGCAGCAGATTTTTGGATGGTCATTCCACACGACAGTTTTATTCTTTCGCCTACAGACTAAGGAACATAAAGCTAATACGTTCCATTTTCTTTTCAGACAACAACACCTTTCAAACTAAAACTACGCTACCTATCAATAATAATGGTACTACTACGAAAAATACTAATCCTTGTGCCGGAAACAGAGATTCTATTATCAATCAACGACATAAAATCAACGTGTGTGTCTCCACAATCCATATTCTTCAACGTCAAAACTGATGTGGACCCTTTAAACGTTCAGAATGTGAACGAGAACTGTGCAAATCTATCGCCAGATGTCGTGTTAGTCAGGTTTTTGTTTAAAACCTTGACGTATGCGATAATGGAAATGGACAATGTGTACGAAAATGTTGAAAAGGAGCAAAATGAGCTGTTGTATTCGGTGTGTGTAAATATTATTGTGCAAGTCAAGAATATGTTGCATTTGGCAGGTGAGAATCGGAATCTATACTGATATTATAAAGAGGAAAGATTTGATTGTTTGTCATCGAATAGGCTCCGAAACTACTGGACCGATTTAAAAAATTCTTTGACTGTTGAGAAGCTACACTCTTTGCGGTGAACATTGGCTATATTTTATTCCCGTATTCCCACGGGAACGGGAATTACGCGGGTAAAACCGCGTGACGTCCGCTAGTGTTTTATATGGCCCTTTGCCACATGTAGAAGACATTTAGCCACTGCCGAAGGTCCTTTAGGGTTGAACTGTATCCGACCATATTGTGCGGCAATTATACTTCTATCCTATTCTGTTACTTAGGACTGTAATTTACTAGAGTGAGAAAGAGAATTCCGCAGCGTGTTGTCGTGCTCCAGCTCTTTTTCTCACTCTAGTAAATTGCGGCCCTGAGTAACAGAAAAGTATAAAAGTACCCTTTGAATGTTACAAAGGGTTGAGCTTATGAAAAAGATTTGAAAAACTTAATGAATGTTGGTTTTAGAAATCATCTGATAGTTTAAATTTTCATACATACATACATTTGGTCACGCCTTTATCCCCGAAGGGGTAGGCAGAGGCATACAATATGCCCACATTTCACCTTTTTTGTATAATTTGTCCCACGTAATAGGTGGTGAGCCGTATTGCCGTGTTTAAATGGACAGGCGCAGGTTGTGACTGCCTGCTGTTGAAATAAAGCTTTCAACTTAGCTTAACGACTGCCATTTTACTGGCAACCGGGACCAACGGCTTTGTTCGATAACTCAGTGTAGTTAGTGGACTGTCTTTCTGGTAGTTCCTGCAGGCACATAAGACGACACAAGAAGTTTCTTAAATCGGACCGCCACCAAGAATGATTCGCCACTTACCTTGATTCCCGGTCTTCTTAAGGATGCTCCGAGGCCTTGAGATTCCCTTGAGGTTGTTTCCGAGTTGCCGTGTCGACCGAGGCGCTGACGTGTGGATGGGTTGCCGGCAATCCACCACAGGCGCACACACAAGATGTTCGAACCGCGTCCGAGATTTAACTGAGCGGTCGATGCGAAACCGGCCGCCCGCCCGGCAAGGAAGCGCGGGGCGGGGGATAGCCAGCCGAGTGACGAGTTCTCCCGATGGCCGACCGTGTCGCCGAAACATCCTGCCGCCTAACCAAGGTTCTGCCTTGGTTACCCACTAAACCACCGAAGGCAATCCACAAAGCTTAGAGACAGGTCGTAAGATGTTCCCTTGCTGAGTCCTGACCTCTACAACTCTGACAATTCCGTCCCTACCCGGAAGTAACCTAACGATCCGACCGCGTTTCCATTAGAGAGGGGGTAAATTATCCTCCTTTATCAATATCAGGTCATCGACCTTGGGAGCCTCGTTATGAGAAGTCCACTTATGCCTTTGTTGGAGTGTGTGAAGATATTCACATCTCCACCGAGACCAGAAATGCTGGGATATCTTTTGAATAAGTTGGTACCGAGACAACCGGTGCTCCGGAGTTTCCGTGTAGGGATACTCAGGAAGTGCAACGAGAGGTTGCCCTATTAGGAAATGACCGGGGGTCAATACATCAAGGTCTTCCGAGTCCGTACTAAGGGGGCAAAGCGGCCGAGAATTCATTACCGCTTCTACCTTGGTAAAAAAGGTGGTCAGCTCTTCGAAAGTGAGCTTGGCTTCTCCGAGAACCCGTTTCGCATGTGTCTTGGCACCCTTCACTGCCGACTCGAATATCCCACCGCTTGAAGGGTTTGAAGGGCAATTGAAGAGCCAAGTTATGTTTTGAGCCGTCAGCTTCCGATCAATTTCCTGGTGATGGTTCGGTAAGAATATGTATAACTCCTTTAAATATTTATCGGTTCCCGTGAAGTTTGTACCGCAGTCTGATCGGATCAAGGACGGTACGCCTCTCCTAGATACGAACCTAGTCAAGGCTGCCACGAAGGCTTCAACTGATAAGTTTGATACAATTTCCAGATGTACCGCCTTAACCGACAAGCAAATGAAAACGCATAAGTAACACTTTTGAACCCTTGCATTACGCAACGAGCTCGTTTTAACGTAAAAAGGTCCAGCGAAATCCGTGCCGACCCCGACGAAAGGTCTGACTCCGGTAACACGATCGGCAGGCAAATCCGCCATATATGGCTGTTTAGGCCGAGCCGGGTGTAGTGGGGCCCTACCAACACCTCCGGGCCCAAGTCAACCTCACGTGCAAGCTCGTGCACCTGCTGAACAACGGACGAGGCTCTGACGTCGGCGGTCCATTTCAACACGGCGATGGGCTCACCACCTGGTACGTGGGACCGAATTGTACACGGTGAAATGTGGGCCGGTATAGGCCTCTGCCTACCCCTTCGGGGATAAAGGCGTGAGTATATTATGTATGTAGGCCGAGCCCGGTGTCGAAAACATTGAACGCATTTAAACGTTATGTGTCGCGTGACACGCCGCGCCGAGATAATCCAGTAGCGTCGTGAGAGAATCGCACTCAACGCGTTAGCTCCGACGTGACAGTAGACCTTATGATAATGATTGACTAGCTAGTCTGTGAAACTACCCCTCGCCGGTATTAATATAGGGTGCCGTGACTCATATGGAAGGGTAGAGGCGCCGATTCTGCCGCCGACACGAATAATATCATCCCTATCCAAAATAAATTCAACCGTCGCAATGAATTTTTAATTTCAGTACCCGTTCGAAGGTTTGTCAATTCATCGGAGAAATTTTTTGACTGCACAATACGAATTAAGCACAGTTCGGCGAGTCTACGTTCCGACACCGTTAAACTACCGTAAACCTTCTCAGAGTTAATTTTTGAATTGTTTTTAAAGCGTAGTAAGTATGTAGTAACGTTTAGCAACTTTTCATATGAACTAAAACGATCTAATAAATTAAAATCCGATATCAATTCGGTTACATTAGCAACCGTAACGGCCGGCCTCAGGCCAGGTAACAAATCTGGCGGGAACTCTGGGCCCCCGGACGGCCACGTATGGGGCGGCCGCTCCAGCCAACTCGATCCCCACCACAAGGGATGGTTCAAGAGTTCTGCCGCCGAGCAACCGCGCGACGCAACGTCCGCACAATTCATCTCGCCGGGTACGTGATGCCAGTCGATGTTGGTCTTAGAGGTTATTATATCCGAAACCCGGTTTCCTTCAAAGACTTGTAATTTATGAGGTGGTGTCCGTAACCACGCCAAAACGATAGTGCTGTCGCACCAGCCTACAATTTGGTCTAACCGAACCTTATCCTCCATTGACTCGACCGTGTGATTAACCAACGTTGACAGCAACTTAGCACCATTCAACTCCAGTTTCGGTATGGTTAACTTAACCCTTAATGGCGTTATACGAGACTTAGCAATAAGTAGGCGCACGTGAGTTCGTCCGTCTGCGCCCTCCGCGCGCAAGTAGACTGCTGCAGCGTAACCGACGCTGGAGCCATCACAAAACCCGTGAAGAGTATATTTAGTCGGTCCTTCCAACTTGACACACCGGGGAATGGAGATACGTTGCAGATGCGGTAAGTCAGAGATAATATCCCTCCATTGTCGCACTAAATCTATGGGGGCCGGGGCATCCCAAGCTACCCCCTTTGAGTCACATTTGGGGTCCCACTGAATGCCTAAAATCTTGACAAAACCCGTTCCATCCGAATCGCGATCATCGAAACGCCGCGGTGACTCCAAGTGTTCCGTGGGTAAGTCATTCAGTAATGTTGGCATATTACTGGACCATTTCCGTAACACATAGCCGGCCGAATTCATCAATGAGATTAACTCATCGCGAAGCTCACGCGCCTCAATCAGCGAGTCTGCGCCGCCATTCAAATCGTCAACGTATGTGTTGTCTATGAGTAACTTAGCGGCACGGGTTTTATCAACCTCATCCCGGGCGAGCTGGTGTAAGCAGCGTATGGCTATGAAAGAGCTCGACTTCAAACCGTATGTATTTGTGTTTAATTGATAGGTAAGTAGGGGCTCCGTGGGCGACGCTCGCCAGAGAATCAACTGATATCTCCGATCGTCCGGGTGAATCCACGTCTGCCTAAACATCATTTTAATATCCGTAGTAAATACAATTTGTGGAACCCTAAATTTCATTATAATATTAGTGATATCGTTTTGCAATCGTTCTCCCGAAAACAGACAGTCGTTTAATGACACTCCCGAACTTGTTTTCTGACTGCCATTGAATACAACGCGAATTTTATTCACATCGCCCGATTTTTTAAATACTCCGTGATGTGGGAGAAAGTAATGTTCTTGTCCCGAATTAATATCAAATTGCGATACACTCATGTGTCCCAGCCTAATATATTCATTAATAAATTCAATGTATTTCTCCCCTGTGAGACAGGGTTGTGTAGCGTCACCGTGGCTGTTTAACCTGTACATGGACAGTTGTTTGAAAGAATTGCAAGAGAGTGCGTGTGGTATAAAACTGAACGAGCTGTCCATCAAATGCCTCCTATATGCTGACGATCAGGTGATCTTAGCTGCATCGGCGGAAGAGTTGCAGTTGATGGTTAATATTATGCATGAGGCGCTGAAAGGTAGAGGAATGAAAGTGAATGTAAGTAAGACTAAAGTAATGGTTTTTGAAAGAGAGAAATGTATGACGAATTGCCCTATTATTATCGAAGGGCAAAGAGTGGAACAGGTGAAAGAATTTGTATACCTGGGTTCAAAATTTACGAGGGATGGAAAGTGTGACCAGGATATTGAGAGAAGAGTTTTGGCAGGAAATCAAGTGAATGGGGCTATGCATACCTTTATGAGCAGTCAAAACGTGTCTAAGAAGGCAAGAGTGGCTGTGCATAGGGGTGTGCTTATCCCCACACTTATGTATGGTAGTGAAAGTTGGGTGTGGCAGAAGAAGCATGAAAGTAAAATTAATGCAGTGGAAATGAGAAGTCTGCGAAGTATAGCTCGAGTGAAATTGATGGACAAAGTAAGAAATAGCGTGATTAGAAAACAATGTGGTATAACTGAAGATGTAGTGACAAAGATAGAAAAAGGGATGCTTAGATGGTTTGGACATGTTGAGAGGATGGATGAAAATAGACTGACTAAACAGATCTATAAGGCGAGAATGAATGGGCAAGCTGGTAGGGGTCATCCTCGGCGTACGCATGGTAACCAAATTGATGACCTGCTGGAAAAAGGCCAGGTCAAGAGCACCCTTAACCGGCGAGCGTGTATGAAAGCACTTATGAAAGTAGAAGAAGCGAAAGTGGTATGCCAGGATCGTAGCAAGTGGAAAGCCATAGTCTCTGCCTACCCCGATGGGAAACAGGCGTGATGATATGTATGTATGTATGTATGTATTTCTCCCGAAATTCCGGATTCCGTTGCATCCGCCTCTCAAGCGACATAAATTGTTTATAAGCGGGCTGGCGTGAGTCTCCTAACAGACGTCTATCACCTGCCGAGATAAGAGGTAAGCGCGAGATATATTTACCGTCCGGGCCTCGCGATACCGTTGAAACAAATAATTGTTCGCATTCCAAGTCCTCGGGACTTTTAATTTTATTAAGAGGGGGTTCCTCAGATCGCCAAAACCTTTCCACCGTTTCCTTGAGTGTCAACTGGTTAACCGACGATTCGGCCAGCTCCCGCGTCTCCGGCGAAACTGGTCCGAATACCGCGAAATTAAATACCGTGCCCAACGCGTAGGGCCCACCCTGACACAAGGTAATCTTTTCCCCATTTAAGATTTGACCGAGTATATCACATCCAAAAATTACGTCTATCTCTGAAGAATTCAATGAGCCGTTATCTGCGAGTTTCAACTTTTTAAAACCCAAATTTGTTCTGTTAACCGAATAAGACGTAAGCCTTCTTAAAACTGCCGCCGTTACCGCTAGTACTGGGTGTTCTGAATGTTCTGGTCTGAAATATATAACAACAACGTGTTGATATGTATTGGCTTGAATGCCACCGATACCCGTGATTTGTACATTACTATAAGACCGTTTCAATCCGAGGGTAGATACCAAATCCCCCTTTATTACCGACATTTGAGCCCCTAAATCTAAGAGAGCCCGTGCTTTAACGATATCACCATTTTTATTCTTAATTTCAATAATAGCTGTGGGTAGAACAACATTATTCGGGTTTCGATGCAAAGACGTTGAAGATGAGTCATCATGTAACCTTAATTGCTATGCTGAATATTGCTTTTGAGAATTATTACGTGACTGACCGCGCGATTCGTGCGATTCCCGCCGTTCGCATGCCTGATAGCCGTTGCGCGAGCTGACCTGAACCACACGCTCAGCTGATGAGCGCGACGGTACCTCTCTTCTTTCGCGAGGAGAGGCCGTGCGCGTGCGACGACGCGGACGGTGGCTGCGGTAGCCAGGTCCCTCCGAAGGCGAGCTAGCGCGAGACGCAGTATAGTTGTGCATGCATATTAAGTCGTTGTGACCCCGATGGCCACAGCGTTTACATGCTGTCTTTTTATCGCACGTAGATGCCGAATGCTTACCAAAACATTTAAAGCATACATTTTCAGCTCGCACCCAGTCTTTACGCTGACCCGCGGTTAATTTTTTAAATTTAAAACACTCCGAAATCATGTGACCGCTTATTTCACAGTATAAACAGCGCCTAGCGATTATTCGTTCATTCCTGTAAGATTCACTTTCGTTTCCGATGATGTGTATGGTGCGGCGGGTACGATTGTCCTTCAAGGTCGCGCCGTCAGCTGTCGTCGAGTCTTTAAGCCGACATTCATTTTGCAGAAACTCCACAAGTTCATTGAATGTGGGTAGGGTGATTATATTTCCGCCGTACTTCTGTTCAAACCGAGTTTTAACGTCTAACGGAATTTTATTTAAGCTAATCAATACATATAATAAAATCGTAACAGGTCGCTGTCTGTACATGGAAGATAAATAAGAAAAAATATTATAGGGGGGCTTTATGAACGCAATAGAACCCAAAACAATGATTTTTAGAATTTTTGTCTGTTTGTCTGTATGTCTGTATGTCTGTATATCTGTTTGTCTGTACGGTTGTGCACGCTAATCTCAGTAACCGCTCAACCGATTGCAATGCGGTTTTTTTTTATTGTGTTGAGGTTTGTTCCAGTTAACATTTAGCGTTTGTTTTATGTAAATCGGTTTAGAAATAAAAGAGTTATAACACTTTTAAGAATCAGATATTTTGAAAATTTTAATTGTAGGGGTTTCTTTGAATGTGAGTGAACCTAAACTGGCGTGTTGGCTTAATCATAAAAGAGCTTAATGATTTAGACTATTTTTAAACAATTCAGTCCGCGCCGAAGGCGTGGACTGAATTGTTTTAAAATAGACTTAATCATTAAGCTCTTTTATGATTAAGCAAACAGGGCAGTTTCAGACGCTGCTTGATGACTCTGATGAAGAAATATACCTTTCCTTTCATTCACCTTATGTGACGTAAACGAAGTTGCGGGCTCAGCTAGTGAATAATAAAATATAAGACCATTGATCTATAGGAAGGCCTAAATTATTCAAGGCGCGCGTGGACTCCAACAGTGGGTTTAGAATTTTAGAACGCAGATCATAGGGTTTATTTAAGGGGAGTGGTTGACAAAGTTTGCGAAAAAGAGGTGCAAATAAAGACGTTCTTCTCGGTATTAGTATACGAATAATAACAGCCAAAATTAGATTTTAAATCTAAAAGATGTGTGTCAAAGGATGGTTTTATCAGAAATTGTGTATTTATTATAAATAATTAGTAAAACATCATTGAAAAAGCCCATATTTTTTTAGAAGAAGACGTTTTATGACATCTATTTATTAATGAATGATAATAAAATTTATATCAGAGACTAAAGAAAACATAGACCTCTAAAATGGTTTTCTTCAATTTTGAATTAGTATAAGTTTTAACTAATTATAACTAATAATGTATTCAAAGAATACATCACATTGCTTGCTTCCCCGCGCTCGCCCGAAAATCTAGTGCGGGGGGAGTCGTGTTGCTAGACGGACGTGTGTCGCTCTGGTCTGCAAAATATTCTCGTAAAATGTTATATTTTCATTCATGTACAGAGTAATGCGTGTAACAGAGCCAGAGCCCGAGTTACACAATGCATACTGCATTACATGAGAATATAATGCATTTCAACTTATTTTTCGTATTGTTTTATTAAATTACTTCGAAAGGTAGTCATGCTTATATTGTAAGCGGTACTTAATCATTTCAATATAAATAAATGAAGAAATATTTGTGGACATTCGCACACAACTTAAGCTATTATAACTTTGTGCTAAGGGATATAGCTAACTGATGAAAATACTTATATTACAGTTATTATTAACACACTGCTTTTTTTGAGACACTGGTAAGAAGAAGAAAGAAAGAAAATACATTTATTTATGATACGCACGTTTACAAACACTTACTAAACCAATAACATATGTACAACAAAATTATAAAATAACAACTGTGCGCAACTTAAATGGGTCGCCATCTCAGCATAGATGCTGCGCATCCTCTGCCAATGAACTCAACTTGACTGCCTCTGTGGCGCAGTCGGAAGTGATACCGCCTGCGGCGCTGGAGGTCGTGGGTTCGATTCCCACCGGAGACAAATATTTGTGTGACCCATAAATGTTTGTCTCAAGAGTCTGGGTGTTTCTATGTATAATATGTATGTATTCAAAAAGTATATAAGTATCCGTGGTCTTATACCCATAACACAAGCAGGTCATTCCTAGCTTACTTTGGGATTAGATAGCCTTGTGCGAAATGTCCGTGAATATATTTATTTATATTTATTTATTTATATTAACCGTCAATTTTTCAGTTTATTACGTATTGGGGTGACGTAGGCACCATCTACCGGCTACTTGAGTAAAGTAATAAAGTGAAGGAATTGACGGTCGAGAGCAGTGTCTCGTTGGTCCAATGGTGAGGCCGTCTGGTCCGGCAAACCAGAAGACGCAGGTTCGAATCCTGCTCGGGACCAAAAATTGTATTCAATATTTGCTAGACAAGTAAGTCTGGAAATGATCTGCTGCCTCTGTTGGATTCTCAAACAATTTGTTATGATTTTTTAAGTCTATATTACAGTAAGCAGAGCACTAAAAAGAATAACCCGCCGAGTTTCTTGCTAGTCTATATCTATACATAATAATAAAACTGTTGAGGGTCGAGAGTCTGAACATGAAAGCTATTTAAGAAAAAAGAACGCGTTCTCTAATCGATACCTACTTAAGCCAAAATGAAATTTAAAATTTTCATGTCCATCTGTATTCCGAATACGTATCACGCCGAAACTACTGATTTGAATGAAAATTGATCCGAGGAAGTTCAGGAGTTGGAGACATCTCAACTTCTCAAAACCTAGAATTCAAGAGTTCCTTTGAATGTGAGTGTAAATCTAAACCGGCGTGTTGGCTTTATCATAAGAGCTTAATGATTAAGTCCAGAGTTAAATATTTCGTCTGCGCCGAAGGCGTGAACTGAAATAAATAATTTTAGAATAGATTCTAAAACAATTCAGTCCACGCTCTCGACGTGTACGTTCTTTTATGATAAAACAAACAGTGCAGTTTCACTCACCACTTGCTGAGTCTGATGAAGAAATACCTCCCCTTTCATACACCTTAAGCGTCGTAAACAAAGTTGTGAGGGTCAGCTAGTTACATACATACATAAATATGGTCACGCCTTTATAGGCGTGACCATACATACATAATATACATATTTATGTATGTATCTGCCTACCCCTTCGGGGATAACCTCGAAGGGGTAGGCAGAGGCATATTATTATGTCCCCACATTTCACCTCTTTAGAATTGGTCCCACGTAATAGGTGGTGAGCTGTATTGCCGTGTTGAGATAGACAGGCGCAGGTTGTGACTGCCTGCTGTTGAAATTATTCAAGCCGCCAAAAAGGCCTTCTACTTGGCTTAATGACTGCCATTTTACGGGCAACCAAGACCTGTTGGTCTTGGTTGCCCGTAAGTTTCGAAAGGCATGTTCAGCCGTTGCTTAACGTGCCTTCCGAAACACGGAAACGGCACGAACAAATAACTTCACAAAGTGGTCACATGGATGGTCACCCATCCAAGGACTGGCCATAGTGAATGAGCTTACTACAGTGATCGTTTACAAAACACTGAGTCCGCGGTGCCACGAGCGCTTCTTATTTATACATAACTTGCTGACCCTCGCAACTTCCTTTTTTGGGACTATTTTTGTTTGTTATAATAAAATGAAATGAAATTTTGTTCCAAAAGTAACAAAAATTTTAAGCGAGTGGAAGACCCCTCTTGTCTGGATTTGTAATAATTTAAGTAAAACAATGAATATATGAACATGCGTCTTTGTGAATTCGTCACATTTAATTTTTACGTAATAATCAATCACATTTTTTGCAGTGTATTTTTACTACACTTAAAAACAAAGGAAAATTGAAATACAAACGTTCCTTTGTTTTTTAATTTATTTTCGCCTCTCTCTATAAAATAGAGTGCAGAGGGGCTTATGGCGAGACTTTGTCTGTAGTCTGTGACTCTGTTGCATTAAACTACGTCACTAGGTCACGTGGATCATCTGTTCAAAGTTTGAAATAAAACAAAAATGACAACGTCAATCGGATTGAACTCTCACAATTAACGTTTTAGAGAGGGGCAGTCGGGTGAGACCGTCTCACAGCTTCTTGTTTATTTGGTGAAGCGAGGAACGCATTTCCGCTACTATTTTTCTTCTTCTTCCGTAGTTCTGTTACTCTGATGTCTCTGTAGTTGCGCTACTCTATGTTGGCGAGTCATATCGCCCATATGCTCAAGGTCGTTAGCCGTGGGTATGGCCTTAATGTAGGTAGCTGTAGGATTCTAGAAATGTGACTATCTGCTAGCATTCTGATATTTTCATATCTACCCTTAAGAATTTCTAAGCCTATATCTAGGGATTCGTCTACCATAGGTAAATGCCGTATTAAGGTATGCGGTTCATTTAACACATGAGAAACTAAGTAATGAAATTTTTCCGTCTTTGATATATCTTTCCGTGTTAGTACCAACGAACTGAATAGGCTTATAAAACTTGTCCACTGAAAAACGTCACCATCAAATTTGCATAAATCGATTCTGGGAAGTCTTGCCGTATTTGAACTCTCGGACGGTCTGTGAACCCCATCCAAACCCGGGTAAGCCGACGAGACCGCTTCCAGCTGATTATAAGCTAACTCCGCCACATTATAATCAGCCGTATAGATTTTAATCATTTCCGAATCTACGGTATTATCCAGCAATAACTCGTACTGTTCCGACAAAAGTGCGTATCGTTCATCGAGTTTACGCAATCTCGCCGAAATAACTGCATTGGTTTGAGTTTTTCCCGCGATCATTTCTAACGTGCTTCTAAGCCATTCGACTTGAATTTTAAATTTAGTTGATGATACCTTAGCCATTTTAAATCGTTAAGACTCAAATCCTGATGCACCCACCCCCGGGTAAGAGAAAAAAAATATATAACGGAACCCTACAATAAATCAAATAAATTGTTCTAATAACTGAGGATAATTTCACAAATATCGCATACCGCACAATATAATACAATAACCGAACCGCAAATGACAAACAAACTTAACGACTTTAATTTGAATTGTATCCGACCGAATCGAGACTTGTGTCAGAGCTGTAAGTGGCGGTTAGGAATTTCAATTTTTAAATCTGCAACCGACTTATGATTTGAAAAAATACCAACAAATATACCGAAATCCGGCTGAAATCCGCTCGAATGGACCATAAATATGTTCGATAACTCAGTGTAGTTAGTGGACTGTCTTTCTGGTAGTTCCTGCAGGCACATAAGACGACACAAGAAGTTTCGGAAATCGGACCGCCACCAAGAATGATTCGCCACTTACCTTGATTCCCGGTCTTCTTAAGGATGCTCCGAGGCCTTGAGATTCCCTTGAGGTTGTTTCCGAGTTGCCGTGTCGACCGAGGCGCTGACGTGTGGATGGGTTGCCGGCAATCCACCACAGGCGCACACACAAGATGTTCGAACCGCGTCCGAGATCAGTTAACTGAGCGGTCGATGCGAAACCGGCCGCCCGCCCGGCAAGGAAGCGCGGGGCGGGGGATAGCCAGCCGAGTGACGAGTTCTCCCGATGGCCGACCGTGTCGCCGAAACAGGCTTAACGTGCCTTCCGAAGCACGGAAACGCTCAAATAAATGTCACAAAGTGATCACATGGATGGTCACCTATCCATGGACCGGCCATAGTGAAAGTTGCTTACTGCAGTGCTCGTTTACAGAACACTGAGACCGCGGGGCCACGAGCGCTTCTAAATTTTCTATGTCTAAATTTTCAGCGTTTAGAATAAAACAAGAACGACAACAACCATTGTCTCAATTAATGTATTTAAACTTAAATTTTCCTTCCAGACGGCTGTCTATTCCCGCTAACAGCTAAAACAGCTCAAACGCTACTCCACAACGAACAGAGCGGCCTCAACACTGGCCTCTACAGCCCTGAAGAGAATATACCCCTGGATGCGCTCAACTTGGTTTGTCTCAAGTCGGCGTATAGGATACCGTTGCTTACTGTGCATTGGTCGCATTTGCTTATAAGGTAGGTCATATTATTCTTTATCAGTCTCAATGTGTTCTTAATGTTCTACTCACTCAAACGTAATTTTCGTTTAGTCGCATAATGCCTAATTCGCAAAATGGCACCCGAGTCTGAAAAGGACTAATTCGCAAAAGGACTAATTCTTAAAAAGACTAATTCGCGAAATGGCTAATTCTGAAAAGGACTAATTCGCAAAAACACTAATTCGTAAAAACAATAATTCGCTAAATGGCTAATTCTGAAAAGGACTAATTCGCAAAAGGACTAATTCTTAAAAAGACTAATTCGCATAATGGCCAACTCTTAACAGCGTATGATGTTGGTGTGGAATGGATATAAAAAAAACCACGAAGGCTAATGCGGGAGCTTCGCTCCGCTCCGCTCCCGCATTAAGCCTTCTAACCTAACTTATCGAAGTCGGGGCGCGCAGCATTCGATTTGCAACCGTTTAGGAGGTACTACATCGAAATTGGTAGGTAAAGTCGAATTCTGCGCGCCCCGACTTTGATAAGTTAGGTTAGAAGGCTTAATGCCGGAGCTCCGAGCTCCCGCATTAGCCTTCGTGGCTTTTTTTATAACCAACACCAACATCATACCTTGTTAAGAGTTAGCCATTTCGCGAATTAGTCTTTTTAAGAATTAGTCCTTCTGCGAATTAGTCCTTTTCAGAATTTGCCATTTCGCGAATAAGTCTTTTTAAGAATTAGTCCTTTTCAGAATTAGCCATTTCGCGAATTAGTCTTTTTAAGAAGTAGTCCTTTTGCGAATTAGTCCTTTTCAGACTCGGGTGCCATTTTGCGAATTAGGCATTATGCGACTAAACGATAATTTTTCGTAAGAACAGTATGTCTAACAAGAGGTACAAAAAAGCTCACAAAGTGCACTTCAATATAGAAATAGGGTCTTCACCAATTACGTGGGAAAAAAATAACCTGTAAAGTGTAGACCTTTAGAGGAAATTACCACGGGTTACTTTTATTCCATTCTTGGAATAAAAGTAGTCTATGTATTGTGTTATTCCAGACTATAACCTAACCCTTATTATTGTGATTAATCGTATTTGTGATCCGAGACTTAACCCTTATTCTTGGTATAAAAGTAGCCTATGGGTTATTCCAGATTATAATCTTTTCCTGTACAAAATTTCAGCCAGGTGTGTTGAGCCGTTAGTGTGTGATTGAGTAACATACATCTTCTCAAACTTTCACATTTATAATATTAGTACGATTTACGTAGGTATTTATTTTCAAGTTATCAATTCCAGGTTAAACTTCCTATCACACAAATACTGGCAGAAACTAGTGGGATTCTCCCGTAACCTCCCGCTAAGTTCCAACACCGGGGATACTCAGCTACTCAGAGTTGATGTTCTTCAGATTGCTTGTGTTATGGCGTATTGCGAGTATTTTGTGAGTAGTTTCATATTTCTATTTATATGTTTGCGATAAGTTTTTTTGATAATGCTAGATATGATAGGTGTCTATGAAATGCTCAATACATCGTGGTACAGCTCAAAAGCGCTGCTGAATTGATACCTTAAAGACACTTAAAGGCATCCACAAAATATTTCTGAAAATTCAAATGTTTAAGTGATAAAAGAGTTCATTGGATAAAAGGAGGGCGGAAGTATCCGTCCTCTTTTATGTATGTATAGGCGTGACAAGTCGGTCATTCCTGATTGTACCCTGAACGCTAATATAATTAGGCTTTTTATTAATATTTGGCTCGTCAAATGAAGCTATGGCGATATCTACCGATTAGGAGGCGCTCTCCCCGTCTTTAGGACTGGGGGAGTGTGGGACGAGACAGTGGACCTCGAATTGGAGACTGTGCTTACTCAATACCAAGCAAATGGAATGTGTATTCATACTGAAGATTTTGGATACAATGGCAATAACTGTCCGAATAGTGCTGTTTACATTCGACTCGAAAGAAGTTTCCACTCCTCTTCCATTTTGGAATGAAGTTTATTTTAAAACTACAAATTACTAAAATGATGCGACCCACCTAATGGAAACACACAGCGACATCTAGCGAATTGACTTTTATTTTTTATAATTTGTAGGTTGAAAACGGCTTATCAGAAGCGGTCCACCTAACCTGGTTACTCGTGAACCGAGTCCACATTCTAGTGAGTCAGTACCGAGAGCCTATCGTGCAGAGTCTTATCGCTAAAGTGCAGCTGACGGCCGGCGCTTCCGGGCTCTTGTTGCAAGCGATCGCCGCTAGATGTCAGAGCTGTTTGAAGGTGAGATTGGATTTTTAACTAGGTAATGTCAGCAGAAACCGTCGGAAAGACCTGGAGTGAGATGAAATGTGAAGCCAAAGATCGATCGTGAAGAAGAGTTGCTATGGACGTAGTCTGCCCTATCTAGGGGATATAAGATATTAAGTCAAGTAGGTCAATACCCGCTTGAATGGTTTTTCTACCCGTTAAGCTTAAGACCGAAGGCGTTTTGGAATGACCATGGACGCCCTCTATTCCATCCAGGATATAATATCGAGTAAGTCAGTACCCGCTTGAAGTTTTTATGTACCCGTTTCTCTTAGGAACTTCTTGTAGAGACAAAAAGAAGTCAAATTTCAAGAGAAACCATCAATCAGAAGCGGTCCACCTAACCTAGTTGCTAGAAAACCGTGTACACATTCTAGTCAGTCAGTACCGAGAGCCTATCGTGCAGAGTCTTATCGCTAAAGTGCAGCTGACGGCCGGCGCTTCCGGGCTCTTGTTGCAAGCGATCGCCGCTAGATGTCAGAGCTGTTTGAAGGTGAGATTGGATTTCTAACTAGGTAATGTCAGCAAAAACCGTCGGAAAGACCTGGAGTGAGATGAAATGTGAAGCCGAAGATCAATTGTGAAGAAGAATAAATTGCTATGGACGCCCTTAGCCTCATCCAGGGGACATAGGCTAGTAAGTCAAATAGGCCAATACCCGTTGAAGGTTTTCTAGACCCGTTTCCTTCGGAACTTGTTTCGAGAGAGGCCTGAGCTGTTTGAAGGCGAGATTAAGATTTTTATATTTCACTTTATAATGCCCGCATATATTTCACCGCAGGTAGTTTACCACAGAAAGTAGCCTATTGCCTATCCCAAGCTATATTATTGTTTTTCTTTATGTGGTAATCCTGGTGTATTAAAACAACATAGTGCCCTACAGCTGCCTACCCCCTGAGTACCGGTAGTAACCTCTCGGAAGGATATTCCAGGATCTCCAGCTGAATTTTTCAAACTATTCTGTCTCTGTACCTTTAATCAGAACCCTTTCAGTGGTTCAGATGTGAAAGCGTAACAAACAAACAGAATTACTTTAGCCCTTTATATGTTAGCAGGGATAGGTATACTAATTTTTTTTTGTGATCAATCAATCAAATCAGCCTGGCAGTCCTCTGCTGGACGTAGGCCTCTCCCAAATTACGCCACAATACATGGTCTTGCGCCTTCCGCATCCAATTACTACCAGCGAATTATTGTGATATGTCATTAATATAGTTTAATATTCCAGGATGAATTTGCAATGAATACTTACAAGATACTATCTCTATGTCACGAAGGACAATCGGGGCCATTAGTATTTCTGATATGCCGGATTATTGGCAAATTGGAACCTGCTATTGCCGTGAGGTAAGCTAATCAATAGTTTAAAATACAGTGAATCTTACATAGATTTTAAGAATTCTTTTAATCCCACCGTTTAAATTGCACTCACAGACCTCTATTATATGACTCACTAGCTGTGTCTCCCGGCTTCGCATTGATGCTACCACTGCATACTAACCAAGTACACCCATGGTATCCGTACATGCCCATAGTTACAATAATGTATGAAAATCTGCTAGATTTTTTGATGATTGCATTGTAATCATCAATCAATCAATCAATACATATAATATAATCGTAACAGGTCGCTCTCTGTACATTGAAGATATATAAGATAAAAGTTTATAGGGGGGCTTTATGGACGCAATAGAACTCAAAACAATGGTTTTTAGAATTTTTGTCTGTTTGTCTGTACGTTTGTGTACGCTAATCTCAGCAACCGATTGCGATGCCGTTTTTTTTATTGCGTTGCGATTTGCTCCACTTAACATTTAGTATTTGTTTTATTTCAATTGGTTCATGAATAAAAAAGTTATTTCAATCTAAAGATAATGCAGCGTACAAAGTCGCGGGCTACTGCTAGTTTTAGAATAAATTTCGCTACCTAATGGCAGTAGATTTTTGTAAATCAGTTCAGTAGTTTCAGAGTTCGTTGATTATTAACAAACGAATCTTTCCTCTTTGAAATATTGACAGCGCTCGGTATTATTGCCCTCCCAAATTACCAACACTCTAATCTTGGGGTCTTAATACACCTATACCCATTCACCTATATTATGTGTAAACTATTACAAACTACAGAAATATCAATATCTATTACAGATTCGCCAAACTAGCAATAGACAGATGCAAGATATTGAAAGACCTACCTGTTGATAAAATACATGTACAACTGTCTAAGGAGGACGTGCAAGTGGCATTGGAGTTATTGCAACGGAATAAGGTTCATAATCGGTAAGTTATTGTATACTCGTTCAAAATATAAGGTCGGATAGGGGACTTCCTCGCACGCTTAGATTATGATGATGATCTCTCCGCCTCGGTTTTCTCAAACGCCTACAGTATGGGGTTCTTCAAAAAGGATTTTAGAAAGTTCTGGCAGGGTCGGCAGCGTACCTACGTGTAGCGCCTCTGGTTTTGCAAACGGCCATGCACTGCGGTGACCACTTTCCAACGGGTGGGCCGTGAGCTTGCCTGCCATCTTAGTGGTATAAAAAGAAATGTGGAATGTTTGAGCAGTTCCAAACGTGTCTCGATAGCTTAGCGGTCTAAAGAAATTATCCCGCTAGAGAAATTAAATCTAAAACTAAACTAAAAATGATCTCGTAATTTTTTTAACATTTCATGTTACCTTAGTCGTGTCTTATAAAAACGATCTTTTCCCGCAGATATTCAGCTTTGGTGATGGAATTGAACGCATTAGCGTCTAGTGTATTCGATCTGTCACCTTTAGACTTGTCGCAGGATCGGGCTATCAACTCGCAGTATATAACTACTACGAATGTAGATGCTAATTGGCTGTTGAATCAAGTTAAAAGCAGGTAAGAAAGGTTCATGAAAATTATATTATGAAATTTATCTTTGAAACGACTCAAGGAATTTTGATCAAATTTTGTAGACGTTTGTTTTTCTAAGCATTTCTACTCACAAATGAACCTTACCTTTCAATTTTTAAAATATTATTTGTTGCTTACTTAACTTCTACCCACAGAAATCGTAAGCATAAAATTTAAAACTATCTTACTTAAACTAAAACTACCAACTACAATGTTTTGTAATTAGTTTATTTAGAACATTTCAATGGCTGTTTCTGCTCTAGATGTTTGTGAGAGTAATTTGTTCTGTTTTTTTCTGACAGATGCTGTCAAACTGACTGCACTATTCCAAAGCCTTCCAAACGCAACGAACTCGCACATTTTATATCAAACCTACCAAAAGAGGATCTAACGACTGTCTTGTCATGTCCAGAATTCGATCGAAAACTACTCGCAAACTGTTTTAAAATTACTTGCGACAGTTATATTAGAGAATTTCTTAGCGTAGTATCTGTGCAAGAAGCGAAGGAGTTTGCTAGAGAGTCGTTAAGAGAACAAAGACAAATAAAAATAAGAGATGAAATGACGTCATCGATAGATAGCAATAAAATCGTCGTAAACACTCTACATGTGTTCAAAAAAAGCGACAATAAAGAATCGAAATCACAATTCTTCATTCCGATAAGCGACAGTGAAAATTTAAAGGAAACTTTTGGCAATTTGCAAATTTCTGATGAAGATTTTGAATTTGTACCGCCCGAGTTGTCCGATTTGTACAAAATTGGTATTGCGACGTTGGAAAAATCTTTGACAGATATTATACGCCTATTTCCAAAGCAAATAAGACCGTTGAGTCAATCAGAAAACTTTAGCTTAAATGTGGAACAGACTTTAGACAGATATACACGAAGATGTCACCAAGTTTTTCAGGACAAACTGTTCTACCAAGAATTCATAATCTTACAAACCGTATTAACAGGATACCTGTCATCTTTACATCGATTAATAATGTTTATCGATGAAATCGATTGTGATATACTCGATAAATGTATCGATACTATTCTACCTACATCTTTATCGAAAAATATTGCGATATTCGCTGTCATTTCGTTGCAATATTTATCGTTTTTGATCAAAAATAAAAAGCTGGTTGAGACCCCTGTGAATACGGATGTATCTTTTAGAGTGAATCCGTCAGTAACTGATAATATCGTCGTAGATAATGTGATAAGTGTTACTATAGACAATGTAGCCAATGCGTTGAGTTTTAAAGAGATTTGGTCGGAACTGAATGCTGATTCTAATGTGAATAGAACGCAGTCGGCGGTCAGTTGCTTGTATGCTGTCGTCAAGTATTTGGTTAAGGTTAGTATAAGTATAATTTGTTTATATCTAAACGTCTTACTATCTGCTGCCCAATCCTACTTTTATTTTATCTAGCGTCCACTTTTATGACTTCCTAATCCTGTAAGTGAGGTGCACTTACAGGATTACGAACCAGAATCTCGTCCCTTGATTAGCAGGTGCACCACTTGCATGTGAGGTTGTAGAAATCTGGGTATGGCCCCAAGTACATCACAAAATTAAAACTCGATATTAATGACAGGAATTTCTCTTGCATTGCATTGCATTAGGTTTGGCTCTTGCTTTCTTTCACTCTGAAGCTTAGGATCACGTGTTTTAGTAGATTTGATTAACTATTTTGTAGCATCTGATGTCCCAAGCTTTTGCTAGAAACTCGCTCATCTTTTAACATGACACGTTAATTGAAAAGTCTGAGCAAAACCACTAACACATCGTGTCATATTATTTGATAATGTGTTCGACGGTTGCATGTCCGTATTATACGTGTACTTAAATACGTATACGTACACGATGCGTATACGCATATCATACGTCGACTCGTTCTTACTCGTTATAATAAGCCTTACGTAAAAATGTGTTCATATTTCAGGACACAAATCCCCTATCACCAAAACAGTACATGCAATTCAACGACACCGGTCCAAAACCGGACATAGTGATAACTGGTGATAAACTAATTACCTTGTTAGAGTATTGGGAACAGAACTTCTATGGTACCAGGACTGCAGAATATTTGGAGAGGTGTTATAGAAAGCCGGTGGAGAGCTTACTTATCAGTTTGTCGAGGTAAGAAATAGCTCATGTCAATATTTACAATCGATGAGATCGTGTACGATATTATTGTTACATGCATCTGAAGTTACAGAACTAAAGTTCTTTAATCACAGCTTTGACTTTAAATTACTCAAAACAATATATCTAAAACCTACGCTTTTATACCGATGTCACTTTATAGGCTGCTAAAATACTAACGATAGCTTGATAGAGAGCCAAAATTTCACACCCCATTTATTTCCAGGTTAGACATACTCAGCAATATAGCGCTCATACCACCAATAGCGTGGTCATCGGTACAAGTGCTATCCAAAAAGGATGAGCTACAAAAGATTGATCTCCCTTTACAAGCTCTACAGGATATGGATGTTTTAGAAGCTTTTCTATTCAGGTTAGTTTGTGTAATTACTTTTAACTTAATCTTTACTGCCATTTTTATTATGAAAGTGAAAGAAAGAAGTTATCGTTGATATAATATCCCGTTCGCTTTAAGTTTGCTGCTGGCGTATAGGCTGGTGTAGAGGCGTAGTACGGGAGGCGATCGGTAAACTTAGAGCGAACATGTAGTAGCTTCATCATTGTTTTTAAACGATTATTGCGTGAAGTCTACAAAGTATTTGTAGACTTCACGCATTAGCCCTGAGATGGTGGTTGACCGTGTCTGGTTTTTTCATTTATGAGCTTTTACTGTTGGGAGCTTGTGCTTTGGGATTAGCTTGATTGGGGCTAGATGAAGTTGTGTGAGAATATCGCCAAATATTTATTTATTATTTTTAGTTCATTATTTTTTATTCCAGAGTCAACCTAATAGGCTGGTCATCAAAGAAGCAATTCGAGGAGATGTGGGTAGGTTTGTTAGGTGCTTTACAAGGTAATGGAACCCATTGGGCTGTGAGAGGTATCACGCAGTTATTGTTGAGTGCTGCGCCCACTGTCAGGAGAAAAGGAATGCTGCATGTGCCGAGGAATACTTATAGAGTTAGTGAAGGGTGAGTGTTCGAGGTATATGCAATGTTTCATACATTTTAACACACACTGTATAATGTCGAATCAAAGTATCATAGCGGACACAGTAGAACCGAGAAAACAGAAGTTACACTTTCTAACTTTATTACTAGACCATTGCCATAGGCTTAGCTACAGTGTCCAGCTACATGAGAAGCGTCTGCAACAAGGGTCAATTTGTTTTACAAGCCCTTGATGAAATCAATCAATATTCACTTCTAGTAGGTAGTCAGGTAGATTTACAATCGGATAGCATACGATTAACTACAGTTTTTGTCCCTATCTTATTCCCACTAGAAGATACATTTTTAGTAATTTTAAATCTTATGTGGAATAATCTGCGGACGTTCTGTAGTCTGTGATTAAAGAATAACCTTTTAATTTCATGCATAAATTTCTTTCTTACAACTACCTAAATTCACTTTAAATTGAATCAAACAACTACATTTACAACGTTATTTTGACGTGATAACGTCTTACAATTCGAGGAACGCCGGCTGCACGCACAAATAAGTCACGTTCCGCCTGAGCGAGGCGTGCAACGAGAGCACAAAAGAAACGATAGAGAGGCACGATCGGTCTAAGTGTTCGTCTTGTGACGCATCTATCTCTCTTTTACTCCATCGCACGGTGTACTGCCTAGAACAAGCTAGCTGGACAAAAACAACATTAACTATTCTGGAAACTGTTGCTGAGGGTGGTTAGAGTATAAGTTGCTAATCATAAATACGGGTAATGTTTTCTATGAAATGTGTCAAAACATTAGTAATGAGGGTAAGTATTTAAGATACTCGATTAAAATGCATTAAATTAGTTGCGTTTAAGCTCCTTATACGAAAACATTTGATGTGCTCTCGTTTGTTGTTAAGTTGTGAATTGGTGATGGATTCAATAACCAAGGGTAAGTAGTTTTTTTTTATATTACTTTATTCAATGTTGTTTAAGACGTAACCAGTAAAAAACCGTTTGATTTAAAATAAATAACCAAAAAAATCTTAAATTTGTAATTTACAAGACGATAAGTAAAAATCCCCTCATTTCCCCGGGTTGTTTTTTTTATCAAATGAGAAATTTATCATCATAGTTTTAAATGCATGTTCTTTTTTTTGCTCGAATTTGCTCTTTTATTTTTTATATTTTTTTTTGTAGGAGGCAGTTTTACTTATATCGAAAATGGTGCTTTTTGAAGAATGGGTGAAAACTTCCAGTGATGGGAGAAATGCTGCGCTTTTTAATTTTATTGCGATGAAACATGATCTGGGCAGCAAATCGGAGCAGTCGTTCAAGGACATCAAGGCAGTTATTTCGAGATTTTCTGCGAAATTATCGGAGAAATGAGAAAATTCTCGTAGAATTTGGGATCGCTTTCTGTCTTCGAATAAGTCGTGGCTAGAGGGGATATAACGTTTCGTACGTTATAGAACACTGCAGAGCTGACTACATCATCTCAACAACCCATGTGGCTGGCCCTGGAAGGCCGAAAGCAGACTTGCAAAATGCCGCTTCCAAGACTAACCGTCGACATGTCGATGATCTTATTCAATCCCGAAGTTCTGAAGAACTGATCGCTGCTGCCGAGATATCTTCCCGACTATCTGGTACATACCTATATACCTAAATATATACATATACTTATATGTGTAAATCTTTCTTTGTAATTCATCTAAATTTAACTTCTGTTACTTACTTTCAGAAAAAAAAACTATGGCCAGTCTGATCGGGCAGGTCAGCGAGAGTCCAGAAAAAATCAAAGATTCCATAAAGGCGACTAAAGAAATGAAGGAGATTCCCAAATAAAAGGCGGTTCTCCTCCTCCTGAGGTTTTAGATTTAATTTTAGAGGCAACAAGTAATTTAAAGAGAAATCCGGTCCATACGTTAAGTGTTGTATGTCATATAGACTACACAAAAGAAGATTCTTTGATTCTTCTTTTTGTCTAAGAATTGAGTGATGATGAGTAGGTTAAGTTATTGTTTCCTTTTGTGTAACTTATTGTTTCCTCTTATTCTAATTTATCCTGTTATGTTTTTGTGTACCTAGTGATAAGAAATATATTATGGATTTCAATTTTTTGTTTTTATTTTTTCTCGCTAAAACTATACACTGCAAACAACTTAGATGTGTATAAACATAAATAACAAACACTTTCAAATTTAAAAACATTGATAAATAATATTGTCCAGCTAGCTTGTTCTAGGCAGTACACTGTGCATCGGCCGATTATGTAAATATTTTCTTTATCATTTAAAATTATCGTCCGTAAACCGACTTTACAGGCAACCTATTTCTTTTTCAGAATGCAACGCCTACGGAACATTCTAGTCGGCACATCGTCTTACAGTATATTTGAGAATATCAATCTAGAACGGGTGCCAATGGCACACGATGGATTTGAAGGGTACCATTGCGCGCAATTCAATACTGAGTACTTGAAGCTAGCTGCAGGTTAGTTTGTCAATATTTCTCTCCCCTTAAGTTTTTTCTTCATTAAAATTGTGTATAACCGGGTTAGGTTCGGAAGGACGTGATTGTAAAACGTCTGAGTTAGCTAAATGTCTAGGTTGAAAAAAGTCTTCAATGCAAAACGTCTTGATTGCAAATGGTCTTTCTTATAATAATGCCATGTTTGTAAAAGGTCATGGTGGCAAATGGTTCTTGTGGCATATGGTCTAGGTAGGCAAAACTTACTGTACCACATCTTAGTAATTTAGGGGTGAAAGCGTCACAATGACATTCACATTTTAATTTTTTACTGTTGTAGTTGTGTCCCCCGGCTTCACCTGTTTTACCCATACACGGCCATATTTACAATAACGTTAATACTGGGCTTTAGGGGTAAGCGGGCTTCCTTGGTTAGCATGACGATATGCAGACTTGGCTTTTTAATGGCGTAAAAAAAAACTAAAAAATATGGGTTCAGTACTTTCAAAACAATCGATTACTAACCAATGAATCTTTACGCTTTATAATATTAGTATAGAACTATAGTTTCGTTCACGGTCGCCGCATCCAGCATCACAACAGACAGTAGAAACGTTGACGCGTTGCAAGGAGTAACAAGGAGTATACGTAATCCTGCTTACAGCTTGGCAAAAGAGAGAGTGGAAAATAATGGTGGCGTCACTGTGCAGTTCATATGACAACCCGTTAGAAAGAACCACCAATCAGTATCCATTACGAAAATTCACTTGTACTATTCCACTTTTATTTTAATTTGAAAAATACCTGACCGGTTTCGCTTTTATAGCATTATCAAAGGTACCTTTGACAATGCTAATAGTACAAGTGAATTTTCATAATGTATTATAACAAGTTCCATCAAGTGCGAACAATCGAAAATATAACGGATAATCAGTATCCAGTTACAAACCTTTTAATGTGAAAATTTTTTGGTCTCGAGCAGGATTCGAACCTGCGTCTTCTGGTTTGCCGAACCAGACGTCCTAACCATTGGACCAATGAAACACTGCTCTCGACCGGCAAATTCTTTCACCTTCGTTTCAAGTTCGAATCCTGCTCAAGACCAAAATTTTTTCACATTAAAATTTGTGATTGAGTCAGCATAATTGCTTTTCAAAATTATATCAGTAACCAGTTGCCATTAAACCATTCAAATTCTAGTATTTCATTTCTTAAATGACTATAAAATGGCACCTTACAGTAGAAGTATTTTGTTACAGATATTACAGACGAAGCTAGCTACAGAATAAAACGAGAAGCGAAACGTGTACGACGAAACAAGGACATTGACTTGAACAGTTGTTTGCAAATACTTATGGATGTCACCTCGCAAATGTTGGAACCCAAGGTCAGTGTATTTCATTGTACTTGAGACTCAATTTGATGACGCCTGGAATACTTTTTTGTGTATCAGATTTAAGTATACTGTATTTCAATAGCTTTGCGCAAAAATGTAAACAAACACATTTTATCCTATATATCCATAGTTACTTGCAATTTAGTATTCACCCTGATTATATTCCAGTATCCAGGAGACATACAATGTTCTTACAATCATTTCCACACCAAATAACTTCTTTAGGATAGTTTATTTTCATTTAAAATACCTACTCAGGATAGTAAAAAAACGTGTATGTGTGTACTGAGAGCCCAATTTATTTTTGCAGATTTTTGCAGTTTACCTAACAATAGTGCTTAGTAAAAGTTGTGGAAACATTTGTAAAACGAATATCAGAGTTTGTAAAGACATAATTTAAAAGCTATATCGCCTTATGTGGGTCCCTCAGTTCACACACCTATGCTCCCAAATCTAGATATATATTGAGTTCACTAACACGTTTTGATTATAGACCTTTAGTAAAACATGAATAAACATCTACACAACATTTAGAAACATAATTTGAATATATAATAAAAAATTACAAACGTCTTTCTGTGGTCCCTGAGGGACCACATAAATTTATCACATAATTAATAGATTATAACATGAAAATTAAATATACATCAGACAATCTTAAGTAAAAATTACAAGGAAAATTTTAAAACTAAAGAAAGATCACAAATAGTAGTAAATATTGAAAACTTTACGTTTTTGTTGGTGGGCCTCAGTTCACACACTATGCAAATGCTTATTGTTCAAAATATAATTGAATACAACAATTACAAAAATGTGGAGCCCTTCAGTGCTTAGTAAATTTTTTATATTATCGATCTGTATTTATCTTGTCACTGGTGTTTAATTTATTTGTGTTATTTTAACATTTTTATTGATTTTCATACTAAGACAGGTATAGGGTGTCCACACTTTAAGAAAAGCACTGTTTCTTTATTTTTTTGGTCATTTATTACTTATCAGGATATTGTATAAGTGATGGGTTATAATGAGTGTCTCAGTAAGAGTGCACTTTTTAAATTTAGTACAATTTTTTTTTAGTGCAAGTGGCAACTCTGAGATTTGGCAGCTTACACATTTATTTGTTCCGATTAATAAAAATGGAGCGCTTTTCGAAAGAACAACGCGTAATAATTGTGAAAACTTAATAAAAAAAATTGGAAAGTTATGCTGAGACCGCTCGCAAACTACGAACAATTTTCAGTCGAGAAGTGCTCCTAATGTGTGAACCATTTGAAGAGTTGTCAAAAAAATGAAGAAACTGGGTTGGTAATGGACAGTAAGACTCCTGAACGTCCGTTGTGTGCGAACGGCATGTGGTTTCAGCAAGGCGGCGCAGCGCCACCTGCTACACCGCGCATGAAACAATCCATTTATTGTAGCAACGATTGCCGGAAAAAAATATTAAATTCTGATGTGAACTGGCCACCAAGATCATGCGATTTAACGCCGTGCGATTTTTTTCTTTTGGGTTTTCTCTAATCGCAGGTTAGACGAATAAACCAGAAACAATGCCTAAGCTCAAATTCGAGATCCAACGAGTCATCGGTGCGATACAGCCTCATCTCTGTGAAAAAGTCATGAAAAAATTCATGAATAGAGTAATGGCCTGCCATCAGAGCCGTGGAGGCCATATGACGGATATTTTGTTCCATACTTAATCGGAAAATGCCTTTTTGACAATTCAATAAAAATATCACAACTCTCTCAAAAAAATATGTTTTTTATATTAAAATGAAAAAGTGCACTCTTACTGAGACACCCTTTATTATTAACTAGCGGACGTCACGCGATTTCACTCGCGTAGTTCCCTTTCCTGTGGAAAATACGAGAATAAAATATAACCTATGTTCACCGCAAAGAGTGTAGCTTCCCAACAGTGAAAGAATTTTTCAAATCGGTCCAGTAGTTCCGGAGCCTATTCGTTACAAACAAACAAAAAAAAACAAATCTTTCCTCTTTATTATATTAGTTATTAATAAGCTTCAATCGTAATACATATCCCACCAAAAATATTCTGTAAAAAACGAGCCAAGTCTCGATGGAGCTGCTTGTTTATCTCTAAACAGTAATGAAATCTAAACAAAATCGTGCCAAGTCTAAGGTTCCTTACTGCGATATCTTTATTATTGTGACTTGGCCGTTGAACATTCTTTATACGTTGTGTATTAGTCAATTTTGTTTACACGTAATGTTATGTTTGTTAAGCGAGATAATAGCCCATACTGGAATTGGTAATTGGACACTAGCGCCTCATTTTAGGCTGTTATGTTGATGTTGTTTTTATGTTATGTTTTATTGTTGTTTGTTGTTTTTTTTGTTTGTTATGTTTGTTTCGTAATGTTTGTTGCAATGGTGTCATGGAGCACCTGGTTTTGTACCCTTCAATGGCCAAGTCACACAAAATTAACTATAATAATAAAGAAATCACAGTAAGGAACCTTAAACTTGGCACGACTTTGAGATTTCATTACTTTTTAGACAAGCAGCTCTATCGAGACTTGGCTAGTTTTTAGGGTGCCGTACCCAAAGGGTAAAGAACGGGACCCTATTCATGAGACTTCGCTGTCCGTCTGTCTGTCTGTCTATCCGTCAGGAGCCTGTATCTCATGAACGGTGATAGCTAGAGAGTTGAAATTTTCACAGATTATGTGTTTTTATTGCCGCTATAACAACAAATACTGAAAACAAAAACATAATAATATTTAAGGGGGGCTTCCATACAACAAACGTGTTTTTTAGCGATTTTGTCTTATATATTCGGTAATAAGGTATCCTTCTCAATTTAAATACGTTAGTTAATTTGAACATTTTATCAAGATCATTCATTCCCTTTACACCATGCAAATTAAATGAATACTTTAGGAGGTATAGCACAATCAAATGTTGCTCAATGAAATTAATTTCGTGTCGCCATGATTGAACTTTATACGGGTCACATACTAACTTATTTTTCGACTTTCATCGTACATACTTTTTCTTTAAAAAGTGAACAACGCTTTCAGCAGATTACTTTAGGTAGGTGTAATATTTCAAAGATAGCTATTTCATAGGAAATAGCAAACAAATAGTCCATATTTTAGATTTTTCTCCAGTATAAACAATTTACGTACAAACACACAATTTATGTTGTAGACATAGATATCGTGTTTATAATGTCATCATTCAAATGTCATCAATATTCTGAAAAAGAAATTAAACATAGAGTTCACAAACTCTTTTTGAAATATATACTGTACCTACCGTAGAGGATCTATACAAGGATAGTTAACACTATAGAGCATGACTATTGGAGACGTTTCTACGACGACTTCCCTACCGTAGCCCCTTTCTCTAGCACGACCTCTTTGTAAGCCGCATAATTGATGAGTCTGGCGGTACCGTGGGGAAATTTGGAATTCTTGGTCAATTGAGGCACGCCCATTATTGGGTGAGAGCTTAAACTCAAGGTGGGACCTGGCCCTGGCCTTCTAAGTCGAGCAGTATCTATTCTACATGTTTATATTGGGTACAGAAAATCAAATCAATAAAAATTAATATACTCCGTTAAAGCCCGAAGTCCCTTACAAGGCACTAAAAATATAAAACTTCACGCAAACTACGTCCTGAGGGGAATTCAGAGGGACTATTGCTTTTATACTTACTAATAAATTATAATAAATACTAATAATTCCACGAAAATAAATAATTCGTTCTTTAATGTTATTCAATAGCTTTAAAATGGGGTATGTTTTATAATAAGAAATGTAACAGGTCTAGAATAAAATAAGATTGAATTGTTGCTTACTTTTACGACGTGATGAAAATTTTCTTATTGCACTATTTTCTTTATTCTTTAGGCAGAGAACCTTGTCGATTCATTTCGCGACAGACTGACGAGTTTGATAAATCAAACATAGAAATTCTACGGCGTAAGTTTTCAAAAAATCAACTAAATGTTTTTGGTCCCTTAAAAAGGACGTGGGCGGTAAATAAGAAATTTGCAATATTGATTTGGGCTGTAATGACATACGTTAATAAGGGTATTTGAAAGGACCTTGGGCCGCTAGAGGTTAATAATAAGTACTAATGAGATAGCATATACACGACGGTGGCAGATAACAACAGGAATATTTATACTTTATCTCTTATTCGCTGCAATACGTCTGGGCTTGGCACTAGCAGCTGTGGGCTTCGGAACTGTGGGAACTTTCTCAGTTTCCTTTGGAGCAGTCGCAGGCATTTTTATATCATCGAGCTCGTGAAGTGAAGTCACGCGATGACGGATACATAATGCACACTACCCTAAAAACTTCCAACAAAAATTAGTTCGGACGAGATCTCGTAAGTAGTTTTTTTTTAAAACGTCATAAATCGCAATTTTCGCCTAAAAAATCACTACCACTGCGAACGTGTTAAAACATCAATCCAAGTTAAAACGAACTACAAGAAATTTTATATTATGGTACTTGCTGCTACGGAACCCTTAATGATCAAGTCCGACTCGCACTTATCAGGTTTTTTACATAATTTTTTGGTGAGATTTCACTTCTTTTAGGCAAACTTCATTTTCATAATCAGTCTAACGCGATACTTGGAAGTGCGTTGACGTCTCTCAAAAATGTTAATAGATTATGAAAAATTTATTGTATTTATGAGCTCGTATACGGAGATATTATGTATACTGCATAGTTTGTACCTAATAACTTATTGAAGCTTATATACAGATTTAGTTGGTGTTCCTCCTTGTTCCTACTTCTACGGTATAGAGTTTAACCTCATAGCCATTCTTGGTCAATTCAAAGTATTCATTTATATTCATAGCTTCGTAGCGTCATCCATTTCGACGTCTGTCTTGCTCAGAGGTTGCCTACCTACTGAATACATACTTTTTGAGAACCGACATCGCACTTCCAAGTATCGCGTTAGACTGACTATGAAATTGTGGTTTGCCTAAACCGCACTGAGCGGCAATTGAACTGCACGTCACGACAGGCCGTGACACTTTTGGTCAGTTGATCAACTTAGTCGCGCGGTTCCGCTGCAGTCGGCTGCAGTACAGTTCCGTTAACGCTTAGTGCGTGTTGTGTCATATAATTTAATATAAATAATATTTTGACGCGCCGTATCGTGCAGTTCCGCTCAGTGCGGTCTTACCTTTATAACGGAATAAAAGACTAACACAAGACAAGACATGGTACAAATTCAAAAAGCTGTATATAAAGAAACTCGTATAAAGAGGTTTCAAGTTTCTAAATTACACATATTCTTCAACAGTAACTGAGCGATATATTCTGGGACATTTATTTTTCACACAACGCTATCTGATCCCAAAGTAAGCTAGGAATAACCTGCTTGTGTTATGGGTATCAGACACTTATCATACATAGAAACACCCAGACTCTCGAGAGATACATTTATGGATCACACAATTTTTTGTCTCCGGTGGGAATCGAACCGAAAATCGTGATCTGCAGTCGCACATTTCGACCTCTAGACCAACGAGGCAGTCTATATCACGACTAGCAACAAGCTGACAGTTTTATGTCCGCAAATAAATAACAATTCTAAACTACCTACATTCAACAACAACTGTTCTCCGTTTATAAATAAAAGTTGTAATCTACCCACATTCAACAACTGTTCATCTTTATCTCACACTTTACGACTATGCAAGAACTTTGAAACTCAATGTATGTAGGTAATGGTTCTTGAAACAATATTATCTCTTGACTGCATGGACACCCTACTAGTATGGAAAACCTAATTTGTACATTTCTGGTAAAAGTTCAACAAAACCAGTGACAAGATAAATACAGATCGATAATATAAAAAAAATACTAAGCACTGAAAGGCTCCACATTTACGTAATTGTTGTATTTAATTATATTTCGAACAATTAGCATTTGCATAGTGTGTGAACTGAGGCCCACCAACAAAAACGTAAAGTTTTCAATATTTACTACTATTTGTGATCTTTCTTTAGTTTTAAAATTTTCCTTGTAATTTTTACTAAAGATTGGCTTATGTATATTTAATTTTCATGTTATAAATTATTAATTATGTGATAAATTTATGTGGTCCCTCAGGGACCACAGAAAGACGTTTGTAATTTTTTATTTTATATTCAAATTATGTTTCTAATGTTGTGTAGATGTTTATTCATGTTTTACTAAAGGTCTATAATCAAAACGTGTTAGTGAACTCAATATATATCTATAGTCTTTTTCTGGACAGCTCAGCAATCATGTAAACATGTCATGTGTTGACAGAAGTTGTCTATGATCATAGTGTTGTAACTAAACTGATTCTATGTATGTAAATAATCATTGAGTTATATCTAGTTCACCGTACATTCATTTACTTCGGTATATCAATCGCCAAATTCATCAAATCATGAAATTCGGTATATCAATATATATTATGTGCAATATTTTTTTTATATTAATTTAATTAAAGGATCTTTAAAAAAAAGAAACTTTTAGAAAATTTTATAGTACATATATAATCATTTATTTACAATAATATATTACTTTAGGACTGAATATTTTAACCATCCACCGTCAACCGTACCCAGTCTACCCTAAAGAATCATTTTTTTTCTTTTTATTCATATTTAAATGTTTATGGCGTTCGAAACATTAGATTATCTTTTTGGCAGCTCGCTGATGAACGTTAGCCTCTTTAAATTTACTCCTCCACACGGTACTAAGCCTAACCGGATCCTTCTGACGATTTCTGGGTCGCACAAATAAATATTTAGTACCAATTTTTTAAAAGTACTTCTGCGAAGAGTAGGCCTCGCGAGCGCCCAGGAAAAAACAACCTGTGAGGAATTTTATCCCTTTTGATCCCATCATATATAACGGGGACCTTTTTCTCCCTTAAGGTAAACGCAGGTATTACCGACCCTGTTAAGACAATTTTAAATTCGAAGATAACTATTAAGAATAATGATTGACTTCCCACCCAATGTTTCGTTTTTATATGAAACTCTAGTTTGTCTAGTTTATATTTAAAACCAAAAAAAGAAGCGCTCGTGGCCCCGCGGACTCAGTGTTCTGTAAACGATCACTGCAGTAAGCAACTTTCACTATGGCCGGTCCATGGATGGGTGACCATCCATGTGATCACTTTGTGACATTTATTTGAGCGTTTCCGTGCTTCGGAAGGCACGTTAACCCGTTGGTCCCGGTTGCCAGTAAAATGGCAGTCGTTAAGCTAAGTTGAAGGCTTTATTTCAACAACAGGCAGTCACAACCTGCGCCTGTCCATTTAAACACGGCAATACAGCTCACCACCTATTACGTGGGACAAATTATACAAAGGTGAAATGTGGGCATATAATATGCCTCTGCCTACCCCTTCGGGGATAACGGCGTGACCATATGTATGTTTAATTAAAACCCTAAATTGTCCATATTACACATTATTCTTAAAATAAAAAAATAATTTATTGAACAAGTCCATTTTTTGTATTACCGACCCATACGAAAGGCTATGAAGCTATTTACCGATTTTTTTAAACCTATTACCGAGTATAAAAACACAAGAAGAATGTATAGTCAGGCATTTTTGTTTAGATAAGAAGAAAACCGTTATGGTGCTTTTGCAGAAAATCATGTAGGTTTACTCTAAGTCCTTTCATACTTTAAAAGATAGGTAAAGTCACTTAGTTATTCTGGTCCATGCTGTTTGACTAAGACATATTTTTGTAAAAGAGATTTTATGTGTTTTATCTTCAAAGTATTGTTTGTTTATTAATAAGCTAACATTTTAAATAACTAATTAACTAGTGTACCTAATGTTACATAAACGAACAGGATTTGTATAGAATCGGTAATAGCTTCCCGTACTTGCGATCACCGACTCATATAGATCGGTAATAGTCGATTTAATACACTATCAGGAAATTGTATGGCCGACTCATAAAAAGTAGATTTTATGTATTTGTTTGATTTTTGTAGCCATAGCAGAGATTTTAAATATATTATTTTGTAAATAATATTAATGAATGCACATCATGTTATGGAATAAAAAGTAAATTTATAGTGCTCCTTTATAGTAACAATGAATGATTAAAGTTGTAATTCGTAGTAAACATAAAACGATAAAATTAGTAAACTAGAACAAAAAGTACAGATCGGAAATGGTGTGTTACAAAGGCAGACTACATTAGATTAAGATGTCATATTAAAATAATTGCTTTATTGTCACATATCGACTAGAAAGAGGTAAAACTAAATTTATTATGCATCACAATCACCGACCTATGAGTCGGCAATAGATGCTACTATTAAAATCAATGAAGGTATTACCGCTCTATTTAAATGTGAAGTTTTATAATATTATATTAATTAAACTTTATGAAATACTCTACGAAATTAAGACCTCAGACCTAAATAAACACATACAATAATACAGAACAATCATAGGTTTTGTACATTTCTATAAATTGTCTTAAAATAAATTTTGATGTGCTTACGTGATAGAACAAGGAATTGTACTACACGATCAGCGAGTTTACTATCGTCACAGAAACAGACAAATTTCGTCTCTTTCCCGGGATGCCACGCACACTAACGTAAGTATTTGCGATACTCAATGAACAAATGTGCGTATTTCGTCAAATGTCTCTAGCATAAACCGTTCCAAGAACGTAAAAATTGCAGGTTAATGGAATGGATCGGTAATACCTGCGAATTTTCGATGGGTCGTTAATAGCTGCGTTTACCTTACTTTTCCGCCCTATTAAAAAAACTTTCGACAAAAGTTGTATTTTTATCTTTTCGTAGATCAATGATTTTAAATCAAAGAACATGTGTGCCAAGTTTGGAGAAAATTGGTTAACAAATGCGTCTTCTAGACCGAAACTGACATGTACACACACATACGGACGAAAGCAAAATCGTCTATACTGTGGAATCGAAGACCCAAACTCAAAGTGCCTTTTTACACGTACCGGTTGCCGGGTAGCCGGTGCCGGGTAACCGGCGGTGAATACAAGCGGTTGGCGGGCAAATCACGCCGGTACGTGTGAAAGTACACGGCCATACACCCACCCTACCCGGCACCCGGCAACCGGTACTTGTGAAAAGGGGCAAAGACTCGCATCTCCATACATTCAATATACTCTGTGGACTAGCACTCTTCGCTCTCTGGGTCAATAAGTTATATTATTAAAGTAAGTACATTTTTTCGAACTGACAGATTGATAAAACAATGACCTCCTTTTAAAATCAATTGGCCAGTACAACAGTTTTACAACACTATGGCAAAGACAAACAAGTCTGAGAAAAAATAATTTAATGACAAGCAAAAATGACAGTCTTAAATTTTTACCATTCGAGTATTTTTCATGAAATTATTCTATAATCTAAAGGTTTATTAGTGTCGAAATGTCCGCATAAATCTAACTAGAGTTCCTTGAAACGACTATGATCAGGATTGATAATTAAATGTAAGTAATTATGGAGTAGTCGAGATCCAATTTCTTTGTTTACTATATTATTTAGGTCTGTTGAATTCCACTATAGATTTGGGAGCATAGGTGTGTGAACTGAGGGACCCACATAAGGCGATATAGCTTTTAAATTATGTCTTTACAAACTCTGATATTTGTTTTACAAATATTTCCACAACTTTTACTAAGCACTATTGTTAGTTAAACTGCAAAAATCCGCAAAAATAAAATTGGGCTCTCAGTACACACATACACTAAAAAAACTCAATGATTTGTTTCTAATAATCTGTCTTAGACAACGATTGTCAAAACATGACATGTTTACATTATTGTCAGATCGGGTAGGATTGGACTATACACAAGTTTCTTTAAGGATATGGATAAATGAGTTTCTTACAAAGCAAAGTTTCTAGTGATAAAATGGAAACTATTCAAAGTGCTTAAAAACGATCCTACATTTAGAAGTGTAGTCCTCTGGACTATAGTAGACCTAGCCCTCTTACACCCAATAAGCTAAGAATCGCCAATTACTGTGTTCCCACAAATACAGGGTTACGTCTATCTGCAATGTATTTAGAGTAATGTGACTGTATCCTTAGGCACCGACTGGTCTGGGCGCGAGGGTGGCGCTACTATCGTGCATGCACGAAGGCAGTGCAGAATACTCGCAAGCGGCGCACCGGTGTTGGGCCGGCGCTCAGCTAGTGTCCCTTAGCGGGCCGGCCCACACCTCGCTCACTCAGTACATTCCTAGCGTTGTGTGATTCTCTCTCCAATGTACTTACAGCAATGTTACTGTATCCTTAGGCACCGACTGGTCTGGGCGCGAGGGTGGCGCTACTATCGTGCATGCACCAAGGCAGTGCAGTATACTCGCAAGCGGCGCATTGGTGTTGGGCCGGCGCTCAGCTGGTGTCCCTTAGCGGGCCGGCTCACACCTCACTGACTCAGTACAGTGCCGCTGGTCGCGCGCTGCTACTGGCGTTGTCTGATGCCATGTGTGTGCTGGATGGCTTCGAAGGACTGCAGGTGAGTTATTAAAAGTTTTTTTTATGCTGTGACTGTTTCGACGCGAATGAGGAAATTTCTGATGCCTATATGCAGTTGTTAATTATACGCTTTTGGATTGTTTAGCATTGACTTAGAGCACTGCCCTGCTTGTCTTCATAGTCTTTATAACCGTGAATTTGTTAAAGTAGATTACCTATTGTTAACTGCCTCGGTGGTCTATAGGTCGTACGAATAAAGATCGCGAGGTCTTTTTAGGGTTCTTTTTAATATAGCTCGCCAAAATGACGGCACCCGCCTGATCGAGAGCCAAGATGACATCGAGCGATTGGGGGTCACTCTCACAGTCTACATGACTATTGACAGTGGTCCTAAGGTTGGTGGCCCTATGATGTGCCTCTTCGCATTCCGTTTGAAGAACCCGGAGTTGTAAGATAAATAAAAGAAGTGCGCTAGCAGGTTGTTCTAGGTTTTTATGATTCGACATAGTAACTTAGTTCTGGCGAAGATTCCCATCCCATGACTTTGTCCATTAGTCAGCTAATGCATCATGTGCAGATAGGCCGCGAATAGGATTCGAGCATGGGGGTTCTGGAAAAAATTAAGAGAGGAGAGTGTCGAATACATTACCAATTAGACGAGACAGTATTAAGGGGTGACACATTTCTGGCAACGCAAATGGCCGATTGTACCATCTGCGTTTGGATGTGAGCTGTGAGGGTGTAAATGAGGCATGGCAATGACATTGTCTCTTTTTTGCATACATAAAATTTTCATTACCTATCTCTTTGTTTTTCAATTCTTTTCATCTTTCGATTCTAATAGGTCCCTGGTGCCATTTCAAGGTGATAGTTAAAATATCACTATGTCCCATCCCAACTTATATTTTACGTACTATTTATATTACAGGAGCTATCAACCGTACACCAAAAGCTACTAAAATCCCTATCGTCAAGTTACGCCCCCCTCCGCCAGGCGGCGCTGCAAGGCTGTTTGCTACAACTGACGGGCAGAGGGCGGTATTTAGCCACCGCACACACTCCTAACCCTTATCAGGACCTTGTGGCGCAACTTAACATAGCTGTTAAGCAGTATTTGGGGGTTAATACTAGGTAAGTAATTGTTGAATCTAACTAATATGATAAACGCGAAAGTTTGTGTGTCACACACACGTCTGATTGTCTAGCTAGATGTTAGTAACTCCTTTACGCTCTCACGGCTGAACGGTTTTGACTGAAATTTAGTACAGGGATAGAGTATAGTCTGGAACAACGCATAGGCTACTTTTTATCCCGGGAATAATTTCCCATGGGAAGTGGGAACGGAAACAAATATCAACGCAGACGGAGCCGCGTGTGCCATCTAGTATTGAAATATAATATTAAAAAAAAATAGTTCTGATTAGTTCACGAGTTTCCGAAATTCCCTTTCATGAGGGCACAATAAGGGATGAAAGTTTGTATGAAATATTTGAAAATTTATACGTGGCATGGATTCAAGCTGTGAAGTATGCGCGACCAAAACTGGGGCACGTAAATTATAAGCAAATTTGCTCATACAACCATGCCGTCCCTTTCTATATTTATTATTTTTTTAAACGTGGAAATCCTGCCTGATGGCCGTACACAGACAGGATTTCCATCCTGTCTGTGTACGGCCGGGAACTCCGGGTTAGCCCTCGGAGGAATGCCCCAAGACCTGTGTTTATCCTAAGTCTCATCAAAATTTAAGTATAAATGTTTGTTTTCCAGAATTTCCCTGTACGAACAAAGCTTGTACTGGACGGTGCTATTTACGTTAGTAGAGCTGGGTCACCCGGAGCTGATCAATATCGCAGTGGAATACCTGCTGACGAATCCTAGGCACTATTGCATTGATCTTGTTGTAAAGGTAATCGAGAGAATCTTTGACACTTTATGTCCCACTAGTATTAGAAATGTGAAAGTTTGTGTACATATTTGTTACTTAATCACGTTCTAAGGGCCGAACGAATCTTAGCCTAAGCTGGCTTAGACTAAGATCCGTTCGGCCCTTAGAATGTAGCAATTACACCACTTGCTGGCAAGTCTGGACTTGCCTGCAAGTGGTGTAACTGCTAACTAACGGACTAGGTTCCATTGTACAAGTTGTAAACCGAGGTGGACAAAATATGTGAGCCACGGGTCAGAAAGACAACAAAGTAATCTAACTGGTTGTACAAATGATACTCCACATTTGTACAACTACAAAAAATACAAAGCAAATAAGTTCGCTTTTGAACTTCGACGCACTTCTTTTTTAAATTGGTAAGTTACTTTATAGAAAGACTAGCTGATGCCCGCAGCTTCGCCCGCGAGGGCGCTGTATGTGAAAAATGATTTTTTAATACAGTTGCTCAAAAAGTGGCGTATTACAGGGACGTTTAGCGTTCGGGATGTGGGCTATTACACACTCGTGCTTTTTTCTTTACCTTTCCCGCACTAGTGCGCGTTTCCTTTCCCAACTGTCAAAATAATGTGTGATTCATGCAAATATTTCAAAAAAAGATACTAACTTGTTTCAATATCAGATTAAAAGTAATTTTAATTAAAATTTAAACATAAATTAATATAAGTATCGGCCAAATTAAATTTATAAATATAAAAAAAGTTGGCTGTATGAAGTGCACTGCCATAGTCTCTGCTTAGGTAGGTATATATTCTTTTACGGTTGCCGCCATTTTGGACAATTCAGGTTTATTGTTTTTATTATTTTATTAAATTGCTTAATTTTTTCGCAACTGTATTAAAAATAGTTGTTCAATACAACGTGTGGGATTGTTATTTCAACTCGTTCCGACTGTCCACCCTCGCCTTCGGCTCGGGTCAACATCTGTCGAACTCGTCGTAATAACATAAATCCCACACTTATATCGAAAACTACTATTCCCGCTTTTCTGTTGAATTTTTTCCTGAATTATCTTTGCTATAAACCTCACGGAGCCCGAGACCTATCCAACGAATGCAAAACCGTGGAAATCGGTTCGTGCGTTCTGGAGTTATAGCGTCAGGAAGGAAAACCTGACTTATTTTTTATAGAAAGATTTTTATATAATAGATAGAAATCAGTTCTTTAGAAGACAAGAAAGCCGTGTGATCGTTCTCACCAGACTGGCCCTCTCTAACACGTTTATTGAGAAAGTGAAAGTTCAATCCGATTGACGTTGTCATTTTTGTTTTATTTAAAACTTTGAACAGATGATCCACGTGACCTAGTGACGTAGTTTAATGCGACAGAGTCACAGCTACAGACAAAGTCTCGCCATAAGCCCCTCTCTGAACAAAACCAAGCCGTCTGTCCTATGTGTGCGGTAGTGGTCTATAATTAACTGTTTTTGATTTATTATCTTTCTAATGTCTTCTAAATGCTTCCTAACCGTCAATTCTCGGGCAAATTTAAAATGAAAATTTAACTTATTATGCTTGCTATTTTTTACCAATGAAATTGTATTTGTACAGGGTATAATATCGGCAATTAGACAGCAAGTTTTACCTAAAGACTTGAAGAATAACATTATAGAAAAGCTCTTGGACAACATGAAGAATTATTGTGAACATCACGCTGTGCAAATATTGATGGTGCATGTGTTTTCTGGTACGTATTGAAATGAGATAATAGTAGTTTATCTACTCTGATACTATAATACAAAGATTATAAAATTGAAATCAATACTATTATGACAAACATTACGCACAGGCCAAAAAAAAGTTTTATTACGATACAGGTCTTGTATGGACACCTATATCATAATATAACTTTTTAATCATTACGATACACCATAAACAATCTCCAGCTGAAAAAGAAGTTTGAACCTCTACTTTAAAAAAAAATTGTGTCTCCAGGCAGAGTAGCGAAAAATCCTAAATCTATGGTCTCCGCAGCCTAAAAAAAAAGAAACACGCATGCGCAATCGATGTTTGCGCCTTGGCGCCAACATTTTACATTTAAATTAAACAAAGTTTGGTTTTGTTTGTAAAATAAATTAGTTTTTGTGTAAAAACATGTCTTAAAGCGAGGATGGTGGTAATTGTACACCACCAGACATTCTGGAAACTGCGTCAAACATGACCATGAACCTGTAACCGGCGAAATCAAGGAGCAACTATATATCACAAAATGAAATCAGGTACAATAGTGTCAACTATAGTAACTGTGTCATATATACCTGCAACAGTGTCATAATATGACACTGTTGCATAATAAGGGTTCTTATAACACGAGTGTGTTTTAAAAAAACGAGCCGTAGGCGAGTTTTTTTATAGTATCACACGAGTGTTATAAGACCAAGTTATGTACAGTGTCATACACTACTTTATCTACTCTCATACTATAATACCTGATTTCATTTTGTGATACATAGTTGCTCCTTGATTTCGCCGGTAACAGGTTCATGGTCATGTTTGACGCAGTTTCCAGAATGTCTGGTGGTGTACAATTACCACCATCCTCGCTCTAAGACATGTTTTTACACAAAAACTAATTTATTTTACAAACAAAACCAAACTTTGTTTAATTTAAAAGTAAAATTTTGGCGCCAAGGCGCAAACATCGATTGCGCATGCGTGTTTCTTTTTTTTTCAGGCTGCCGTCGCACAATTTTTTTTTAAAGTAGAGGTTCAAACTTCTTTTTCCAGCTGGAGATTGTTTATGGTGTATCGTAATGATTAAAAAGTTTTATTATGATATAGGTGTCCATACAAGACCTGTATCGTAATAAAACTTTTTTTTTGGCCTGTCCGTAATGTTTGTCATAAGAGTATTGACTTCAATTTTATAATCTTTGTATTATAGTATCAGAGTAGATAAACGAAAAATACGTTACGAATAACGATAAGATAATAATAGGTCTTGTACTATCTGTGCTTTTGCTGAAATAAACTTGTTAAACAGAGTCATCTAGCGCAATCATAACTGACATTGTTATGGATTTTAGACAGTTGAAAAACTTATATACAATACTGAACAGAGACAAAGCTTATTATACTCATGTGGTTGGGTGCGCTGTCTGTCTATCCTAACCGGACTGTATCTTATAAGGTCGTGATATGAAATTTTTACAGATAACATTAGGTACAGATGGACCACGTTTATAAGTCGCATCGGCAAAGTTCGCCTGTTCAGAAGAGAGCAAGCTAACGCCGATTAGTAGCCAACGCTCTGTTGAAACACCGACTTTATTGCGTTACATGAAGATTGAAAATGCAATAAATCCAGAGAGTAGTGCTATCTCGCTCCTTGTAGCTCATTGCACCGCGATGCTGCGGGCATCAAACAAGGCGCGCAGGTGGCAACCAATAACAAAGAGCCATGTTTGGCGCGTCTATGCGGAGCGTTGTGATTGGTTTAAAAATTTTTCGCGCATTTCGAATATGAGACTTCTACGCAGGTACATCGGAGTAACTTATAAAAGTGGTACTACTGTACCTATAATTTTTGTTGCCGTTAAAACAACAAATACAAAAAAAAACCCCAATCCCAACTGATTTTTTTGTACGGAATTCTTCTCATATGCATAGAAATAAGTTCGTGAATAATATAAACTTCATTTCACAGCCGACAACAAACTCCTAAGTCCAAAACTCACATCCGACGTATCAAATATGGATCCAGACATCCTAATGAACTCGATGGAACGAATAACTCTACTGTACAAAGTACTACGCCACTCAAAACTGGAAGAATCCAAACGAATTATCACAACTACCCTACAATATTTCTTGAGAGAGACACTACCTCCCGCGGCGACGTTAAGTAGAGTAGTGATAGAGTTTATAGAGTGTTGTAAGGATACTGAAAAGAAAGAGATGGATATAGCATGCGATAGAGAGAGGTGGATCGATTGTGCTGTTATGAATTGTGAGATTGTTTTTGAGGTGAGTATATTTTGTCTTTATCTTTGCCCCGTGTGGAGACTGGTAAGATTACAAAATGTCGCCACCACAATTCATCCCGAGGGAGTCGTAAGAGGCGACTAAGGGAACACTTTCGCAAAACGATCTATTGCGTAGAGAAGGAAAACTCGAAATGAAACCCGGTTGTCAGGAAAATTACAATAGTTAAGCCATGTTCAAGGCCTGGCGGTTTGAAAAATTTCAACTGTACCGACCTGCATCTGTCCATTTCAACACGGCAATAGGCTCACCACCTATTACGGGTGACATAGAACTATAAGGTGAAATGTGGGTGTATAATATGCCTCTGCCTACTCCTTCGGGGATAAAGGAGTGACTGTATTATTATGTATGTATGTACGTACATTTGGTAGTAGTAGTTAACTAGTCAATTCGCACCTCATCCAGCACCACCACATCTTTAACGCTATGTTGGCGCTAACTACATTGTGTACAACCATGGGACGAAGTATGGTGTGGCATACCACACATATGATCACGCCTTTAGCCGGGTAGGCAGAGGCATATTTATACCCACTTTTCAATTTTTGGATTTTATTCCACGTAATAGGTGGTGAGCCGTATTGCCGTGTTGTTATGGACAGGCGCAGGTTGTGACTGCCGGCTGTAGAAAAATTTTCAACCCATGTGGCATACCATACAGTCAAATTTGCCCAGTTGATTTTAGTCGTACCTATTTTATTGTATTCCAGATATTAAGCATCAGACCAATGATACTTGGCATAATGTGAGTTCATAATTTGAGGAAGACTTTACAATACTTTTGTCCCAATATCTTGCAAGGGGATGACTGGGATGAGAGATAAAATGTCTTCAGTTCTAATTTTTCAACGCGTAGTCCAATTCTATGAAATCCTTTGTTTTAATTCAGTCCACGTACAGCTATCGAGTGTGGACTGAATTATTACGAAAGACTTAGCCTTTAAGTTCTTATACGGTAAAGCATATTCTCCCATGATGAATAAAATTGTCATTTTCCCATTTTCTATCATAAGTGACACAAACTATGTTGCGAGAGTCAGTTGGCATAATTATACTAAACCAACTTATTTTATTCCCAGGTATTCCAAACTTCGATAACTCAAGACCAACTACCAGTACTATCCGGTTGGATATTTGAAGCATTATGCCATCTACTCAACGGAAAAATTTCATCCAATCTTTTACCATACTGCTTACTAACCCTCCTAGTTTCAGCTAGTTCTAACGAATATATCAGGCGAATAGCACCCTTAACCTTTCATATATTAAGACTAGGTTTCTATAAAAGCCCCGATATATCTAAATATTGGGGTATTTTTGAGCAGTTGCTTAGTAATAAGATTAAAATGTCGTTTTCAGATAGGAGGTTGTTGTGTGTGGTTAGTTCGAAGTCAAATTTTACTGGATCTCAGTTGGAACGGTTGAGAGAGTTGTGTGATAGTAATGATTGTTTAGTTGATGTTAAGCAGTGCTTGGAATAGGGAGTTTTTCTAGTGGCTTATATAAGCCACTAGAAAAACTATGACTAGAAAATCGATACATCTATGACAAATCTATATCGATATATATCGATATAGATTTGTCATAGATGTATCGATTTACTTCTACATTCAGAACGACAGAAATAAGTGCATGATGCCGCCGTTTTTTCACATCTACTTACATTCTGACCGACAGGAAAATGAGTACCGTCGCCTGAGTACCGTCGCCTTGGCCGTAAATTCTCGATGCTTGAAAGCGTAGATGATAGTTACTGATGACCGTCTTCTCATTGAAGACTGGTCAAGAATCGCCGCCCTGGGCGCCAATTCTCGGTTCATGCATCGTGACTACGTGGACGGATATTTAATGGTACAACGTCATCTGTCTCGTATTTAGGAGCGGCAAAACATGAGACAGATGAATTTGACGTTTTCCGTCCACGAGTTCACGTCGGGTGGACGAGAATTGGCACCAAGGTGTTACATACTTCTAAAAGTCTTAAATCACTGTAGTTCTGCTGTCCTCTAAGAAAAACTTTTACTTTGAGAAATATCCATGTACGTATGAATTTATCAATATAACTGTCATTGTTTAGAGTGAATATGCCAAAAATGCGATTTACTTTAAAAAAATATTTTGTTAGAATAAATATTTTTTTTAATACAATTCATTGGAGTTCAAAAAGAAAATGTCATTCTAGTGATAAAAAGATTACTTACAGTGGATTCTGCTAATATAAAAGAGACCCACATAAGTCATACTTTTGGTCATTTTGGTACCTTAACCTTTCTGCTATATTGATTTCAGTAGCGCTTTTTGAAGACTGAAAAGTCAATACGATGATCAGTATTTGTTGTAAAAGCTTGAAAATCTGTACATTCTTTTTAAAATTAATTGTGAGAGAAAATAGTTTCAAGTTGATGTCAATTAATTACAATTCTGTATAGTAAAATTCTGTACCTATTTGGGCCTTTATTATTATAAGCTTTAAGGTGTAAACAGTGAATAATAATGATACCCTTAGCTAAGACGAAAAATATTACTCTTACCCTTTAAGCTTTTAGTTACCCTTCATATCATCCAAGAATAATTGTAACTTATGTATTGGGCGTCCCGGGACATCCTTCCGAGGCTTAGATCATCTAACCACACGATGCGCCTTACTTAAGCATTCCTTTCTGTCAAGTCAATAGACCATTTGGTCTATTGGCTTTATAAAAAGCACTACATCAGTACATCATTTTACATGATTAAACTAGTACATTTCATTGTAGTTGACTGTACAATAAAAATTAACACACAACAGCCATTACGCGTTTGTCGTTATGCATTTTTAAATATATAATGAAATTTTATATGTGTTTGTGTTTCCCCCTTCACCCGCTATGACTAGCAGAATATTTTTGTATGCGGTGGTTCACAAAAGGCTAGTCCCGTGATATATGGTCTAAGTTCCGAGGGCTTCCCCGGGGCTCACAACCATAGGCTGATGGGCGTAACGTGAGGTTTTTTAGTCGGTAGGAGTCCGGCATAGCATCGTAATTGTCGAAATTAAGCGTATAAGCTTGTGCTATGGGGCTTAGACAACTGATAAGAAGAAGCATAACGCAGTGAAACATACATACTTACATATAGTCACGCCTTTATCCATGAAGGGGTAGGCAGAGGCATGGTATACCCCCACATTTCAGCTTATAGTTTTATGGCCCACGTAATAGGTGGTGAGCCTATTGCCGTGTTGAAATGGACAGGTGCAAGTCTTACGCAGTGATATTGGCAAAGAACGGAACTACGAGCGTATCGTATTATTTTCTATGAACAAAAATAATACTATAGTATTATGAACAAATTTGGAAAAAAGTATTCGTATATTTGGCAGGGGTATCATTATTTTAAAACAGTCATTGTTAGTGAGATGTAGTATAATTTATCTTTGTTTATATATAAAACTATATTAATATTTACAAATATAGAATTTTAAATTATAAATTTACTTAAATGACTTTGTAAAAGCTTGTTTCGTCACGATTCTATCCGTAACCCGAAGCTTTGAATCAATCTATAATACCTGAATTGTAGATATAAGATGACTCACCTTGACTTAAGTCTGCTATTTCTATTGTGTCAGAACAGAATCATATTCATACATACATACCATCACGACTGTCTCCCATCGGGGTAGGCAGAGACTATGGCTTTCCACTTGCAGCGATCCTGGCAAACAACGCTTCTTCTACTTTCATATGTGTTTCATAACCGCTCGCCAATTAAGGGTAGGTACTCTTGACCTGGCCATTTTTCAAAAGGTCTTTGATTTGATAGATATGCGTAAGCCGAGGTTTGCCCATTCACTCTCGCCTCATAAGTCTGTTTAGTCAGTGCATAAAATGAATGAGAATGAAATGAAATGAAAATATCTATATTCATATAGATCACAAAGTAACACTTATGAACATCAAGATTTCTGATGCTACTTTTTTACATTTACTGCCAGATTCGCAAGAAGAAAGAGCGAAAAAATTCACGGATCTCTACGAGTCTGTTTTCATCCATTCTCAATATAAAGCCGATTGCAATTTCATGGTTTTCGTAGCTATTGCGATACGATTCTGATTCTGTATTGACACTAGGCGCTTTGCAAACGACGGGGCCGGCTGGGCCGGGCAATTTCGCCGCGAACGATAGAGCTAAGGGAATCCTATACAACCAACGCACATGAAGGGCAAAAAGACCGCGCCGCAGCTGCCCGCCGGACACACATTTTCGCGGTGAGGTCAGTCGCGGTCATCTGCGGGCAGACGCGGTCTTTATTACGTCGCAGACAAAAAGACCGGCCCGCCCCGTCGTCTGTTAAGCGCTAGGAGTATTTGGTCAACACTAACCATTTGGGCACCGAGTAAAATTTATTGTAAAGGTTGCAAAGTTAAGAAAAACTTATCAATACAAATATAATAGTGTTAAAAATATAATTTACTAGCTGACTCGGCTAACCTAGTTCAATCACATAAATATATAAAAAAAACTTTCATTCAAATCGGTCGAGCCGGTTCGGAGGGGTTCAACCACAAACACAGTGACACGAAATTATTTTATTAGATTTATAATTTTTTCGATAAGGTGCCCATAATTGGTACAGTGTTAAAATAAAGGTATGTCATCCTATACGAGTCTCGTTAGTTTTTTAAGCTCTTTTACAATATCTTTTTGCTTTAAATAACTTGCAAGTCATAAATACTACTTGGCTTTCTTTTTTGTCCATAAACAGCACATGTCATTTTGCATAAAGATTTAATATAGGCAAATTTTTGGTGAGCACTTAAAATGTACACATTTTTAAACCTAATTATGTGCTATTAATGTAGTAGGAAATGTGCTGTGAAAAATATAATAAGTTCAGTTCATTCAAAGGACTACAATGATGTAATATTAATGAGAAATTAAAGGCTTTCTATATGGTCCTGTGGACAATACGTGAAGCGTTCAGTTCTAGAACTTGGCAGTGAAAATGAAAGTTTGAAATTAAGTCAAGCTTTGCTAAATTAATTGGAGCCTCAGTCAGATATTTGGAATGCGTGAGGGTGCTTTTCCAGCAGAGATGTGCTATGCTACGTTGCTATAAAAATTCACCAATCATATTCGTCAGTCTCACATTTCGACAATATAAACCAGTGGCGGGCAAACTTACCTAGGGTAGGTTTTCGAAGCGAGCGTCTATAGCGTCAGTGACGCCGCGAAATATACAAATGTATGAAAGTCTAGTGTAACAACGCGGTCTGTGACGTCTCAGTGCCGCTGTGACCTCGTTGTCAGACTAGAATTTCATACATTTGTATATGTCTGACGCTATAGACGCTCGCTTCGAAAGTCCACCTTTAATAGCAATTACTTCAAGGGCAGGAAATTTAATGAATTTTAGAGGAGGACCAGAATTTAAAAATGCCAAAACTTTTCAACATAAATAAAACTTACGACGACGCAAACATCGCTATAATTATCTGCTGGCTGGCTCCTTCACCTATGCGTCTATTTGTCTTATAAGTTGAATCTAATTAATACTTCTGGACCGTCAAAATATGATTATCGAGAGCCATACTGCTTATGCTATTCATGTCGAAGAACCTTCTGAGGCCCGGAGATGGCCCGCGGGCCGTACTTTGCCCATCACGACGTGACAGACGTTCGCAACTATAGACCTATCACTATATTGCCAGTTGTTGCTAAACTATTCGAAAAAGTCATGCATGACGAACTGACATCATTCTTTGAAAGGCATAATGTTATTTGTGAAAATCAATATGGTTTTCAAAGGAATAAGTCTACACGGGATGCAGCATACTTAATGGTAAATGACGTTTTGCAGAACACCAATAAAAAAATTTATACAACGGCTCTATTCCTTGATATGACCCGCGCTTTCGATTTTGTGTCTCACAGACAACTCCTTAACAAGTTGGAACAGTATGGTGTCAGGGGTCCAGCGCTCAATTGGCTACAAACATACTTAGACAGTAGGCTGCAATGTGTTGAGGTGACTCAATTAGACCGCAATAACTGTGTACGGGCGCATAGATCAAATTTCAGTTATAATAGATTTGGTGTACCTCAGGGTAGTGTTCTGGGTCCGTTGTTGTTCTTGGTCTACATTAATGACCTGCCGGAAATCACTCCCCATAAGACCATTCTCTTTGCTGATGACGTATCGGTTATAGTGACCACACACAAAGATAGGACATTAATTCAACATAAAATGGACATTTGCAACACATTGACATCAATTACAGAATGGCTAAGTAATAATAACCTACAAATTAATTTATTAAAGACAAATATTATGAATTTCAATAATTTTAGAACTATGGACATGGATATTAATTATAACGGACAAACTCTTCTGAATGCTACCAATGTGACATTCCTAGGAATCATTATAAATAATAAATTTGATTGGAAAGAACACATCGAGAAGGTTAGTCATAAAATTAATGGTTTTTCATTTGCTCTCTATAAGCTTAGAAGTGTTGCAAGCAGACACACCGCGGTTATTGCTTATTTTTCCTATGTTGAGTCTGTGATACGGTATGGGTTGCTCCTCTGGGGTAATGGAACTAACATTGACAAGGTATTCATATCCCAAAAGAGATGTATTAGATCGATATGTAATATTGCGCCGGATGTGTCTTGCCGTCCTTACTTTAAATCACTTAAAATATTGACTTTGCCATGTCTATATATATTAGAGGTGGGCAAATTTGTAAAACAGCATCCAAATCTGTTCAGGACCGCTGGAGATCAGTCATGCAGGAGAACTATCAGAAATCCAAATAGGTTAGTCCTAAATATGGTTCCAAGAAGTAGAAGGATACAAAAGAATTCCTATGTAATGTGTATTAAAATATATAATAAAATACCAAACTACATGAAAAAACTAACATATAAAAGGTTTGTGAGCACCCTATGTTGCTGGCTGTCTCAGAATTCATTCTATTCAGTGAATGAATTTATGACCTGTAGGAACAATGAATAATTTTGTGACATATTTTGTGTATTCTTGTTGTGTTTTAGTTATATTGTATGACATTCCTTGTATCGTAACAATTACATTGCATGCTATTTTAAATTGCTAAATGGACCAGTTCTTATTGTGAGAATACCTACCATAGTATAAAATATCGCTCAATGTACTCCATTTATGCAATAAAGAAAGAAAGAAAGAAAGAAAGAATCATTGATATAAAACTGTCAGCATTCCATGGACCGATGAATATGATTGTGGATATCAATACATCCATAGAAACGTAGCATAGGCATAGCACATTTCTGATGGAAAGGCACCCTAAGGATTGTTTCGATCACATAGATGTGTTAGTTTCTAGTGTCTTATTGATTGTGAATTGTATGATAATGTAAAGTAAATGTATATTTTATAAAAATATGCAATGAAATTATTATATTTTTAACTTAATGCTTCTGCAAGTAAATAAATAATTTAAATGTTTATGGTGTTTATTTTAACTACTAATTTTCCTTGTGAAAAATCCGTTATGGATGCTATGCCGGACTCTTACAGATTAAAAACCACATGTTCCCTACCTACTGCCTATGGTTGGGAGCCCCGGGTAAGCCCTCGGAAGGATATCGCCTGGTTTTCCCGTGGTCTGGACAAGATTAACTTCTTGACTGCCTCTGTGGCGCAGTTGGTAGTGATACCGCCTGCGGCGCTGGCAGTGCCGGATTAAGCCAGCGCGGGGCCTGTAGCAAATTCTGTCAAGGGGCCCTTTTTTTTTTTTGTTTAACGTATGTGTATAATGGATGTTATGCCGGACTCCTACCGACTAAAAAACCTCACGTCACGCCCAACAGCCTGTGGTTGGGAGCCCCGGGGAAGCCCTCGGAAGGATGTCCCAGGACTCCCAACAGACCCACGGCCTCAAACGGCCACAAAACAAAAACCTGGCCACAAACCAAGGGGCCCTTGGTTTGCTTTACGTTCTCAAGTTTAGGGTATTAAATAAAACAAAACTGTTACAAATAAAATAAACTTTTCTAGATTTAATATGGGCAAATTGAGATATAACACTCAATATCGACTTCTCTGAGCAAATCATGCTCTATATTCAACAAAGTGAGATGATTGAGACGCTCTTGGCCCATCGCGTTCCTTAATTCATTTTTAATACTGTTAGTGATCATGAGAGACAAGTAAATGCGCAAGACAATTTCTAACAGATTCTAAAGAATTATTTAATAAAAGTTTATACAATTGCTGTTCCAGAGGCTCCTGTTTCTTGCTGTCAATAACAGCAGCCACATCTGTTTTCAGCAGTTCAGCGAACTGCACTAATTCGCCACCTAGGCTGTTCTCCAAATCATCTTCGTAACCACTGACTATACTTGAGGATTTTTCCAAAATCTCTTCTGTTGTAAGAGATTTTAGCTGTCGAAATACTTCAAAAACACTAGTAATCTAATGACATGCTTTCATACGTTTAGTTAAAGCAGACAGTACGTTATCAATAATGACAATAAACACCTGAACTTCGAAACTTCGTTTCTCGTGGTAGGTATAATAGCTACACCTACCACTAGTAATTAAAAAAAAGTTTGTCGTCGTCAGTGCGAATATTCAAACGAACAGTGCGTGAATACCTTCTTTTGCAACGTGAAGAAAATCCTACATGGATGCTATGCCGGAATCTTACTGACTAAAAACCACACGTAAGTCAGCTTACTTTGGGATCAGATAGCGTTGTGTGAAATGTCCGTGAATATTTATTTATTTTATTTATAACACGTTCCGTACCTAATGCCTAGGTACGGTTGGGAGCCCCGGGTAAGCCCTCGGAAGGATGCCCTCAGGATTCCCAACAAACCTTGGCTACCACTGCGGCCTCATGTAGGGGGATTGGATGCTAACCTGCGGCTTTGGGGGGTTGTTCGGGTGTTATTCCGCTTCTTGGGACGCCACTGTGATCAATAATTACAATTTAGGATGACAAAAATATTTTAACTTGGAATTACAATAATCTACTACTGTTATTGAAAATATTGCTATTAAAATATTTAAAATAAATTAATCTTTATTTAAATTCCGTTTTTGATATTCCAACGTACAAAAAAAAATAGTGTAAAGGTTCTTCCTCGTTTGTATCAAATTAGGTTGTTCTAATAATTTTATGACTTCTGCAGGAAAAATATCTTTCTGCTTTAGGGGTAAGGGGCGTAAAATCGACATTAGAGGATCTGATGACACCAATAATATTTTAAATAAATCATCATTAGTCTGCTTGCGTGACATTTTTTGGGTACTGTGTTCTATATAATATTTTACATCTTTATGGCGACATTCCTATACGTCTTCCCCTTATTGTCCAATAGGCAACAAGAAATGATCAAGTATGTCTTTGCAAATCAGCCGATATGTTTGTAATTTGTATGTTCGGTGGATAACACTTGGCCGTCTCTTCTAAAACTTATAGTACGTTGGATACAATTTCTGTATTCTTTTTCGTATAGCTGATGCCCTAAGTTCAATATATTGAAGACGCGTTAATTTAAATTGAATAAAAAGTGCTAGTGCTTCTTTTGCGTAAGAAATTTCATTTTGTACACTGTCTCGTAGCTTAACAGTACAGTCAGGAGATGATGAAATATTATGAAGTGCTGAAGCAGCCCTACGTCTTCCGACTGAATGAAGTTTCATCTCAGCTGCTAGGCTTAACTCTTCGTCACTTCTGGATGATACTTCGGCTTTTAACCTTCTACGCATAGTTCTCTCACCTAAATCCATGAAATCCTTTTTTGGGCTTCCTCTACCTACAGACCCAGAAGTTGAAGGCTGTTCAATATTATGATCTCCAGATGTTATTGTGCTTTTAGACAACCAATCCTAATATTTTTTTTCAAATTTGGAAACATCTTTGCCGATTTTAATCCAATTTCTGGAAGGTGATAAACAAAAGATATGTACTGAATTACGTAACTCATTTTGATGTTGTGTTGTCAAATCTGATACTCCAATGACCTCATAAATATAGTTCAATAACATATCTTTAGATTTCTTAGTTGCAGGCTTAATTGGCGGGTGTTTTTTGAGATATTTAAACAAATCGGTATTTCTAACTGTACTACCGTTTTCTGTATAAATGAAAAGTTTGTTCAGGCAGGGGTACTTTGGGGTAAATTTTTTAATTGAATATCATACTACAGACTGTCAATTATCTACTAGTGTAAAAATGACTATGTTCTAATATGTTCCTCGTAAGATACAGGCTTTAAAATAAAATAAAAATGTTAAATTTTAAGTTAAGTTTTGAATATTTTTTCCTAAATTACTGTAACAATTTACAGCTACTATGTGGTATACAAATTGAAGCACATACCTTTATTAATGTGTACCATATTTATTGATGCGCTATATTGCACTGTTAAGTCACAACAAATAGATAACTGTGCGCGAAAACAGGAAGTAAATTGAACAAATCGATACATTTAGCGAGAACACTGCATACACTAGCTGTTATCTCAGTAATGACTTACCTTCAACCGTTCATATTAAACAATAATATGAGGTAAGTAACCCCAATCGCATAGACATAATTTGTTTTACATACCCTCACAATGTCAAATTTGAATAAAATCCACCTAATATCCAATAATTGATCACTGTGGGACGTGTGGCGTGGCGTGAATCTTTCAAATCACGCTGTCGTCTTGGGACTGCTTCCGTAAGGACAGTGAGCCCCCCTCCCCACCGTCCTCAGCCCTCCCCCCCCGGTCTTACGTAAGAAACTTGTGATGAATTACGAGGGAAGTGAAAATAAACTGTAAATAGGTAGGTCTAGATATTTAAGTTGATTTTTTGTAAATTCGGCGTTTCATTCACTGAAGAATGTCAATGAATAATCGAAGCGCTTCTAATGTTTCAACTCGAAGAGTGAAAATGATAACACAAAGTAATTTTTTTTTATTATAGCCTGTACATCAATTTTGACCCCCGGAAATGGTTCCATTATTGATTCCGAGTCACCCTTTCGGGTCCAGAACGACTGTAAATTCTACCAGTATTAAAATTATTATGATTAAAAAAGTACAACCCAGCCCCTTTTGAGCGAAGTACCTAAATTGCACGATGCCACTGCAGCATACTACCTAAAACGCGAAATACTTGAAGCTCGAAGTACCTAAATTGCACGATGCCTAAAAACTTAATTTGCCTACAATATACTTTGAGCTACGTAAACTCGCAAAATAAATGTATAAAAAAATAAAAATCTGGCCCCTTGAGGGGTAGAAACGTGGTATAGATGCTAGTCTAAATACCTATATCGATTATAATAAAAAAGTTCGTAAAATACCTACTTATTTTGACAATTTAAAGTGACGAAATCGAGTTTTAGATTTTCAAGTGGAAGTGAAGCTGAATGACTTAAACGCGAAGCGTTTAGGCTACTAAACGCTTCGCGTTTAAGTCATGCAATATATTTTACGCTCCTATCTTATTTTATTACGGTCAGACAGGCGTTGGAGTGCGGGGCCCTCAAATTCGCGGGGCCCGTAGCATTTGCTACTCTTGCTACGTGGCTAATCCACTGGGCGCTGGAGGTCGTGGGTTCGATTCCCACCGGAGACAAATATTTGTGTGACCCATAAATGTTTGTCTCAAGAGTCTGGGTGTGTCTATGTATAATAAGTATGTATGTATTTAAAAGTATATAAGTATTAATATCCGTGGTCTGATACCCATAACACAAGTAGGTTATTCCTAGCTTACTTTGGGATCAGATAGCGTTGTGAGATGTCCGTGAATATTTATTTATCATTATTATTAAGCAGTTTTGATGCTTGCATGCTTAGATTCAAACTAGATTTTGACTGCGTGTGAGGGGAGTCTGATTTTCTAAGAGCTGGTGTGAGTGACTTACCTACTCTCCTATAAGAGAGTACATAATATATACATACATATAGTCACGCCCTTATCCCCGAAAGTGGAAGGCAGAGGCGTAATATACGCCCACATTTCACCCTATAGTTTTATGTCCCACGCAATCGGTGGTGAGCTTATTGCCGACAAACGCATTTAAAAATTTTAAGCCGCCTGTAAGGCCTTCAACTTTGTTTAACGATTGTCATTTAACTGACAACCGGGTTTTATTTTGAGTTTTTCTTCTCTAAGCAATGGATCGTGTTGCGAAAGCGTTCCCTTAGTCGCCTCCTATTACACCCTTGGAATGAATAAGGGTGGCGACATTTTGTACTATCCCATTGTGACACGGGAACCCGTCGCCATAAGGAGGATATGACAGCAAGTCACTCGATCCATACTAATATTATAAAGCTGAAGAGTTTGTTTGTTTGTTTGTTTGTTTGAACGCTAGGATCTCAGGAACTACTGGTTGGATTTCGGAAATTCTTTTACAGTTTGATAGTCCATCTATTGAGGATGGCTATAGGCTATATAACATCACGCTAAGGCAAATAGGAGCGGAGCAGCAATCAAGAATGTTTCGAAAACGGGGAATATTTTTTAACGTCTGAGAGCTTCCGAAGAGTACGCTGCGTAAATGGTTAAAGTTACGTAAAAATTGTGAATTACAAAATTGTTTCTCTTAAAAAGTTCTAAAAAAAAGTCCGCGACGGCATATGTCTATCTTTTAAGGTTCGCCCAGAATAACCTAATTTGTCTATCTCTTAAGGTCCGCTCACAATATTTTAAAACTAAGTTTGTTTGTGCTACGATCTCAGAAACTACTGGTTGCATTTCAAAAATTATTTTAAAGTTTCATAGTCAATTTATTGAGGATGGTTAATAACAGTATAACATCACGCTAAGACGAATAGGGGCGGAGCAGCCATGAATAATGTTTTGAGAACGGGGAAAATTTCTTTCTTTTCAGAGCTTCCATTGCGTACACTGTGGAAATGGTTAAAGTTACGTAAAAATAGTGTACTATAAAATTGTTCCTCTTAAAAAGTTAAAAAAAAGTCCTGAACCGCATATGCCTATCTTTTTCGGTTCGCTTACAATAACCCTCTTAGTAAGTTTTAAAATAGAGCGAGGCGACGACGGCAGGAATCGTGGTCTGCAGTGGTAGCCAGTCAAGTGAACGATAAAAACCGGTCAAGTGCGAGTCGGATTCGTACCATAAAAGGACGGGCGGAAGTAGATGCGACGGGAAACATCATATCACTTTACATATTAATACCACGCCTATCTCCTTCTCACTCTCATGTGACGCAAGCGAAGTTGTGTGGGTCAGCAGCTCTAATGAACATAAGTGACGGAGTAAATGCGACGGGAAATATTATATCACTAAATATTTATACTACACTTCTCTCTTTGACGCAAACGAAGTTGCGCGGGTCAGCTAGTAATTAAATAAGGCTCATATTAAATATCGCCTCTATCAAAGTCGTATTACATTCTATTTAATAGTATTATAATAATATATAGCTTACTTTGGGATCAGATAGCGTTGTGTGAGTTGTCCGTGAATATTTATTAAAAAAAAAAAAAATATTGCTGATCTTTTACAGTTCATAAGTATGAAACTGTGCTAATAATAATTTAGTTAGACATATCCTTATGACATGGTTATAACTTTTATTGACGAAATAAAGATAAAATATTGCACAACACTGGTAGTGACTATTCTGCTATCTTAACAATGCGTCGCTCAATTGATTTAAACATTTATACCTAATTATGGATAGGTATCCAGGTAGCCATTTTCAAACTCTAATGGAATTAGGAGTTATCTTCATAACGAAAATCCAACGTAGAATTCCCCATTTGTTATGATTCCGTACCGTTTACATAGGATAAAAATCCCCGTAACTGAGGCTTCGCTATTCGTCTGTCTCTGTCATGAGGCTGTATCTCAGAAACCGTGCTAGTTAGAGAGCTGCAGTTTTCACAGATGACGTATTTCTGTTGGCCCTTTAGTAAAAATACTTAAATCAAAAAGAAAAATACTGCTCCCATGCAACAACAAACGTGACATTTTGTGCTGTTTTATGGTACGCAACCGAACTTGCAATTTGCCGTTTTTTTATCTTTGAATTCTAGAAATCTAAATTTTGCCACATAAGAAGTTTAACACTTCACAGCCCCCTCAAAAGTGTGAAAAGAGTTTTAAAAACCCTTTCTATACTAATATTATAAAGAGGAAAGATTTGTTGTTTTGTTTTTTTTTTGTTTTTTTGTTTGTTTGTTTGTAACGAATAGGCTCCGGAACTACTGGACCGATTTGAAAAATTCTTTCACTGTTGGGAAGCTACACTCTTTGTGGTGAACATAGGCTATATTTTATTCCCGTATTCCCTCGGGAACGGGAACTACGCGGGTGAAACCGCGTGACGTCCGCTAGTCTTAAAAAGGGATGCCTATCGGCTAAAACCACATAATGCCCTACCATCTGCCACGGCTCGTCCCGGGTTCGCCCTCGAAAGGGATCCCTACACAGACTTAGTCCGTCCACTTGTCCTATCCTCGCTCCTCCAGTTTTTGCAACGAGTAGGCACCTACGTTTAAACAATTGACTCATCTTTCACTTGACTGACTGACTAAACTCTTACTCTAGTACCTAACGTGTATAATAAAATTATATTGTCGTAGGTAATGATAAAGCTAAGCTTGCTAAGTGATTATATACTTGATTAGGTATCTATTATTGTGTTTTGTATTGGAATATGTTCAAGTGTTAAGTAGGTATACGTCAAGTGGGTTCTCGACTTCTCATCCACTCTATTCAAGCACTAAGAGGAGACTCTTTTGAATTCCTTAATCCATGTATTATTGAACACGATTGGAGAAGTTAGTAGGTAGGTACTTACATAACTTTACTATGAAATATACCTACCTACATATCTACTTAAATATTCTATTACGAGAGCTGTGACCACAGTGTGATCCACATCAGAAAAAAGTTTTTCTGATATCTGTGGCTGTGACAATAGCGTTCATAGTTCTGCTTGCTAGGTGCTCCGTAAACGATTACGGTGTCTTATGCTTTGGTCAATATCGAGATAGGTTACCGTTAGTTGAACCCCTAGCAGCTAGCTACAACCTGCCCCTGTACTTATCGACACGGCAATAGGCCCACATACATCGACCCAAATAGTAGTGCCAAAAGGAAAAACTTATAGGAAACGTCTTGCCGTGGGCGCCGTAGATATACCTACCTACCCCAGTTGGAGGCCTGAGGACGATGGGTTCAGCTGTGCTTACAGAAGCATGCCCAAGACGGCATAGCGGCTTAAGTGACAGTTTCACGCACGCCTTACGTTTCAAGAAGCGGGATAACTTCTGAAGACGCGGGTTAGGCCGCGTTGGCAGCCAATGTCGGGAACACAGATTTCTAATACCTACCTACCTTCACGCCAAATCCCTTGCGGGGTAGGCAGAAAGAACCGAGCGCCACACAGCACGGTCCATACACACCTCACTTGCTTCTTCAACGTTGGGAACACAGATTTCTGTGGTCAGGAATCTCGGGCGATCCTTTCGAGGGCATACCTGGAGCTCCCGGCCCTAAGCAATTGTAGGGCCTCGTGTAGTTTTAGTCGGCAAGAGTCCGGCATAGCATTCATAAGGGATTAAAAGTTGTAGGGCAACATATCGTGTATCGTACCCATACAACAAAAACGTGACATTTTGCTGTTTTATAGTACGCAACCGAGTACAACTTGCACTCTGCCGTATTTTTATCTTCAAATTCTAATAATCTAAATTTAGCCACCTAAGAAGTTTAACACTTCGCACCCCCCTCAAAAGTATGAAAGGAGTTTCAAAAACCCTTTCTTAAAGGGATGCCTATCGGCTAAAACCACATAATGCCCTACCATCTGCCACGGCTCGTCCCGGGTTCGCCCTCGCCAAGGGTTCTCTACACCGACTTAGTCCGCCAACTTGTCCTATCCTCGCTGCTCCAGTTTTTACAACCAAATCTTCTGCAACGAGTAGGCACCTACGTTTAAACAATTGACTCATCTTTCACTAGCCTGACTGACTAAACTCTAACTCTAGAACCTAACGTGTATAATAAAATTATATTGTCGTAGGTAATGATAAAGCTAAGCTTGCTAAGTGATTATGTACTAGATTAGGTATCTATTATTGTGTTTTGTATTGGAATATGTTCAAGTGTTAAGTAGGTATACGTCAAGTGGGTTCTCGACTTCTCATCCACTCAATTTAAGTACTAAGAGGAGATTCTTTTGAATTCCTTAATTCATGTATCTACTTATTATTGAACGTTAGTGCTTACATAACTTTACTATGAAATGTACATACTTAGATATTCTATAATATTACGAGAGCTGTGACAATAGCGTTCATAGTTCTGCTTGCTGGGTGCTCCGTAAACGATCACGGTGTCTTATGCTTTTGTCAATATCGAGATAGGTCACCGTTAGTTGAAGCCTTGGCAGCTAGCTACAACCTGCCCCTGTACTCATCGACACGGCAATAGGCCCACATACATCGACCCAAATAGTAGTGCCAAAAGGAAAACACTTATAGGAAACGTCTTGCCGTGGGCGCCGTAGATATACCTACCTACCCCAGTTGGAGGCCTGAGGACGATGGGTTCAGCTGTGCTTACAGAAGCATGCCCAAGACGGCATAGCGGCTTAAGTGACAGTTTCACGCACGCCTCACGTTTCAAGAAGCGGGATAACTTCTGAAGACGCGGGTTAGGCCGCGTTGGCAGCCAATGTCGGGAACACAGATTTCTAATACCTACCTACCTTCACGCCAAATCCTTTGCGGGGTAGGCAGAAAGAACCGAGCGCCACACAGCACGGTCCATACACACCTCACTTGCTTCTTCAACGTCGGGAACACAGATTTCTGTGGTCAGGAATCTCGGGCGATCCTTTCGAGGGCATACCTGGAGCTCCCGGCCCTAAGCAATTGTAGGGCCTCGTGTAGTTTTAGTCGGCAAGAGTCCGGCATAGCATTCATAAGGGATTAAAAGTTGTAGGGCAACATATCGTGTATCGTACCCATACAACAAAAACGTGACATTTTGCTGTTTTATAGTACGCAACCGAGTACAACTTGCACTCTGCCGTATTTTTATCTTCAAATTCTAATAATCTAAATTTAGCCACCTAAGAAGTTTAACACTTCGCACCCCCCTCAAAAGTATGAAAGGAGTTTCAAAAACCCTTTCTTAAAGGGATGCCTATCGGCTTTTTTTTTTTTTTTTTTTTTTTTAACGTGAGGGAAAATCCTCGTTGGATGTTATGCCGGACTCTTACCGACTAAAAAACCTCACGCCACGCCTAACAGCCTATGGTTGGGAGCCCCGGGTAAGCCCTCAGGAAGGATGTCCCGTGACTCCCAACAGACATACGGCCGCCGCTGCGGCCTCGCCCAGGGGGTGGTTCGGGTGTAATCCCGCGTCTATGGGGGGTTTCAGGTGTGACCCCGCTTCTAAGGGGGGGCGTGCGTGAGTTGCTCACGTCACGCTGCCGTCATGGGCCTGCTTCTGTAAGGACGGTGAGCGGCCCTCTCACCGTCCTCAGACCCCCGGTCATGGAGGCCGATAGTCTTCAGCGAAGACACGTCGGCGGCGCCCAGGGCGCCGACTGCGGAACTCGGGTGGGAGAGTTCTCTCCCGTACCCGGCCCGCCGCCTCCTTCGCGAGCATAACCTGCTCGCAGAAAGAGGCGGCGCAGTCCCACTTACTCCCGCTGGAGAGCATGGCTCGCACCATGGACTCGAGCGAGAGAGTGTCCACGCCCAGACCCACTACGAGGACCTGTCGCTGTTGTGCCCACGCCGTGCACTCCACCAGCGTGTGGAGCGCTGTGTCATCGCTGCGGTCCTCGCAGTGCTGACACTCGGCCGTGGTTTCCCGGTGTTTTCGCCACAGATACCTACCGAAGCTACCGTGCCCGGCAAGCATCTGTGTCAACCGGTAGGAGAGAGCACCGTGTCTTCTCTCCAGCCACTCGTCCATGACCGGTCTGACGGCCGCGATTGTGGCGAATCCCCCCTTTGGTTGCTCAAGTCGCACCTTCCATGTCTCCACGGTTTCCTGGTGGAGCAGGGTCCGCTGGGCCTCGATTTCTCGAGACGCAGGCCTTTGGCCCCGCTCCAGCGCCTCCTTGCGCCATCTGAACAGTGACGCAAGGGCTCTCGCTTCCAGGTCCCATGGAGGGGTCCCGGCTAGGAGACATGCCGCCTCACCGGAGATCGTGCGGTATCCTCTTATCACCCTGACGGCCATCATTCTCTGCGGGCTCAGCAGTCTAGCCTCATTGCTGGCCGTCAGGGTCTATGCCTATCGGCTAAAACCACATAATGCCCTACCATCTGCCACGGCTCGTCCCGGGTTCGCCCTCGCCAAGGGTTCTCTACACCGACTTAGTCCGCCAACTTGTCCTATCCTCGCTGCTCCAGTTTTTACAACCAAATCTTCTGCAACGAGTAGGCACCTACGTTTAAACAATTGACTCATCTTTCACTAGCCTGACTGACTAAACTCTAACTCTAGAACCTAACGTGTATAATAAAATTATATTGTCGTAGGTAATGATAAAGCTAAGCTTGCTAAGTGATTATGTACTAGATTAGGTATCTATTATTGTGTTTTGTATTGGAATATGTTCAAGTGTTAAGTAGGTATACGTCAAGTGGGTTCTCGACTTCTCATCCACTCAATTCAAGCACTAGGAGATTCTTTTGAATTCCTAAATCCATGTATTATTGAACATGATTGGAGAAGTTAGTACTTAGGTAGATACATAACTTTACTGTCAAATGTACATATCTACTTATTCTATTACGAGAGCTGTGACAATAGCGTTCATAGTTCTGCTTGCTAGGTGCTCCGTAAACGATCACTGTGTCTTATGCTTTGGTCAATGTCGAGATGGGTGACCGTTAGTTGAAGTCCTTAGCAGCTAGCTACAACCTGCCCCTGTACCTATCGACACGGCAATAGGTCCACATACATCGGCCCAAATAGTAGTGCCAAAAGGAAAAACTTATAGGAAACGTCTTGCCGTGGGCGCCGCGCCGTAGATATACCTACCCCAGTTGGAAGCCTGAGGATGATGGGCGAGGGGGAGGGGGGGAGGATTCCAGCTGTGCTTACAGAAGCAGGCCCAAGACGGCATAGCGGCGTAAGTGACGACTCGGGTTAGGCCACGTTGGCAACCAATGTCGGGAATCTTGGGCGATCCTTTCGAGAGCTTACCCGGAGCTCCTAGTCCCTAGCCCAGGCAATTGTAAGGCCTCGTGTGGTTTTAGTTGGTAAGAGCCCGGCATAGCATCGATGAGGGATTAAAAGTTGTAGGCCACCCTATCGGGGTAAAAGAATGATTAAAAAGATAAGATGCTTCAGATCTAATCAAGGAAGCCAAAACTCCAAATCAGTCAGCCGGTACGAAACAAAACCGTGTGTATTATCACCTGATTATCCATATCAGTGATAATTGCTGATAATAACAAATTAAATCTCACCAGTGTTGTTTGAAACTTACAAAATGGCGGTACAGCGGCGGAGATACATTTTCAGTGCGTTTTTGTTGAGTTTGTTGTGTGTTTTGTTGATTGTTGTGGCGATATCTAGTGATAGTTGGGTAAGTAGTGTGAAGTGCAGTTGATTAGTTAGATTAGTACAGTTGAGTAGTGAGGTAGACACATGAATGAACCCTATTAACGATTAAAATATAATTGTAAAGATCCATTCATGAATCTTTATGCACATAATTATTTGAATCCATAATATTATCTAATAATGGATGTTTTTGTACTCATAGATCCACTTTAATCCAGGAACTAATCTATCATGGTTCTAAAAACAGAACACATATTAAGTAGCTTTTATCTTAGATACAGAATGTTATTTGAATATTTACAAGCAGTAGTTGCTTCCATCATTCATTACAATAATATAAGGTGAAATGTGGGCATATAATATGCCTCTGCCTAGGTACTATAAGTTTTAAACCGTGACCATATGTATGTCTGTAGGTATCTGCATACATAATTGCATTGAATACAAATGAGTTTGAACGAAATCCAACAAGAAAATGGTCCGCCAGTTTTGGCAAAGAAAATAGTTTTGATTTTGTAAGAATCTAATCATCAGTGATAATTTAAACTTGGTATATGGCATGACGGAAGGAAACACGATAAAGATAGCCGTGGTCACTATCATAATAATAATACAAGGATAAACAGTATTTGTTTGATGACGTTTAAATGAACCTCAACAGTAGGGTTCCTCAATCACGTTTTAGTTGCCACAAAGAAGATTCGCAGTGGATATAGATTTAGACTGCCTCGGTGTATTGGTGTAATATTTGTGTGATCCACAAATGTTTGTTTCGGAGTTTGGGTGTATTCTATGTATAATTTAGAAATATATAAATATCTATGTCTATCAGTCATCTAGATCTCATAGCTTATACTAGGTAGCTTAATTTGGGCTAGATTGATCTTGTGTGAGTATGTTCACAAAATATTAAAAAAAGAAAAATTAGTGATGTGCTGACTTCAATTTTACTAATCGACGTTTTAGAACGAGAGCCTTATTCAAGCAGGTTACGTATTTGACTTCTTCTGAGGCGTATTTTTTGTAGTTTCTATTACCGTCTAATTTCCGAGGTTTCAGGTTTGAAGGGTGAACGTACTCCACAGTTTTAGACATTATAAACAGAGAACGTATAGACGAATACAATTAGAAAGAGAAATGACTAAAATAGGGCTAAGTGCGGAGGCACAATGTTAAAATAGGAAGATTTCAAAAGCAGACATCTTTTAGGTAGGTATTTGGAATAAGTCGGTATTGAATGTTATCATTGTCATATTTACTTGTATATTATGATAATTATTGCATTAATCATCATGCGGTGTGTAATCTCGCTATATTTAAGAATTACAACGATAATGAATTGAATGTCGATTGGTTGTATGCACAGATATCAGAATTTTATGAATTACATTCCTTCGAGATTACTCGACGGCGCTACAGGCGGCTTGTGTTCGCTCTAGACTATGGGCACAGCCGACAGATCATAGGTTTTTTTCTCTTTATACTGTGCTATGGGTGTCCATGACGGTAACCTTGAGCACGGCCGGGAAGGTCCCGTCACAGTTAAGAGCGGACATACACAATAGGCGTGAAGCGTGGGGTGCGGCACGGGCGCGGCGCCCCTTCGATCACATTTCATACAAAATGTATAGAAGCCGCGCGGCGCCGCCCAAATAAAGGCGGCGTGGAGCGGGTGCAGCGCGCTCCGTTATGTATACAAGCGGCGTGCAGCGTGCCGCACCGCACGCTGCACGCCGCTTGTGTATTTCCCGCGCCTTATACTGTGGTCCCGCCGCACGTTGGATCCTGTAGTATGAGCTGGTTGGTCATTAATCAAAATTTAAAAAATGCCGGTAGATAATATTTTTTCATAGATTTAGCAAATAGAGGGTATACCACATTTATTATATGTAATTAAAGTAGTATTGGTTGTCTAGTATACTTTTTATGATACGACAAAGTTGACCATATTTGTATTTTCCTTGTAGCGAATTACGTTTTTTAAGTTTGGTGCAGTATAGAAACATTGCATTACTTTAAAAGTAACAGGGTATAATTAATAAAAAAAATCATGAGTGATGCTGAAGGTATGTAGTATTTAAAATTTATAAATTTAGTTCTTCACGATAAAATTACTTCTTCATAATAAATTGTTATTTAAAAACCACTTTTTCTTCAGAAGTGCAGTTTTGATACTGTTTTTTTTCGAAAAAGTGCATTTTGTCAGGGTACTAATTAGTTCTCCGTAACTCGTTAGTTAGTGTATTTTATATAGTTGATATCAAAAGTTCAGACAAAATGCTCCTTTTCAAATGGCAGTGGTTTATAGTTTCACGGTAGTAGATTCAAAAAATTTGAGCCAGTCGTATTTCGGTTAGTTATTACACTTAACTGTTAAATTTTCGTCTTTAACATGAATGAATAGTTTTGAATTGTATTGTAGCCAATTATATAGGTTATTTTTTGTTTTTTTTTTCTGAAGAATAGTGGATTATCCAGTAAAAAGGAGAGATTTGTGTGACAAATTGTTTTTAATTCAATACAAGAAATTAGATAGCAAGTTTTTAAAATTAGAGGAGATAATTATTGCAGAAACCAACTGCCCTGCTTCAGATATAACTTCCCTTAAAGAAACACTGCATATTTTCTTAAAATCTTTTAAAATAAAATGGCAATCGTCGAACAGAATCAAAGAAAGGTTTGTAAAAAATAACTCAACGTAGCTAGATGAGACTTGCATTTTTAAAAAATATATTATTAAGCAAAGGGTGAGCCCAGGTAGGCCCCTGAAGGATTTTGAGCAGTGTCGTGACCGCAGTAAGCGTAGGAAGACCGAAGTTTTACGTGCGTCCGGTTCTGGCAGTGAACTTCTTTATTCCTAATGTATTTTCGAACTGAAGGCCACCATTCCCAACTAAATAAATTAAAAATATTCTATCACCGAAAACCACAGTAAATGAACAAGAGGCAGTATCTCCTCAAACCGCTTTGTCTATGATTAGATACTGAAGCGAAATAAAGTAAGAAGCAGTATAACGTGGTACAAAGCTACGCGCCTCAGATCTTTCCTTCTTAATTTAACGCTCGTAAAACTTCGAGAAAGAACACTCTAACGGATGTATTTAATTTGTTTTTATTTTTTTGGATACAGTAGTATCGTGCTCAAGGGTTGTGAGAAAATATAAAACTACTCTTCCTAGTGAGGTACTAGAAATGATTTTACCAGATTAAAAGAATCTAGCCTTTATAAATCCATTTATTGTGATATATATTTAAATTGTTTAGAGTAATAAAGACATTAATAAAGTTATTTTGCCTCAAAACACCTTTAATAAAGACAATTATGAAAGTTAAGAAAGGGAAAGATGTTTGCCGGGAGCGTTGCAAGTGGCAATCAGTGGTCACTGCCTACCCCAGTGAGAAATAAGCGTGATTTAATGTATTTAGGTACGTATGAATGTATTATACACCTTTAAGACTTAGCTTAAGTCTCGGAACGTAGTTAAATAATATTGACCAACCATCCCATACAACAGGGTCCACCGTGCGCCGTCCTTACCGAAGCAAGCCCAAGACGCCTAAACTCAGACGTCACGCTACGGGCGGCGCACGGAGGTGGCGTGACGTGCGTGACATCTGTTGGATGGAAAAATTGTTGGACATTCGTGTCCGTATGGATTGAGGAGCCATCCCTCCTTTTTAAATGAAACTCACTCCCTATTTAGTATACAATAAAAAAATTATGTAGGTCAATTTTGGAATTTGTACATCCAATAGATAAAAAGTTACGTCGATTTCAAAGTGGCACCTCAATCTAAACATCTGGATTGAGGAGCCACTTGAATTTCTTAAGGAAACTGATAAATATTATTGATTTTCTTTTTGTATCATTTAATAGGCATTATGTAGGGTACCTACTAACGATTTCCGCCCTATCCTACTGGATTTCAAGAAGTTACGAAACATTTAGTATGGCTCCTCAATCTAAATCATTGCATATAGTTTCTTAAAAGAGAGAGCATCAATTACTTTAATCGACTGAATTACAGTTTAGTACATAATGCTCTCGTGATTGTAGCTTATGGATGGTGATGTACATAACATACATTTGGTAATACAACATGTTTGTTCTGGCTCCTCAATCCATACGTTTGCAGAAAGTAAATGTGTTTTTCCTGCCCTAGGTTACGATGAAATCAAAATCTAGAAGCACCAGCATTTAGTAGGAATTCCTATTAATCATTTATATGCAAGTTAAAGAGTGTACATTATATTTTAACAGAAAAATATTAACAAGGTAAATTTCCTATAAAATACGCCGTGACCATAATTAATTCCTTTGTTCGCAAGATTTCAACTTTCTTAAGAAATCCAACTTTTCAAACATCAATACAAGTCAACGATATCCGTTGAGCCATGTTGAAGACATGATATCGTCATTTTACTTGTAACCGAGTTTTATTTATATGTTTCCCCTACAGCTCTTTTATTATTAAGCAAACAGAGCCGTTTCAGACGCTGCTTGATGAGTCTGATGAAAAAGTACCTCTCTTTTCGTATACCTTAAGTGACGTAAACTAACTACGAAGTTGCGAGGGTCAGCTAGTAAAAATAAAGATAAACAATCCCAAAAAGTTCTTACAGGATTTGTTTCATTAATAATAATTATGTTCAGGGTCGAGAATCTGTACATTATGAAAGATATTTAGTAATCTATACATATAATAAAACTGTACAAGATTAGAATCTGCACATGTAAGATTTTTAAACCAGCGCGCTGGAGGCCGCTCTCACAGTATACAAGACTTCTTACAGTGGTCCGCAAGTGGCGATCCTCTGATGTGACTCATCACGCTCCAATGGAGAAGTCCAGTATAGTAATAAGAGAGAAACGTGAGTGCGGGGGCGGCAGGTCGTTCCAAGTTTTTATTATTTGTATTTGACAGAACAACGATGTTTTATAATAGCGGTCACAACACGGAGCACACAAGAGCTTTATATTATTATCTTCACGGCATGCGGCAGCGTACAGTGGTAAGGGTAAGTTACCTTATCGCTGTGCGGTGAGGAAACTGCCGATCCAGCACAGGTAATCTTCAACAAACTCCGTGATATCCTTTTACAAAAAAACAAAATCGGATGTTTTCGGTCTCTATACCAAGGATTATAAATCTGCGCACCTTGTTTCCCCTCGCGCTTCCCTGCACCGCGCCCTGTTTTCACCTATCCAGTAAAACCCGCGCGCGATTGAATGAGATGTGCGCTGTCATCCAATCAGGAGTAGCGTCAGCAAACTCATGTCGAAACTGGCGAAGCGTCTACTTTTATTGATGTTTAAAAAGATTTTTGAGAAAGTTTGAATCTTGTGAACAAAGAATTAATTATGGTTTTCTATATTATACGCCGTGTAGGGTACACGGCGTATAATATAGAAAATTTACCTTGTTAATATTTTTCTGTTAAAATATAATGTACACTCTTTAACTTGCATATAAATGATTAATAGGAATTCCTACTAAATGCTGGTGCTTCTAGATTTTGATTTCATCGTAACCTAGGGTAGGAAAAACACATTTACTTTCTGCAAACGTATGGATTGAGGAGCCAGAACAAACATGTTGTAATACCAAATGTATGTTATGTACATCACCATCCTTAAGCTACAATCACGAGAGCATTATGTACTAAACTGTAATTCAATCGATAAGGCTGATCGCACATATGTCAGCACCGTACGCGCCACTCGCGCCGTACGCGCCGCATTTCCTGATAGCCTCGCACATACGCGCCGTACGCGCCGCACGCGCCGTACGCGCCGTAAGCAAATCTTTGGTATTGCCAACTATAGCAGTTTCTTTTACCTCTGGTGTGAAACGGTACAGTGAGTGGTATTATGACAGTGGGCTATGAGGGGAAGATCCCTTCGGAACAGAATGTACACAACGCAAAATGAGCACCACAAGTAAAATGTACAAAACGCAGAATGTACATAACGCAAAATGTACAAAACGCAAAATGTAAACAACTCGCAAATTGTACACAATGCAGAATGTGCACGTTAGGGCTTGTCTTTATTATAATAGGTCTAGATCGGCAAAACAAATGAAGATCGGCGAAACAAATGAAGATCGACAGTACAAATGACGATCGGATAAACAAGGGACGATCGAAAAAACAAATGCAGATCACTAAAACAAAAGACTATAAGCAAGTTGATGATGACAAAAATTACTTGCAGCCATATTTTGTTATCTAGATGCAATTGTCATTCAAAAAAATAGGTGCAAGCAATTCTCGACCTTAATGACTTAGGTATCTCTAAAAATGTGCTTTTAGGCGTTTATAGACATCACTGATCACGAATTTATAAAAAATAAATTGATATTATGCATGCTCATAAGGTTGAAATTTGCTTGCACCATTTTTTTGTAATCTAGATGCTATAACCATTCAAAAAAATAGGTGCAAGCAATTCTCGACCTTATTAACATGAATAATATTTATTAAATATTTACATATTCGTGATCAGTGAAGTCTATAAACGCCTAAAAGCACGATTTGAGAGAAAAGTCATTAAGGTCGAGATTTGCTTGCACCTATTTTTTTGAATGGCAATCACATCTAGATTACAAAATATGGCTGCAAGTATTTTTTGATCTTGTCAAATTGCTTATAGTCTTTTGTTTTATTGATCTGCAAATGTTTTTTCGACCGTCGCGTCGTTTGTTTTGCCGATCGTCATTTGTTTATCCGGCCGTCATTTGTTTTGTCGATTTTCATTTTGTTTTGTCGATCTTTATTTGTTTTGTCGATCTTCATTTGTTTATCCGACCGTCATTTGTTTGGTGATCTTCATTTGTTTTGCCGATCTTCATTTCTTTATTCGAGCGTCATTTGTTTTGTCGATCTTCATTTGCAAATAAAAATAGAATATTAAAGGATTTCAACATTGCAAATAAATGGGTGAATGTTATTGTGATTGTAACTGTACCGGAACTATTGGGATTAATTTTCTCGTGTATAAAAATCTAAATCAAAAAATCCCAGTAGTTCCATCATGGAACCATGCAATGGAATCTCAGTATAAAAGTCCGTATGCATGTATTATGTATTGTCCGGTTTGAACATTATTTCCGTATAGATACGGGCAAATACATATATATGGCAACACTGAGCATGCATGCGGCTACATCGAGCACCAGCACGCGCCGTACGCGCCGCATTATGACGTCATCAGAATGTTATTCGGATGCCTACCGCATTTCACGAAATGCGGCGCGTACGGTGCGGGTGTAATGTGCGAGGTTCCATACAATTTCATACAACGAATTCTAAAATGCGGCGCGTACGGCGCGTGCGGCGCGTACGGTGCTGACAAATGTGCGAGCAGCCTAAAGTAATTGATGCTCTCTCTTTTGAGAAATCATATGCAATGATTTAGATTGAGGAGCCATACTAAATGTTTCGTAACTTCTTGAAATCCAGTAGGATAGGGCGGAAATCGTTAGTAGGTACCCTACATAATGCCTATTAAATGATACAAAAAGAAAATCAATAATATTTATCAGTTTCCTTAAGAAATTCAAGTGGCTCCTCAATCCAGATGTTTAGATTGAGGTGCCACTTTGAAATCGATGTAACTTTTTATCTATTGGATGTACAAATTCCAAAATTGACCTACATAATTTTTTTGTTGTATACTAATGTTTTCCATGCTCAGTCTGCTTAGAAGACAGATCGCCGAGTGTGCAAGATCATTAGATGCATTGGAAAAACGGCACAGGCGTAAGTCACTTATTTTCATGGGGGTTGCTGAAGCGGAAAACGAGAACTGCACTGCTGCTATTCTTGATGTGGTTCAGAAGAGGTTGGCGTTGAATGGCGTTGCTGCTGCTGATGTCGCATACAGTCATAGGTTGGGAGCTCCTGGCGATCATCCCCGTCCCATCTTGGTGAGGTTTTCGGCACTTCATATTAGGTCAAGCATATGGCGCTGTAAGACCAAACTAAAAGGCTCTTCAGTATCAGTTAAGGAAAATTTAACAAAAGCTCGGCAGACGGTCTTCAGCAAAGCCAGGCAACATTTTGGTGTACGGGCATGCTGGACACAAGACGGCGTTATTGTTGTCAACATTGGTGGCAGCCGTCACAAGATAACATCTATGGATGAGCTTAACCCTTTAACTCTTAAGCACCCAAAGGTGGTTGATGAACGGGGTGCTATTCCATCGAAGAGTGATGCAGTTAGCGCTGACAATGGAAAGACAAGATTGCGAAAAAACTGATACTATATTGTGGTGCTTCGTATGGCGGTCCGGTTTGTGTATAAAATTATATTTTAAAGTATTATATTTCAATTGAAACTGTTTTATTCACGTCATATTTGGATAAATTTACATAGTTGTTTATCAGTCAACTCATATCACTTATCACTAAATTATTTCTATTACCCACAAAGTTTTGTCTTGGTTTGTTTTGTTTACAAATTAGCTTCAAACTAGTTTGATTGATGTGACATTAAGTTGACATTCGTGACGTTTAACAGAATCTGATTGCAGACTTAAATTAGTGAACCGTTTCGTTCAGAAATATGTCGGGGCAAGCCATAGATTTAGAATTTTTCGTTCTTAAATTGTTCGTGTAAAATCTATTGCGTTCCGTTGCAGCATCGAATATGTAGTTTCACTAACATAACACTTTTTTTTTATTATGTTCATTTGGTGGCAGCCGTCACAAGATAACATCTATGGATGAGCTTAACCCTTTAACTCTTAAGCACCCAAAGGTGGTTGATGAACGGGGTGCTATTCCATCGAAGAGTGATGCAGTTAGCGCTGACAATGGAAAGACAAGATTGCGAAAAAACTGATACTATATTGTGGTGCTTCGTATGGCGGTCCGGTTTGTGTATAAAATTATATTTTAAAGTATTATATTTCAATTGAAACTGTTATAGTCACGTCATATTTGGATAAATTTACATAGTTGTTTATCAGTCAACTCATATCACATAACACTAAATTATTTCTATTACCCACAAAGTTTTGTCTTGGTTTGTTTTGTTTACAAATTAGCTTCAAACTAGTTTGATTGATGTGACATTAAGTTGACATTCGTGACGTTTAACAGAATCTGATTGCAGACTTAAATTAGTGAACCGTTTCGTTCAGAAATATGTCGGGGCAAGCATAGATTTAGAATTTTTCGTTCTTAAATTGTTCGTGTAAAATCTATTGCGTTCCGTTGCAGCATCGAATATGTAGTTTCACTAACATAACACTTTTTTTTTATTATGTTCATTTTGTTCTAGAAATCATTTTATTGTGTGTTATAGTTAATTTTCTGCTACAGTCATGGATTTAGAATTTTTTCGCATGGTGACAGTATTGTGAATGTTTGCTGGCGGGTGGTGCAGAGAGCAAGACTTACATCAACTGAGTGTAAATATTATTTTGGTACGCTAATTGTATTTATTACATTTTTATATACATATATTATTTATATATATTCACTATATTTATATTATTTTAAACATTATGTTTTCTACTCTGCTTACAATACACCATCTGAAAATGACAGTTTTTGCTCAATCACAGACAACATAACTACAGTAACTGTTGGTGATGTACTCCGTACGCATTTTGAACAAGAATTGGGACGGTCGTTTAATGTCTGCCATATAAATGCAGAAAGCGTGGCTGGTCACTACAGTGACCTTGTAGCTACTTTCGCTAGCTCCCACGTTCATGCGGTTCTGATTTCCGAGAGCTTCCTAAAGCCTGAACTACTCTCTACTTCCTACCCTCTCCCGGGATTTATTTTAGTTAGAAACGACAGGATTGGTAAGGAGCGAGGTGGGGTTGCAATATACCTCCGCAGTGATCTACCTTTCAAAATAGTTGCCTCATCTCCTCCACAATACTCCGCCAGCGCCGAGTTCCTCTTCTTGGAAGTTTGGGTCAAGGGTATTAAAACTATTCTTGGCGTTGTTTATAGTCCCCCCTGTGTTGATTATTTCACCGATTTCGAATTGGTCTTAGAGTCATTAGGGTCTGACTATGAGCATCACATCATCATGGGTGACTTTAATACCAATCTTCTTGTAGACTCTTCAAGAGCTCAAAAACTACTTCACATAGTTGAGTCAGCTAGTCTTCATATTTTGCCACTTGAGGCCACGCACCACAATAAAGATACAGACGATACCTGGCTCGACTTAATTCTTACTTCTTCTCCTTCTCTAGTACATTCACACGGTCAGCTTTTGGCACCGGCTTTCTCACATCATGATTTAATTTATCTCAGCCCCGGATCTAGAGATTTTTTTAGGCGGGGCAAAATGTGAAAATGCCGCCCCCTTTACCCCCGCCCCTATTTATAAGGTTCTGTAACGTTGTGAAGCAACGTTTAATTAAATTAAATTAAATTAGTTGAATCAAATAGAAAATAGGGCAAAGGACCACGATTAAAACAGCGCCCTCTACCGAGCAGGTGTCGCAAAGACAGAATATTTAGTTTCATAGTCGTACTAGCGGCCGTGCCTTGAGTTAGTAACGAATTGTGCCACCAGAGGCGCTATTCGGGAGTATATAAAGCGTTGCACAAGTGCGTTAGCGCCTGCCAGTTTAATATTTAAAATCGCTGATGCACGTGGAAGGTCATCGATTGATATAGTGAGACGCAGAAATAAAAGTTGTCATATTGAAAATTAGATAATCTTCATTAAGTATAAGGAGGAAATAGCTCCAAACTCCGTACATAAGAAAACTCCAGACCGGGGTCCACCCTCCGGACTTCAGAGTCCCCCTTACGGGCTGCATAATCCCACCTTCGGACTGCACCGTGCACCTTGAGGCTGCATCGGTCCACCCGGTTGTGACGACGGTGGTCTACATCAATATTATAACTCGCAGCAAGATTCTTCAGAGTGGATCGAAGGACCGTCGGGAATCTTCGAGAGGGCCATCGCTTCCCCGATATAAGTCGGGACCCAGCGGAAACCAACGGAAATCGCTATTTACTTGCTACTTGAACATCCCCAGTGACCCTGAGTTTTTTCTTGTCAATAAATCGCAAATTTAAATTTTAACTGTCACTTTCTTGTTATTTATCTCTCGCTACAAATACCTGAAGCCATCAGCGTTTCAGTGAGTACGACTATGAAACTAAATATTCTGTCGTTGCGACACCTGCTCGGTAGATGGCGCGTTTTTAATCGTGGTCCTTTGCCCTATTTTCTATTTGATTCAATTAATTTAATTTAATTTCATTAAACGTTGTTTCACAACGTTACAGTTCCTTAGTTCAAAGTTGAGAGTAGTATTAGCGAAGGTACAATATGGTGGCGTAATCCGCATAATGAAATGAAAGGATTTTTTAGATAGATACGTATGGAAATCCATCATGGATGCTATGCTGAACTCTTTCCGACTGAAAGCACACACATCCTGCCACTGCCTACGGTCTGGAGCACCGGGTAAGCCCTCAGAAGGATATACCAGGATTTCCAACTTTTGCTACCATTGCGACCTTACCTAGGGGGTTCGGGTCCTCTCCCGCATCTTTGAGGGTAGTTCAGGTGTTATCCAGCTTCTTGGGGCATGTGGCATGCGTGAAACGTTCACGTCACACTGTCGTCTTGGGCCTGCTTCTGTTAAGAAGGTGAGCAGGCCTCCGCCATTTTCAGGCCCCCGGTCATGGAGACCGAGAGTCTTGGGCGAAGACAAGTCTGCGGCGGGGGCGCCGCAGTTATCTCCAGTTTCCCGCTTCATCTCTTTTACTCCAAGCCACGCCACTCACGAGCATTAACTGCCCGCAGAATGTCGAGGCGACATCCCACTTACTCCCACTCTCTCCAGCAAGAGAATGTCCATGACCAGACGTACGTTCGTCACACAGAAGCTCCCGTGCCCAGTAATCATCTGCGACAACCGGTAGAAAGGGTTGCCGTTGCTCCTCTCCTTCTGAAGAGAAAGGGTAAAGAAGAAAAGGGAATCTTTCAGCTGTAAAAGCACATTCCTGTTTCCTGACAATTAAATCTACCAGGTTTTCTAAATTAAATGTGGAAATGCGATCAGGCCCGGTCGAGAGTCGCCACGAGATGCCACCTCTTTTCTTCTACGTTGGACCGTCCCCCTCTGAACGCTCAGAGGATGTCTAGATAGTCCTTTAGTAGTATTACCGCATTGTGAAAAGAGGGTAAAGGACGGATAAGAGATCTTCCAGCTGTAAAGGCACGCGCTTTTATTTCCTGACATTTAAAATCTACCAGTTCATCTAAATCCTATTGGTAAATGCGGTTAGACTCGGTCGAGATATGCTACAAGCTGCCGCCTCTTTTCCTTCAGCTTGGGCCGCCCCTCCGTTGGACAACCAGATTAACTCTCTTGTAGAGTACTGCACTGTCGTCTGCATAACAATGAGTAAACCCAAGGGTTACTCGTAATATGCCGAAGAAATAGTGTTCGATAACACAGATCCCTGTGGTACTCTTGAATTAAACAAGGCAGATGGAGCTACCTAAGACGATTGAGTTAGATGCTATTAATCAGTATTTCTCCACCTCTCTCGCAATTGATGGCCTAACCAAGCGTCAAACGGTTGACTTCGTAGCCGGATTAACCATTCCTAGTTATTCACCCTTTCAGTTTTCTCCAGTCACGCCAGTTGAGATCAAAAGGACTATTTTGGCTATCACATCAAAAGCAGTGGGGTGCGACAACATTAGCCGTCGTATGATCATGTTTATCCTTGATCTACTTCTTCCTGCTATCTCGCACATTATTAACTTTTCCCTTACTTCTGGTCAATTCCCAATCTTGTGGCGTAAAGCCTACGTTCGTCCCCTTCCCAAAATTTCTAATCCCTCTCTTCCAAAACACTTTCGGCCAATTTCAATCCTCCCTTTTTTATCGAAAGTGCTAGAGGCGTGCGTGCATAGACAGCTGTCCAACTTTATTCATGAAAATTCCATACTTAGTCCCTTACAATCAGGATTCAGACCAGGACATAGCACGACGACCGCACTCCTAAAAGTAACGGGTGACATTGGGGATGGGATGGAAAAAAAATTTTTCAATAAAAAATAAAACCGACTTCAACCAATTCCTGAAAAATAAAATTTACTTAGCACAAAGTAATATGTATTTTCATTTATCAGACTATATTCAATATCATATTGAAGTCGGCGCCAAGTAAACCTATAGTTTTATGTAGGTATTATTCATGGCACCGACTTCAATATTATATTGAATAAAGTCTGAATAATCAAAATACATATTACTTTGTGCTAAGTAAATTTTATTTTTCAGGAATTGGTTGAAGTCGGTTTTATTTTTTATTGAAAAATTTTTTTTTCATTATTTTAAGTTACGGGTGAACCGAAAAATATATCTATCTAGGTGAAAGTTCTCATCAATACAAATCAATCAAGCCCAAACACAAGGTAGCTGCTGTAAATAGTTGAGGAATTCCCTCGACTGTCTTTCGGTTCCATCATCAGATCGACTCCAGGCATTCATTAAATTGTAGTACATTAAAGCACTGAATTAAAAAGTTAACAAACGCACTAATTGTCCCTACAATTTTCGTTGGTTGCCCTCGATTTATCCGGAATCCCATCATCAGATCCTGACCTGGTGAAATTGGGACCACCTCAGATGTAAACTCTATCCAACAAAAAGCAGATTTGAAATTCCTCTATAATTGACGAAATATCGGTGAACATACATAAAACATTGAGAACTTCCTTTTTTTAAGTCGGATCTATCAATCTAGGTGCAAAGTTCTCATCAATACAAATCAATCAAGCCCAAACACAAGGTAACTGCTGTTAATTGTTAAGGAATGCCCTCCACTGTCTTTCGACTCTATCATCAGATCGACTTCAGACCTTCATTAAAATGTAGAACATTAAAGCACTTAATTAAAAAGTTAACAAGCGCACTAGTTGTCCCTACAATTTTCGGTGGTTGCCCTCGTTTTCTCCTGGATCCCATCATCAGATCCTAACCTGGTGAAAATGGGACCACCTCAGAAGTAAACCCTATTCAACAAAAAAAGAAATTTTGAAATCCGTCTATAATTGACGGAAATATCGCTTGACATACATAAAAAAAAATACATACAGACGAATTGAGAACCTCCTCCTTTTCTTGAAGTCGGTTAAAAAGGTAAAGCTACGGTGATGGTCTTAGTTGATTTCTCGAATGCGTTTAATTGTATTGACCACGACATACTTTTGTCCATCCTTGCCCACATAAAGATCTCTTCTGACGAGCTGGATTGGTTTTCCTCATATCTTCAGGGTCGTCAGCAGTCAGTTTGTGTCGACGAGATGTCATCGAGTTGGTGCAATCTTGGCTCTGGGGTCCCTCAAGGCGGTATATTATCTCCTCTTCTTTTTTCGATATTTATCAACATCTTAACCTCCGAACTTCAGTGTGCGTATCACCTGTATGCTGATGACCTGCAATTATATAGTCAAGCCTCTGTTGATAATATTGCAGAGGCGATAAATTGTGTAAATGCGGATTTGGACCTGATAGGTAGATGGTGTGGTAGGTTTGGGCTGGCTGTTAACCCTGACAAATGCCAGAGTATTATAATTGGCACTAATCACATGATCAATAAGTTTAAAGATGTGACTCTGGCACCGATAACTTTTAACACAAAGATTATTCCTGTAACTGTCAGTGTTAAGAATCTGGGCTTACACATTGATGAAACCTTGAGTTGGCGGGTTCAGGTCACTAACGTTAGCCAAAGGGTGACTGGCACACTGCGGGCTCTTTATCGACTCAAAAATTTTCTACCAGTCAAAACCAAGACAATGCTTATGCAGACTTTAATTTTTCCCATTTTCGACTATGGTGATGTGTGCTATCTCGACCTGAATGCAGATCTGCTCAATAAACTCGACCGACTTCTCAATAATTGCATTCGATTCGTCTACAATCTTAGGAAGTATGACCACGTTTCGGCTTTTCGTGATGAGTTGGGTTGGTTACCTATTAGACGGCGGCGCAGTCTTCGAGCTGTCTGTTTACTTTTTTCACTCTTCAAATCTCCCAATGCCCCTACTTATTTAAAATCTCATCTTCATCTACTTGGCTCTAATCATGATAAATATTTACGCTCCTCTAATAATCTTCTACTGCACTGTCCAACTCACTCCTCAAATCTTGTCCATTCCTCTTTTCTAGTGCGATCCATTCTTCTCTGGAACGCCCTTCCTCTCGAAGTCAGGAAATTGACGAACCGTCTCACGTTCAAAAACAGGGTACGTCAACTTTATAAGGTCCCTTAAGCAGAACATTATTTTATTGGTAAGGATTTTCACATTTGTATTTATTTATACATATTATGTGTTATATTCTATAAATAGTATTATATTACATATAAATATCTATCAATATTTATTTTATTTAAGTATCTACATTATATAATTTTCGTAGTATGTTATATTTATGTATGTAAGTAGTAACTAAGTTCTTATTTTTTTTTTCCCTTGTATAAATTTGTAGTTTGTACCAATTTATACAAACTTTTCGTCATTGTACTTTTAGCACCTGCTCTATCTTATCTCTGCATCACCCAAAGGTTGACTGGTAGAGAATGCCGTTGGCATTAAGTCCGCCTTTGTACATGTATTTGTGCAGAAAGTTGAAATAAATAAATAAAAAAACTAAATAGGGGAGTGAGTTTCATTTAAAAAGGAGGGATGGCTCCTCAATCCATACGGACACGGACATTCTCACACAAAATCATGTAACCAAACTAAGGTATGAGTTTGTGCTATGGGATTTAGACATTGAATAGACAAATATTACACAATAAGTAGGATAGCTCCCGAACTTAACCCCGGACACTTTAAACCCTGAGGCGAGGCCGCGATGGTAGCCAAAGTACGTCGGGAAGTCATTCATTTCGAATAGTTAATAAATAGTACCTAATAATAAATATTTACGGACATTTCACACAACGCTATCTGATCCCAAAGTAAGCTAGGAATACCCTCTTGCTTGTGTTATGGGTATCATACCACGGATATTAATACATATATACTTTTAAATACATACATATTAAACATAGAAACACCCAGACTCTTGAGACAAACATTTATGGGTCACACAAATATTTGCCTCCGATGGGAATCGAACCCACGACCTCATGATTCGCTGTCGCACATTTCGACCTCTAGACGACTAGAGTGATAGACAGTTAGGAAGCGACCGTGTGGTTTTAGTCGATTTGAATTCAGCACGATATCCGTATGATTCTCGTCTTGGTTGCTGTATGTACCTACCCATGTTTAGCAACATTATCTAAGCAGTACTTGTTGGAATGAATTTGTTGTAAGTTTTTTTATAATAACTGATTTTACGATCTGATTGGCAGACGTATATTATATTTACGCCCCCTTTGTAACAGTTATAACGTAAAACATAGTGAGCCTCTTGTCGTGTTCAAAAGGATAGGTACAAGCGGATTTTGACTACTTCTGGTTTTAAATTTTTTTAACCGCCCCGGTAAGACCTTCAACTTGGCGGAGACTACCATTTACTGGCTGCCGAGATCAACAACTTAATGTGCCTTTCGAAGCACGGAAACGCTTGTAAATAGAAATTTCTCAGACAGTCATTCATTTTAGGGTGGCGATTGTTCTATACGGAGCTCATGTATGGGCTGAAACCTTGACGGCTAACAATGTGGCTAGATTGCTGAGCCCGCAGAGAGCGATGGCCATCAGGGTGATAAGGGGATACCGCACGATCTCCGGTGAGGCGGCATGTCTCCTAGCCGGGACCCCTCCATGGGACCTGGAAGCGGGAGCCCTTGCGTCACTGTTCAGATGGCGCACGGAGGCGCTGGAGCGGGGCCAAGGGCCCGCTTATCGAGTAATCGAGGCCCAGCGGTCCCTACTCCTACAGTTTCCTGTAGGAGTAGGGACCGCGTGGAGACATGGAAGGTGCGACTTGAGTAACCAAAGGGGGGATTCGCCACAATCGCGGCCGTCAGACCGGTCATGGACGAGTGGCTGGAGAGGAGACACGGTGCTCTCTCTGCGTTGACACAGATGTCTGGTAGGTATCTGTGGCGAAAACACCGGGAAACCACGGCCGAGTGTCAGCACTGCGAGGACCGCAGCGATGACACGGCGCTCCACACGCTGGTGGAGTGCACGGCGTGTTCGCAACAGCGCCAGGTCCTCGTAGTGGGTCTGGGCGTGGATACTCTCTCGCTCGAGACCATGGTGCGAGTCATGCTCTCCAGCGGGAGTAAGTGGGACTGCGCCTCCTCTTTCTACGAGCAGGTCATGCTCGTGAAGGAGGCGGCGGGACGGGTACGGGAGAGAACTCTCCCACCCGAGTTCCGCAGTGTGACGTGTCTTCGCCAAGGACTATCGGCCACCATGACCGGGGGCCTGAGGACGGTGAGAGGGCGGCTCACCGTCCTTACAGAAGCAGGCCCATGACGGCAGCGTGACGTGAGCAATTCACGCACGCCCCCCCCTTAGAAGCGGGATCACACCCGAAACCCCCCAAAGACGCGGGTTAGCACCCGAACCACCCCCTGGGCGAGGCTGCAGTGGCGGCCGTGGGTCTGTTGGGAGTTCTGGGACATTTTTTTTTTTAATTTATTTATTTATTTTCTCCCATATACATTTCAACATTACATATTTAGGTAAAACATGTTAGATCAAATCATGTTACATCCTTTCGAGGGCTTCCCCGGGGCTCCCAAACACAGGTTGTTGGGCGCGTGACGCGAGGTTTATTAGTCGGTAGGAGTCCGGCAAAACATCCAAGAGTATTTTCTCTCACGTTAAACAAAAAAAAAAGGGTAGCGATTGTCATACTGCTTAATGCATATCGAGAATCGTACTGGTGAGCTGCAAAAACTAAGAAATAACACACTGCAACAGTAAACTTTCCTTTACGCTTTCAAGTCTAAGATTGAGAATCGCCGCCTTAGACTAACCGTAGCCCAGTTTTGAACGTGAAGTTGAGAGGTCTCTTGTATTAATCTACTATTTATACTTCTAGCACCTAATCAAAGGGCTCTGAAACATACCTCCGACAGACGTTTCTCTGCCAGATGAGCCGCCGACAGAACGTTTCGACTACGAACGTTTCGCCGACAGAACGATGAATTCAACTATAATACGTGAATGGTTAACAACCCGACTCGGATAGGTTAGGTTAGAAGGCTAAGGCGGGAGCGAAGCGGAGCGGAGCTCCCGCCTCAGCCTTCGTGGTTATTGTTTTGGTTTGTCGACGAGTTCTTATTTGGTCAACGATTCTGTCGTCGAATTAATCGTTCTGTCGGCGAAACGTTCTTAGTTGAAAGGTTCTGTCGGTGAACAACTCATAATCAAAACGTTCTGTCGGCGGCGGCGTCTCATCCGGCAGAGAAACATCTGTCGCAGGTTTGTTACAGAATCAATCAAAGTAATACGCAGCCGGTACTTTACGCTCAAATGAAGAAAAGGCAAAGACTGGCATCTTAATAACATAATGCTGAGAGAGATATGATGTTCCAAACGCTCCAAATGTCATTCCACAAAGTTTATAGTCAAGAACCTTACAGGGCTCAGGTGTATAGTCCCCGATGAGTAATGAGATGTTGGCTATAAATGACTAAAAGGGGTAGGTAGATATGTTTAGGAACGTTGTAGGTAATTGTCGTGTCACACACATAATTATAGTCAGACCTCTGACTGGGTAAGAAGAGGATATATCGTCATATTTCTCCAATGTTCAGTTTATTGTAGCAGTACTCGTATCATAGTCTTGTCTTCTATGGAGCTTGCCTGTTGCAAACGCTCTACTTTTTAGGGTTTCGTAGCCAAATGGCAAAAACGGAACCCTTATAGATTCGTCATGTCTGTCTGTCTGTCTGTCTGTCCGTCCGTGTGTCACAGCCACTTTTCTCCGAAATTATAAGGCCTACGCTATTGAAACTTGGTAACTAAATGTATTCTGTGAACCGCATTAAGATTCTTATATAAAACTAGAAAAAAAGCAGTAAGTTTTGGGGGGTCCCTATACTCAGAACTGAAACTCAAAAATTTATTTTTTCATCAAACCCATACGTGTTTGATGAAAAAATAAATTTTTGGGGTATCAATAGATAGGTCTTCAAAAATGCTACTGAGGTTCCTGACATCATTTTTTTCTTAAGTGAATAGTTTGCGCAAGAGACACTTCCAAAGTGGAAAAATGTGTGTGTCCCCCTCTAACTTCTAAACTAAGAGAATGATAAATCTAGAAAGAATATATGATATACATTGCCATAAAAACTACCAACGAAAATTGGTTTGAACGAGATAGAGCTGGTAGTTTTGTTTTAATACGTCATAAACCGCAATTTTCGGTTAGAAACGTGTTAAAACATCAATCAAAGTTACAACGCACTATAAGAACTTTTATATTATGTTACTTGCTGCTACGAAACCCTTCATGGGCGAGTCCAACTCGCACTCGTCTCTTGATTTTATATTTTTCCTTTCAGTTTCTCTACGTGTTTGGCACTCTATGCGAGTGTATTTTTTTTATATTCAGCTCTCCAAATTAACTTTGCTACCAGCCTGATGGAAAGCCGTGGCGCATGTAGCGATTGGGGGCCACTTCTGACAGTGGTCCTCAAGTAGGCGGCCCTGTGATGTGCCTCTTCACGCTCCTCTTAAAGAACCCGGGATTGTAAGATGAGGGAAACACGTGTGCGGGCAGGTCGTTCCAAGTTTTCATAGTTCGACAGAGAAACGATCTTTGGAAACGGTCAGTTCTGGCGAAGATTCCCTCAAAGGTGTATGGGTGGCATCTCTGCCCGGCACGCGTTGTTTGGGATCGGAAAGGAGATGGTGGGATCAGGTTAAAGAGCTCTTCAGAACATTCGGTAGAAGGCAGCCAAGGACGCTATGGTTCTTCGCTGCGCTAACGGTTCGAGGCCTCCCGTCTCCTCAGGACAACCAATTATTCGGATAGCACGTCTCCGCATAGCGTCAAGCGCGTCCAGTAAGGTACTTACTGGACGCGCTTGACGCTATGCGGAGTCATCCCAAAGGTGAGAACAGTACTCGACGCAGGTATAATATCTAACCAAAATGGAACGATCGTCAGCATGATTTTGGGATATTAGGAATAGTAGATCTAATTACATTGTATAGAATTTCTGACTTTGGGAATTAATTTTATTAATTCAGAGAGGCATACCTAGAGATGTAAAATGACTGAATCTGACCAGTCACGATTTTTATTTATTTATTTATTTATGTACTTACGCACAAGAAATATAAGAAGTATGACAAAAAGAAAGATAGGTACAATGGTACTGCTTATTTCTATAAGAAATATCTCCCAGCCTCCCACGATTGTCAAAAACCGTATTTGACCGGTCATTTATTGTCAAATTCAATCAATTTGACTTAAACTTACTATTAATTCTAACTATTAAAGTGACTAAATATGCCAATTTTTCCCAACAGGGGGCACCATTTCAGTATAATCTATACATATAATAAAACTGTTCAGGGTCAAGAGTCTGTACATGGAAGATATTTTGAAAATTTTAATTGTAAGGCGTTCTCTAATCGATACTGAAGCCGAAAATGTAATTTAAACTATTCATGTCTGTCTGTCTGTATCCCGAATAAGTATCACGCCGAAACTACTAAGCCAATTTGAATGATACTTGACTTGATACATTCTGAGCTTATTTTCCGAGGAAGGTTCTAGGATACTTTTGATCCCGATATTTTGCGCGGTTCCTGCGGGAGAGAGGATGAAAGTTAAAATCGTTTTTCAGCTGTAATTTCTCAACGCGTTATCTAATTTCACATATTTTTTTAGTATTGGAAAGGGAGTACTTTAAGGATTGTTCCACACAAATTTCAATATTGAGGGTTCTGTCAGAGTTTATATTTTGTATTTGTATTTCTATACTATGGTTTTGTAGTTCAGAAATTAGAGATGTCTCAACTTTTGCTAAACCTGTAATTCAAGGACTCCTTTGAATATAAGGGTCATTCTAAATTGGCGTGTTTGCTTAGTCACAAAAGAACTTAAAGATTATGGATATTGTAAAATAATTCAGTCCACGCCATAGGCGGGAAACGAAGTTGCGAGGGTCAGCTATTAAAAATAAAAACAAAATTGTTATTCTGCTTTCATAAAGGAGTACGTTTTTAAGATGTCTATGTCACGTGATTAGCGCCGTAAATAACTACTAGGTAAATCAAAATTAACTTGAAGACTCTGAAGAAGAATATGATAACCTCGAATTTATTAACACCACGGAGCACTCCCGTAATTTTGAACGACGACATGGAAAACGATGATCCCATAATGCTATAATTTTAATTGTAAACCATTGTGATTCTACTTGTCAAATTTTTTATCTATACATATAATAAAACTGTAGAGGGTTGGGAGTCTGTACATGGAAGATATTTTGAAAATTTTAATTGGAGGGCGTTCTCTAGTCGATACTGAAGCCGAAAATGTAATTTAAACTTTTCATGTCTGTCTGTCTGTCTGTCTGTACCCCGAATAAGTATCACGCCGAAACTACTGAACCGATTTGAATGATACTTAGTACATTTTGAGCTTATAGCCCGAGGAAGGTTCTAGGATACTTTTGATCCCGAAGTATTGCGCGGTTCCTGCGGGAGAGGGGATTAAAGATAAAATGGATTTTCAGTTGTAATTTCTCAACGCGTGATGCGATTTCAAATATTTTTTAGTATAGAAAAGGGAGTAGGTACTTTAAGGATATTTCGACCAAGTTTCAAGATTGAGGGGTTTGTAGTTCAGAAATTAGAGGCATCTCAACTTTAACCGAACCTAGAATTCAAGGGTTCCTTTGAATGAGAGGGTAAATCTAAACGGGCGTGTTGGTTTAATCATAAAAGAGTTTAATTATTAAATTGAATGCGTGAAGGCGTGGACTGAATGGTTTTAGAATAGCCTTAATCTTTAAGCTCTTTTACAATTAAGCAAACAGGGCCGTTTCACACGGTGCTTGACAGGTCTGATGGAGAATTAGGTACCTCTCCTTTCGTGCACATTATGTGACGTAAACGAAGTTGCGAGGGTCAATGGAAATAAATATCAAAAAGCACTCAAAATCAAAGTGACTGTTTATGACCCTTTTTGACAGTAAATGACCGTTTTTGACCAATTTGACCGTAAATGACAGTCAGTCAAATTCAGTCACTTTGGTCATTTTCATCTCTAGGCATACCGACTGTGTGAGGCGAGCCTAGCCTTAGGTCCCGTACACGGTCACGATCTTTTCATCTACACATCTGATAACATCATGGTGCTTGAAACAGTGCTAAAATATCGAAACCTCGAGGATAAATAATAAATAAATAATAAACATTCACGGACATCTCACACAACGCTATCTGATCCCAAAGTAAGGTAGGAATAACCTGCTTGTGTTATGGGTATCAGACCACGGATATTAATACTCATATACTTTTAAATACATACATATTATACATAGAAACACCCAGACTCTTGAGACAAACATTTATGGCTCACACAAATATTTATCTCCGGTGGGAATCGAACCCACGAACTCCAGCGCCGCAGACGGTATCACTACCGACTGTGCCACAGAGGCAGTCAAATGTTCCGAATATAGCAATAGTTTTTGTATAAAGCATGTTTTATAAACTTTTTGTTGTAGGTGGTATCTACAGCGACTTCAGCAACACAAACGAGAGTGAGCAACTTCAGATATGGACTGTTTCGAGGGGAACTCATGATATATGAGCTGGCAACACCCGACATCAGTACTTTATATAGTAAGTGTAATATTATGTGTATTGGATTTAGAATTTAGACGTAATTGGATATAGAAACTACTCTTGTTGAACTAGAATGGTCGACATAGCTCGCATAGTTTGCGTTTTGAAGTGGCAGTGGACTGGCCACATCTGTAGAACATTACGCCTTCCCCTCAACCCCTCATCCTCATCATCCCCCTGTCACGTCGGGACCTATGACCAACCAGAAGTGCCTGACCAGATCAGTATGCCATACCAAGTTCTCGGATCAGTCAAACAGTGAAAAAAATGAACCACGTACGAAATTCTATACGCAGATAATGGAAGCTATTAATGTGATATAAATCAACCAACAACCAAACTCACATCAAAACTCCCGAACAAACATTTCTGTGCAATACAAATATTTGGATAACCCGAGATTGGAACCTGTAACTATCTAGGCTTAGCGACAATATTCGTATCCCCGAAGCACCCTTTTACTCATAATATGACTCAACTACCCGATTTATTGACTTTTCGGATCACTGCTCAATTCCCTTGGGTATTGCCGTGATGATATAATCGTAGATATGTATGTATAGCCTTAGCCTGTCACCATAAAAGGGCTATCAAAATAATCAAGAACGGTTAGAGGTTACTTTTCGCCTTATAATTTTATTATTAATATATTAAACTTAGATTATATTAAATTCCACAATCATTAACAGTGTAATCATTATCAGAACAATGCTACAGCAGAAAGAAGTGCACCCAAGGCCCAAATTAACGAACAAGATATAATATTAAAACGTTTTAAACTACACGAAAACGTTTCTCGAGCTTTGAAAATCTTTGAAATGAACAAACTCTACCACTTTATAATGAAGTTATAGATTGGCTACGTACCTACATCGCCAATCTAATTATGGATCTAACCAAAACTATGGACAACGACATGTCCCAGGTGGAACCGAGACAAATTAATATCGATCAGGATCCCTTCGGACGCACTAATCCTTCATCTGCGTAGGTGTAAGTAGATTGGGAAACTAGAGGTCTTTATGAATATGTACGAGAAGTTAGTGTGAACATTTTTATTCGTCTTCAATCTGATCTGACATGCCTACTATAACCCTTATTGCTTACTCTACATAACTCGCGAAGTTGAACGAATTTCGTCGGCGAAGTTGCCCGAGGCAAAAAAATTTTTTGACGAATAAGGCCGAGGTGCCCCTCTACACTATCGTACTCGTCCAACTTCATCCAACTTCGCGAGTAATGTGGAGGAAGCATTACAGTCGTATACACCCATTTATCCATACGTGATCGTATTTAAAACTGAGTTTATCGATTACAAACAATATTACAGATCAGTGATTACAATTACAAAGAAACAGATCTTTTTTCTTTACAATTTTTTTATCTTATCCTCTGTTTACTTTCTAGCTTTCTTTCGCGATTACCTTTTTTCACCTACAATCGCATATTACAAAGATAATCTAAAAACACATCTATTAACTCTGAATTTGAGACCAGACCTAAAATCAGAAAGAAAGTGAGCCATCAGGGGAGCTCCCGTACAATAAACGTATTTTAATTGCAGTTTTTTTGGTACGGAACCCTCTGTTTGCGAGTCCGACTCGCACTTGGCCGGTTTTTAAAAATAATTTTGTTTTTATTTCAGTGACATGCATAGCGGAACTGAACGCGTGTGCCGTCAGCTGTAAAACTGAAGAGCAGGCGAGGCTACAGGAGGTGAATAATGATATTTACATTTTCGCTCTTGTGAACTGACGACGTTTGGATGAGCCAACTCTCTATGTAAACGTTGAGAGAGCTGAGTTTTGTTTTATAACTGGCTTATACCTTATAAACAGACACAAATATATATTACTCGTTACTCCCGGCAATATACCTATAGCTGTAAAGAATCGTGTGGTTTTAGTCGGTAGGCGTCCGGCATAGCATCCATGTAGGATTTCTGCACGTAATAAAATCATACTTATATGGGGTAGGCATAGTAGTTATACGCCCATTAGTTTTTGTCTCACGTAATAGGTAACCTTGTTGAAATGGACTGAATGGACATGATGTATGGTATTTTCAGGCAGCCCATACGACGTTAGAAGAGATTTTTAAAAAATCACATTGTTACGGCAGATAAAATACTCAGTAATATATTGGATTAATATAATAACATTTCACACATTGACGGTATTTCCACGACATGGTAAAATCAAACTTGCTGCTGCATGAAGTACATACATACATATAATCATGTCTTTATCCCCGAAGGGGTAGGCGAAGTAGGCACATTTCACCTTATACCTAGTATTATGTCCCACGTAATAGGTGGCGAGCCCATTGCCGTGTTGACCTGCAGTTGAAGTTTTTCAAGCCGCCCAAAAGGCCTTGAACTTGGCTTAACGATTGTCATTTTACTGACAACCGCCGGGTTTCGTTTCAAGTTTTCATTCTCTACGCAATGGATCTTTTTGCGAAAGTGTTCCCCTAGTTGCCGTTTACGACACCCTCGGGATGTATTGGGGTGGCGACATTTTGTACTCTTACCCGTCGCAACATGGGACCCCGTCGCCACACGGGGCAAGGGTCAATCATTAAGCAAGACATTAAGTAGTCCGTTGAATATCCAACTTCTTAGAAAATTACAGCTATGTACCAAATTTGGGCTCATCAGAACCTTTGCAATGCCGAAAGTATTACAATTTTGAAATAAATCAGCTGTGTATTGAACTGTTTCCAGGTGCGAGCCTTAGCGCAACGTTTCCGGCCAAGTCTCGCGTGTCAGTCGTATACAGAAGTCGATACGTCTAATCCTTGTAAGCATTTTTTTATAAAGCTCGCCAAATTGACTACCCCAGCAAGTGATGAAAAGCCGTGGCGCATCTAGCGATTGGGAGCCACTCTCACAGTCCTTAAGACTTCTGACAGTGGTCCTCAAGATGGTGGCCCTGTGATGTGCCTCTTCAAGCTCCTCTTGAAGAACCTCGGATTGAAAGATAAGGGAAACACGTGTGCGGGCAGGTCGTTCCAGGTTACATTTAGATTCGATAGATTGTTTCTTTGTCGAACCATAGGAAATGAACGCACCAGCGCACTTGTATACCTCCTCTTACAAACCGGAATTCTTCAATTGGACTGGGAACCAGAGTGTGATGTGGCTCATCAAAGGTCCGCCAACTTGAGGACCAATCAATAGTCTTGTGGACTTGTGTCACTAGTTGCTAGATGTCGTCTTTGCTTTCCATCAGGCGGGCGGGCACAAAATAAATAAGTTACACATTATATAACCCATCCAGACTCTCTAGGAGGCGAGACGAGTGCGAGAGTGAGGACGGGCGTCTCGCCTAGCCTCGCCTCCTGCACGCTCCGCTCCGTGTCGGTTTTTGGGATGGAGTCAAAGGACGTGAGGGGGTGAGGCGAGACGATAATCCACAATCTCGCGCTCGCTCATTCATTTTCCGTTTTGACTTTATTTTTTAGTTAAGTGATATAAATGCAAGACATTTTAATATTGATAGGCAGATAAAGCAAATAACGCAGTCACTTGAATCACGTCCATTTAATAAAGTCCCGTTCCGAGAGTGTCGAGAGCCTCCAGGAGGCATCTTGCGAGAGTGTGGATGGCAGCACTCCTGTCGCCTCTACTCGCCAAGACTCGTGTTGAGAGCCTTCCGGAGGTGCCTCGCGAGAGTCTGGATGGGCTAATAGGATTTTAATGGATTCTCTTATGGGTCTCTTATCCGTTAACGATGGACGTACTTATCTCTACTATTAAATTGTAAAAATAGCTGTGACGGTACATTCAAAATAATTTAAAAAATAACTGTACCTAATCGACTAATTTAGGGCTTCTGAGTCCAAATCTATTTTTTTTCTTCGTGTCTGTTTGTTTGTTTATATGTTAGGGGTTGGAGCAAAATTCAGTAGCTTGATCATAATTGTACTATTAGGATTTTGTAGGTATTTTATCAACGTAAATAACGCTGTATTTGTATTTAGTTCAGCGGTATAATACAGCTTGACCTATGTTTTAATAGAAGACCTATGCATTGAGCAGGAAAAGACGGTGGCGTGTCTCTTCGCCCCTCATAGTAGTTGGATAGCACCCAACTATCCCCCCTTTTGTCAATTAGCGGGATAACACCCGAACAAACCCTCCAGACGCGGGATATAGCACCCGAAACGTCTAAACAAGGCTGTAATGGTAGCCAAAGTCTGCCGGGAACCCTGGGACATCCTTCCGAGGGCTTACCCGGGACTCCCGGCCATAAACTGTTGTAAGGCATTGTGTGGTTATAGTCGGTAGTAGTCCGGCATAGCATCCATGTAAGGTTTCCACACGGTAATAAAAAAAAGACCGATGCATTCGACAGGTCAAAGTCGATTCGTTATTAGTTAAAATCACCTCGCGAACGAAGTTGCTGGCAGAAGCTAGTTATATAATAAATACATTCTTGGTTCCAGTGCCCAGACCTCCAGTGATATCCTACGCGCTGTACGTCAGCGTGATGGTGATACTCTTCTTCCAGCTGACGTTTGCTGTCATTTCTGCAATATTGGCTATCATTAACGCTACGAGGAATCCTACAGAACCTGTATTTGGATTGCCTGGTGAGTATGTCTGTGTGTGAGTGTGTGCTTTTAGGTAGTAGGTACTGAATGATAATCCTCATCAACCAGCTATCTAAGTTCATAGAGATTGGAGTTCGTTCTGCGATCTTAGTTTCTAAAAGATTAACTGGCACCTTTCCCAGACCATTCACTTTTTCGCCATGACTTTGTTTGTGAAAATGACTTTTTATTAGTGTAACCAAAATGATTAAGCTACCATTATTAAACCTCATGTTTAGAAATGCTAGAATCGTTTATAAGGAATGATCTCAGGTACACAACTCAGGAAATATTGTGTCATTTCACTTTTAATTCCTTATCAAATACGTCATCTACTGATTAATATTATAATTTAAAAAGCGTCACCGCATATAGATAGTGGCCAAACAATTAAAGTCGTATATTTTTACCTGTACAATCAGGAAAACCTGGTTTTAGTCTGTTGTTTCAGGTTGTGACCTATAGATGTTTGTGAGTCACCTTAATACGAATAAAACAATGAACAAAATGATCCTGTCGAGGGCTCCCAACCGTAGGCTGTTAGGTAGGATACGTGTGGGTTTTAGTCAGTAGGAGCACAAATTAGAGATATTACAGAATCTGTACTATTTCTAATTGTCCATCTCGTTTTTGTCAATCCCATCTGATGGAACCTACATACTAAATTAATTGAGGCAACGCACACATAGACACCGCTCAAAGATTTCGCAGACACGAGCTCAAAAGATTTTCATAGTAGTTTACGATACTGATTTGTGCACGAGTGTGCGTAGCAGAGGGTAGGTGTGAAAAAAGTACATACATAAGATTTCCATCTGTACTATCTTTAATTTGTGGCAGGACTCCGTCATTGCATTCCTGTAGCATTTTCCCCACGCTGCCTGGAAACAAAAGTGACACAACACGAATTACATTAAGGTGCTACAATAAAAAATTCCTACTTATAATTCTACGTCTACTCCTTTCTAATAAATAAAGCGAAAGAAACTCTGTTTGTTACGCTTTCACGCCCATACGACTGGATATAGATTATAGAGAGATAGGTAAAAGAGTTAGGAAACGACATAATAATATGCTCCAAGAAGGCTATATTAACACGGCAATACGGCTCACCTCCTATTACGTGGGACAATTTCTAAAAAGGTCTGCCTATCCCTTCGGGGATGAAAGACGTGATCACATGTAGAAGGACAGAGTGATATTTATGTAACCCACAAATAGGTGTTTTGTGGTTTACATAAATATATAACCACAAATGACTGCCTCGTTGGTCTAGAGGTCGAAATGTGCGACTGCGGATCACGAGGTCGTGGGTTCGATTCCGACCGGAGACAAAAATTTGTGTGATTCATAACTGTTTGTCTCAAGAGAGTCTGGGTGTTTCTATGTATGCTAAGTATGTATTTAAAAGGATATAATGTATTAATATCCTTGGTCTGATACCCATAACACGAGCAGGTTATTCCTAGTTTAATTTGAGATCAGATAGCGTTTTCGTGAAATGTCCGTGAATATTTATTTATTTATTTTCTAGGCATAGTGTGTAAGAAATGAAAAAGTATGTTTATCAGTTGTTTGGACTATGTAGATAGCGACGTGTAAAAAAAATTGCATCAATCTCTATTTATTTCATTAATTTTTATATTACAGGATGTCTCTGGTCAAACATAATCACAGCGGTTCTGGGCCTAATATCTCTACTAATGTTCGGAATCTACTGGAGGGTGTCGGGTCTGAACGAGCATCTCGCACTGTCGTACGTCGCTCTTGGATTCTTCGTTCCGGGACCTGGTTTGGGATTCTCTTACTGGTAAATACTTGGCATCAATTCTATTGTTATAAGGCTGAAGAGTTTGTGTCAACGCTGGAATCTCAGGAAGTACAGGTTGGAATTATAAATTCCTTTTTAGTTCGATAGTTCATTTATTGCTGACGGTTTAGGCTGTATAACATCATGCTAAGATGAGTAGGAGCGGAGCAGCAACGAAAAATGCTTTTGAAAACGGGTAAAATTTATTCCTATTGAGAGCCTCAGCTGTTGTGTACGCTGCGTAAATAGATTCCCAAACCAAACCTTCTAGTTCTAAAATAATGAAAATTAGAGACCTGACACGAAGGGAAACATGTTATTATAAAATTAATACCACCACTCCCTCTTATCTTTCTATCTCTCTCTCTCTCTGCTATGTAAATCAAACGAAATTGCACGGGTAAGCTAGTCATATTTATATAGTTTCAAACATTCTTTCATTCTCGCCTTCTCTTGGTACAGTCGTGAGCCGAAAATATCGAATGCAGCGGTCACGTCCACTCACAGACTCGTAGTTACTTATCATGAAAGATGATTTATGTTCAAGCGATTTTAGTCCTTACGCAACTATAATTTTGCATTTTGAATGTACCTTAAATAATTCATATTAGATAGAATTTTAAATAATCAACTTTGTCGGTAAATAGGACACTTATGCTACGAAATCTTCAACCCTCTTACAGGGCACTCAATACATTCAGGACCCTCATTACCTTCATCTCATTACCGTATCCTATCTAATAACCATAGTATCGCTAAAAGCTTGAATGACAGCATTCCCTTTCAAAAAATAATCTAAACAAATTCCCTAATTATGCCCTGTGGTTAATCCATTTGTGCTGAACACTGATCCGTATCACTTATAAACTTTTAACCTAATATCCAACAAAGTTAGGAGACGCCATTTTGAGGCGAATTTGGAAAGTCACTTAGCTGTCATTATTTCACACTGATTATCCAAAGTTTTGTGGTTAATTGCGAGTAATAAGTGAACAGCTTCCTTAACTGTGCTGCTTTTATTTTGATAAGAATTAATATTTAAAATATGGTGAACTTCATTAGAAATTATTTTGAATAGCAATAGAAGGTTAACTGAATCAGGTGTAAATATAGATTATGGTATTTGGAATTTCATCTTATAAGCTACTGAAGTGCTTCTTATGATATGCAAACATTTTTTTTTACCACCAAAGTGGCAGACAGGTATACGGCACTACCAGATGTAACGGTGGTCACCGCAGTCTATGGATGTTTGCAACACCAGAGGCGCCGCAATCGCGCTGCCGACCCTATAAAAACCTTCTAAGACCCCTTTTGAAGAACCCCATACTTTAGGCGTTTGGGAAAACCGAGGCAGGGAGATCATTCCACAATCTAAGCGTGCGCGGAAAAAAGCCTCTATCAGATCTTACCGTGCTCGAGCGCTCAGGACGCAACGTGTGAGGATGAACAATGAACACCCTGTCTGTGGCTAGCGGTGCGATGATATTATCTAGCCGTAGGCCTCAGAGCACAAACCGTTGCACAGGCGGTAGAACATACACACAGAGAGGCAAAGTCTCTCCTGTCACTAAGAGGTTCAGGAACATCCACCCAGTTGATCGAAAGCGATGGCCGTAGTCAGTAGACGACTGCGACTCCTGGGGACATCCTTCCGAGGGCTTAATACCCGGGGCTCCCAACCTTAGGCAGTACGTAGAGAACGTGTGAAAATTAACATGTTTTATTATATTATCCGTGCGCAATGAGTAGAATGCGGAAAAAGATAAATTTCAAGTAAGTAGAGCGTTAAAAGGTTCGAAAATATGTTATTTTCGATTCTCTTTGACAAGTTTCCGCATTCTTGCGTTGCAAGCGGATTATCCCTACCAAGAGTCTAAAATTTTTCTATTCCAATTTCTAAAACGTAATTTTATTAACAGGTTACTGATACCAGCACTGTTATGTTCAATCGCTAACATCGGACTTATCCAGAGCAGAGCGTACCTACTGGAGAAGGACCCACCACCACCCACGATTAAATTGGAGAACCATTCTGATGGAAATATATTCCTATATTAATGAGAGTCGGAAAAGCCAATTTTTTTATGAAATGTCTTTTAGATTTTGATAAGTTATTTTATTTATTTATTGCATACTACTGAGGAGGCCTATGCCTAGTAACAAGCGTCAGATCAGCTGAGATGATGATGAATTTAATTGTATACATACACATATGGCGTGAAATCGCGAAAACTAAAAGTATACCTACCTACTACAAACCTTATTTGATTTCTGAATGCAAAATATTGTTTAAGTATCTCAAAATTAATCTAACAATACACTATGGAAGGTTTATTTTGATAATTTTACTTTATAGCACTAATATACACATACTGCCCACCAGAAGGACTGGTGGTCACCTTAGCTTTACCTTTGGGTATATATTTTGAGTTCATCAAGGAAAAATGACGAGGTTGACCAAATTTTATTGTAAATACAATGTTTTAATTTTTAAAAATAAATCTTAAAGAGAATTAAAAGCCTAAATGTTACTTATTTTTATACTACAACTAAAATGTGGCTCCGCGCGCATGAAATTTTATTCCTGTACCTACCCGCTTTCCGTGAGAACTTTTTCCCGAGATAAAACTAGCCTATGTGTTATTACTACTACTATAATTTATCCCTGTATGAAAACTCAGCCAGATCCGTTCAGTTGTTAAAACATGAAAGAGTAACAAACACCCAAACCTTCACACTTACAATACAAAAGTTTCGCATTTATGTATTACTAGATGATGCTCGCGGCTTCGCCGGCGTGAAATTCGGTACTCGTTCCCGCTTCCCGTGGGAACATATTCCCTGGATGAAAAGTAGCCTATGTGTTATTCAAGACTATGAACTTTCTCTGTACCAAATTTCAGCCCAATCCGTTCGCCGTTACAGTGTGATTGAGTTACAAACATCCAAACATCTTCACAAACTTTCACATTTATAATATTAGTAGGAAGTAGGATTAAGCTAAGATGCGAAACAAGTAGACAAGCGTACGGCCTGCCTGATAGAAAGTCGTCACCATAGCATACGAAGGTTTGCAACATCAGAAGTGCTACAGTTTCGTTGCTCACATTTTTTGCTTCTTCTGTCATACACAGATCAGATCTATGCAAAATTAATAAAATGCGGGAAGGGAGCTCAAAATATGACATAGGCGACGCCGTGGGGCACAGCTAGTACCTATCTAAACTACATTTCAGTAAACTTGAGATATAAATTTGAATATGATAATAAACTTACTGGTAATCTTTACATAGTAAGCGAAAACTTAGATAAGTTTTCAAACAAAGGTAATGTGGGCATAAACCCTTTCTCCAAAATTATTTTGTCAAAAACTTTTGCGAAGTAACAAAAAAGACGTTCTCATTGGTCGGCAACTTTTAAATGATTTGCATATAAATAGGAAAATTTCATCTTTTACGAAGTTTGTCGGATAATGTTCTTATTTGTGAACAAAGAGTTTTTGTAACAAAATACATGTTAGCTGATTTTATTATGTTTTTAGTTATTTATTTTAAACTAGCTCATGCCCGCAGCTTTGCCCGCGTTACTTTTTTTTCCATTCCCGATTCCCCCATGGGAGTTTATTCCCAAGACAAGAAGCCTATGTGCTATTCCAGACTACAATCTATTGCTGTACAAAATTTCAGCCAGATCCGTTCAGTCGTCAGAGCGTGAAAGACTAACACCATCTCCACATCCACATTCAGAAACTTACGCATTTATAATATTAGTAAGATTATATCACCAAAATGTAAGCCCTGGCTGCCAATTATATGGCAGTATTATGCCAAGTCCAAAGACTTAAAGCCAATGGAATGAGAGGCAGGCTGTGGTTATCTTCTATCAAATATTTTCAATCCACTCATAAAGCCTTCAACTTGGCTGATTTGCAGCTGGAACCACGCGTGCTTTCCGAACGACATAGGTAGTACACCAGGAACTGGGTGATGAATTAAGAAGTATTCTCTGGAATACCCAACTCCTCATAAAATGGCAACCATGTTTTATGGCTTACTAGCTGTTCCCCGCGGTTTTGCCCGCGTAGAAGTCGTTATCGCGTAAAATCATACCCCTGCTTTTGCATCGGTTAAAGAGTAGCTTATGTCCTTTCCAGGACCTTGAACTATCTCTATACCAAATTTCATCTCGATTGCTCCAGCCGTTTAGGCGTGAAAGAGTAACAGACAGACAGACAGAGTTACTTTGGCATTTATAATATTAGTAGGGATTAGAATATTCTTAGAGTTTAGAGGTTTAAATTTTCAAATTAATTAACTAATATTAGTTCAATGATTAACCCTTGTCGTACGTAGGAACCAGATTCCATATTTGTATGGAGGTGAAAACTGCTCTAATCCTAAAGAAGAGTGCCTAATAGTGTGACACAAGGAGTCTATGTAGGCACAATATCCCGTTACTATTGGCTGATTGCATGCAAATTGGAGTTGGCGCGACTGACATAAGTGTTTGGGGGTGGTACAAGTTAGAAGATTTTGCGTTTCAATACATTTACATACATACATATAGCCACGTCTCTATCCCCGAAGGGGTAGACAGAGGCACAGTATACGCCCACATTTCACCTTACAGCTTTATGTCCCACGTAATAGGTGGAGAGCTTATTGCCGTGTTGAAATGGACAGGCCAACCTACAGTTGAAAATTTTCAAGCCACCCATAAGGTATTCAACTTGGTTTAACGATTGTCATTTTACTGACAACCGGGTTTCGTTTCGAGTTTTCCTTTTCTATGCAATGGATCTTTTTGCGAAAGTGTTCTCTTAGTCGCCTCTTACGATACCCTTGGATGTCTTGGGGTAGCAACATTTTGTACTCTTACCCGTTGCAACTTGCAACACGGGACCCCGTCGCCACACGCCATACATTTAATATTATTGTTTATCTTTGTTTTAGTAAGTAGTCCCGTGGTACCAGAACAGGAGTTAGTAAGTATGTCTATTGTATACCTTCCCTAAAATCATTATTTCATCATCATTATTACATCAGGGATGATAATGACGAGAAATTCACTAAGAAAGTATTTTTGAATGTTCGGCTTTGATCTACGAAAATGATGTTCCGCCATTAATTTTTGGTGGGAGAAGCCATGGGGTATAATAATAATAATTCTTTATGTATATACACATGACTCGTCATAGATATTAATTTATACTGTATAGAGTAACCACGGCTACGTGAAATCTTGTCCCGTTCTCACTTCCCATTGGCACTTATTTCAGAGATAAAGGTAGCCTATGTGCCAAGACTGTAATCTAACCCTGTACCAAAATTCATCCAGATCCGTTCAGCAGTTAGAGCGAGAAAGAGTAACAAACATAAAAATATCTATGTACACATCTACACTCACAATCTTCCGCATTGATAATATAATGAAGAAAGAAAGAAAGATAAAGTATTTATTCATGTCCCAAAAAAACTAAGGTAAGTATTAGGTACATCAGATATTACTTATCATTAACATAAATATAAAAAAATAAAATATTTCGACAAACAAACTTCTAAACACCAACTGGACACAAAAAAAACGATGGTCTTAAATTATGGGCTTGAAACGGTTGCCAAATCAGCAAAATGCTACACGTCAAAAATTGTTGTGATGTGCAGCGCTGATTTTCAGGTGGCACCTTAAATGAGGGACGAACATCACGCACTTTATAGGTACATGTAAAAAATGCTACAAGTTAAACAACAACAACCCTACCACAATTAAATTCAAAGGACTATTTATTAGACAAATAATAAAAAAAATCACTTCCTTATTCGCATACACAATAACTTTGATTGCCAAATGGGTTAAGTAACCAAAGCCAGTATAAATTAATGGAAAATGTGAGGATGGCTATATGTTATTTTAAAGATACTTCACACGGCCAAATCGCTATCTCTTATGACAAGTTCATTAATTGAAGTCAAGAGCCTCGGCCAGCATTTTGGTCAGTAGCTATGAAGAGCCCAAAGCAATTTGGATCCCGATCATCAATCATCTCGCTAGGTCTGGTCTGGCGAATATGTTAAGGGTATGCGAAACAAAAAATGGATTATTTTTAGAAGCCAACAAGTTAAAAACATTTTTTTGTAAAATATTTTGGCTTATGATTGATGAGAAACTAAGTTAATTACTGATTTTATAATAATGCTGTACTCGCTAAACAAACTTTTGGGTTGTCAGCAGAAGTCAAAAAATAAAATAAGTAACACTTTTCTGAACTTACGTTCCTCGCTCATAATAATTTTACATACATACATATAGTCACGCCTTTATCCCCGAAGGGATAGGCAGAGGCATAGTATACGCCCACATTTCACCTTACAGTTTTATGTCCCACATAATAGGTTGTGAGCCTATTGACATGTTGAAATGGACAGGCGCAGGTCACTGCGAGTACTGCGACCCGCAGTAGAAATTTTTCAAGCAGTCTGCAACATGGCTTAACGATTGTCGTTTTACTGACAAGCAGGTTTCATTTCGAATTTTCCTTCTCTACGCAATGGATCTTTTTGAGAAAGTGGGAACACTTTCTCTAAAACCACTACTTTACCAACTACTCAAACAAAAATGACCGCGAGTGAATGAAGCGAAACTCTCGCACTGTTACCTTTGGTGTGCCGTAAGTCTCACGACCCTCTTATTATAAGTTAAGTCATAAATTACAAAAAGAAATTGTATTACTATAAAGACTTACAAAAAGAAATTGTATTACTATAAAGACTTGTTACTACCCTGTACACGTACTATAAAATACAAAACAGCCAAACTGAATTTTAATTCTCGTTTTATAGCGAGTTTTGCAGTCGTTTCGAACGGAACGTGTATGAAATAAACGATTTCCTGTAAAACGTTTTCCCTTCTCTCACAAAACTTTATGGAGTGCTATCTGGTCTACCATTTTACAAAGCCATCTGATTTTCCATTCCGATTCTGTTTTACGCATCGGTAACTCATCGCGCATGGTACGATTCCATGACTGAAAATCTTTTTTCGAACGATTTGACTTTTTTGTGCATCGATAGTTTCAACTTTGTTACGAAAAAATTTTCACCACTGTGTGTTAATTTTTCGCTTTTTAATGGAGGAATGTTTTTGTGTTTTGTTTTATTTGTGAGATTTATTTACATTATTTTCATACTGAAATGTGAGTAAGTTGCGTAGGATAGTAAGTTCGTTTGAGTGTCTTCTAAAATAGTAACTCTTTTAGAAGATTTGATTCTCAGAAGGTCACAGTCGGCGATCGCGCTTGTAATGGTATAATAAATTGCTCGACTTCATAATGCAACCAGGATAAGCGCTTAGTTGATTATTCGTAGTTATTGTTGCTGATATCTATCTAAAATTATTGGGTTCCTCAGTGACTTATGAACGCTCAGTCGATATTTGTAATTATTATAGTAAACTACCCTTATAACGTAGTCAAATCAATACATATAATAAAATCGTAACAGGTCGCTGTCTGTACATGGAAGATAAATAAGAAAAAATATTATAGGGGGCTTTATGAACGCAATAGAACCCAAAACAATGATTTTTAGAATTTTTGTCTGTTTGTCTGTATGTCTGTATGTCTGTATGTCTGTATATCTGTTTGTCTGTACGGTTGTGCACGCTAATCTCAGTAACCGCTCAACCGATTGCAATGCGGTTTTTTTTATTGTGTTGAGGTTTGCTCCAGTTAACATTTAGCGTTTGTTTTATGTAAATCGGTTTAGAAATAAAAGAGTTATAACACTTTTAAGAATCTGATATTTTAAAAAAATTAATTGTAGGGGTTTCTTTGAATGTGAGTGAACCTAAACTGGCGTGTTGGCTTAATCATAAAAGAGCTTAATGATTAAGACTATTTTTAAACAATTCAGTCCGCGCCGAAGGCGTGGACTGAATTGTTTTAAAATAGAATTAATCATTAAGCTCTTTTATGATTAAGCAAACAGGGCAGTTTCAGACGCTGCTTGATGACTCTGATGAAGAAATACCTTTCCTTTCATACACCTTATGTGACGTAAACGAAGTTGCGGGCTCAGCTAGTACTAAGTAAGAATCAACCTATTTTTTCTTATTTTCATTCAGGGCACTCAATAAATATAGCTTATCAAACTCCGCAGTCCACTGCAATACGCATGGCCTCTTCCGATTTCATTTTGGAAGGGTGAATGACCTTACAGTGCCACGCTGACCAAATGGTCTGTTAGGTATAGGATGTTATGTTAGGTATGGTACTACCGTAACATACCTAACATAACATCTTTCATCTTATCTCACGTGGAAAAATGAAGTGAAATGAAAATGAAGTCTGTAATTTCAATTATGTAATTCAGGCCTGTAGAATGAGGGTTAAATCTTTCTCTCTGGAATGTGATAACTGATTATAGGGTATTTTGGTGTGCTGATTACGAGTATGTACTTAGTTTTTCTCTATCACCCCCAGATTTTTCAAGAAAGGTACAGATAGAAAATCGAGATACAAATACAAATTTTCTCATAAAAAATATATATTTAAAAAAGTACATTACTTTTAACTTCAAAAACTACTAAAGTATAATAACAGCTTATTACTAGTCTAAATTATATGTAAATTTTATTTGTAGAAACTGGAAGGTTCGGTTGTGCGATTTTCGCTCAAATTTCCCGTTCGTATTGCTGCGCTTCAATAACCAACAATAGCCCGCCATCATGTACATGTCATGTCATAGTATTTCATCTTCTTTGATACCAGACTTCAAGTTCTTTCAAATCTTGGTAAAATCTTTCACCTTGTTTTTCGCTAATGGATCCTAGATTATCTGGAAAGTAATCAGTGTGCTAATTTAGAAAATGAAGTTTAATGCTCATATTACAATCCATAACACCAAAATTTGTTATCATCTTGGCTGCTAGGTATTTCTTTATAGCAATCTTTAACACGGTCGTTAGGCTCTCTCCATAGCATAGGCAAATCGATTTAGAAACTATTTTTCTGTCCCTTTGACCACTTGCGAAGTTCTAATAAATAAGTCGTACAAATTTTTTGAGGTGTCCAAGTTTTGTCTTGGCAACTAAAATCGTGTCCAAAATAACTTTTGTAAATATTTTTCACAAAGTCTGTAATGCTGTTTCATTGTTTAACCACCATAAATTTCCCACAAATATTATAATAACAATTCGGAGACTTTAAACAACATCGCGATAATATTTTAAAGTTTATGTTGCAAGGTTGCAAGATGCGCACTTCAACTGTTAATTTTAGAAATCAGTGCGAGTACTTACACAAAATCCCTTGGATTTATCTTTATTAGATACACCCTTTTTTAATAATATTTACAACAATTAGGTAAAATTATCTAATCCTTATGTATTAATGAGCTCTTTGCCAAATTAAGCCATAATGACCCGCTTTCGACATGGTTAATGCGGATTACTTATACCTATTATGTAGTAATTAACAAATCACTGATTTGCATTAATGTTTAGGTTCCCTTATACTAACTAAATGCAATAAAAATGAATCTGAAGTAATATAATGACGTCTTATAAATTTTTAAATGAAGGCGCTTAGACATTTAGAACATTCAATATCAAAAAATACTGACGTGATGGATTTTTTATTATTATTTTTATCAGCACATCAGAAACTATAGAAAACGGTATCAGATTTCAAAGAGGATAACCATTGCAGACCTGTATATATTATATAATAGCGATTCGCTAAATGCATATTGATAAGGCCTACTTACATAACATATGGTCACGCCTTAATCCCCGAAGGGGTAGGCAGAGGCATATAATATGCCCACATTTCACTTTTTGTAGAGTTTGTCTCACGTAATAGGTGGTGAGCCGTATTGCCGTGTTGAGATGGACAGGCGCAGGTTGTGACTGCATGCTATTGAAATTTTCAAGCCGCCTAAAAAGGCCTTCAACTTGGCTTAACCACTGTCTTTTTACTGGCAACCGGGACCAAAGGCTTAACGTGCCTTCCGTTGCTCGGAAACGCTCAAATAAATGTCACAAAGTGGTCATATGGATGGTCACCCATCCAAGGACTGCCCATAATGAAAGTTGCTTACTGCAGTGATCCTTTTTAGAACACTAAGTCCACAAAAATTATTATCTCTACTACTACTAATAACTAGACTGGTCTCTGAAACGGAGGGCTCGATTTTAACGGGACTTTCACTGGTAGATAGCTGATGTTATTAGAAGAAACTTGCTACTTTTATTTTGTAAGAAGAATTCTTTAGAACAAGAAGACTTCTGCAAAGCCGGGGGAGACAGATAGTCCATTAATAAGTTTATGAGAAGGAATCAAACTTACTAAGCAGGATTAATTACGAAGAGACAGAAAGTTCCTTCAAAAGACTGTTAATAACTTGGATTTGGAAAATAAATATTCAGTGGATTCTGGAGGTCATTTTTAATTGGAATAATAATTGTATATTATAATGTTTCATTTCATACTTAAATCCAGCTTTAATTTATTAATTTCGAACTTCTAATCGTGTTAGTAGAGAGTGCTAAGTAGCCCGATAAATTATTATGGCTTTATATGGCTTTTACAATATAATGAATATTTTCAGGTTATTTCGGTACAGCTCTGTAGCCCAGTGGCAAGAGTGAAGCCCTTCCCGTCTGAACCCAGTTTTTTGTTTATTTTCACTTTAAAGAAAATTGTCATTAGAAAATAGTTACAAGTACGGTCAGCCTCATAAGTAGATAAACACTATTGAAATTTACGAACTGTACCTACCTAACTTGATTTCATTAGTTTTGACATTTTGAGGTTAGAAACCCCGCGGTAAACCACAAGTACGGCCCCTGATTACTTAATAAAAGCTGAGCTATTGACATGCGGGCTGGCAGATGACGCGGCGAACCATTATGAATTATTTGTTTTCTATGACCCCTAAGTGCCTTTTCACACGTACCGATTGCCGGGTAGCCGGTGCCGGGTAGCCGGTGCCGGGTAACCGGCAGCGAATGTATGGCCATGCCGGGCAAATCACGCCAGTACGTGTGAAAGCTATAGTACATGGCCATACACTTCGCCGCCAGGTACCCGGCACCGGCTACCCAGCAACCGGTACGTGTGAAAAGGGGCTAAGGCTAAAGCCGCACTTGTGGTTACCGCGGCAGTTTCAAACCTCAAAATGTCAAACCATTGACTTGATTTCATTGATTTTGACAGTTTGATGACATTTTGAGGTTAGAAACCGCCGCGGTAAACCGCAAATGCGGCCCCGGGCTAAAAATGTACATATGAAAACCAGTTAAGTGTGAGTCGGACTCGCCCACGGATGGTTACGTTTCAAAAAAACAGCAAAAAAGACGTGTGGCACTCGGGGACTGCCGCGGTAAAGCTATTACATAGCATTTTTTATCAACTATGCTAGTATAATTATTTCTATATAAGAATACTAGCTGATGCCCGCAGCTTCGCCCGCGTAAAATTTGTTACCGCGGGAAGTTATTCCCGGGATAAAAGGTAGCCTATGTGTTATTTCAGACTATAATGTATCTCTGTACCAAATTTCAGCCCGATCCGTTCAGCGGTTTGAGCGTGAAAGAGTAACAAACATCCACACTCACAAACTTTCGCATTTCTCGTATAGAAGTAAGATTTTAAGGCCTATGTTCAACAAAGTACAAGACTGTACTTGACTGTCGACATTTGGACTTTTGGACTGTTGGACTGTTGGACTTTTGGACTTTTGGACTGTTGGACTGCTGGACTTTTGGACTTTTGGACTTTTGGACTATTGGACTTTTGGACTTTTGGACTTTTGGACTTTTGTACTTTGGACTTTTGTACTTTTGGACTTTTGGACTTTTGGACTTTTGAACTTTGGACTTTTGGCCTTTTTGGACTTAAAAGTCGTACCAAAAGTCCCAATAGGCCCAAAAGTTCCAAAAGTCCCAAAAGTCCCAAAAGTCCCAAAAGACCCAAAAGTCCCAAAAGTCCCAAAAGACCCAAAAGTCCCAAAAGACCCAAAAGTCCCAAAAGTCCCAAAAGTCCCAAAAGCCCCAAAAGTCCCAAAAGTCCCAAAAGTCCCAAAAGTCCCAAAAGACCCAAAAGACCCAAAAGTCCCAAAACTCCCAAAAGTCCCAAAAACTCCCAAAAGTCCCAAAAGACCCAAAGTCTTTGCTTAAATTTTGCAACACTTTTCAGTACTGCGCCATCGAGACGTATCGCAGGTACACGGCAAGGCTTGCTTTTTTTGTTGAATATACCTAAAAACTTTAAAATAATTATAAAATATCCTGGTGTTATTGGCTTTCTTCAGAGGTACCCATCCTCGATTCTTCAATCCTAACGTACAACAGTTACGGATAACCAGGATAGGATTGACGAATCGAACTCCTCATCGGAGGAAATTTGGATGTAGGAGAAGAACAATATCTGTACCCTCCAGATTCTTATTTGCCTGCCTCGGTGGCATTCGGTAATATAACTGACTGTCGCGCTGGGGTCCTGGGTTCGATTCCCGGGCAGGCCAAAAAATCGTGGGATCTACCAATGTTTGTTTCGAAGATTTGATGTTTTCTAAGTATAATATGTATAAATAAATAGATAAATTCTTTATTGCCATTAATTGTGTACATACATGAAATTGGAATTCCCTGATACCTGCGCTAGTACAAACTGTGTTGCAGATATCAGTGTTCTCCCCTAAAATATTGACACTTGACAATATGTTTACACAGAACTATTAAAATATTAAAATTGTTTCCTACTAACTTATAAACTAATAATAATTTTACATAAAGAAAACGATAAAATATGAAACAAAACCAATACAAAATCTTAAAGCATGCTTAGGATTTCGTGTGTGTGCGTGCGTGTGTGTGTGTGTATGTGTGTATGAGTGTCTGTGTGTGTGTGTGTGTCTGTGTGTATGTATGTGTGTGTGTGTGTGTGAGTGAGTGTGTGTGTGAGTGCGTGAATGTGTGAGTGTGTGTGAGTGTGAGTGTGTGTGTGGGTGTGTGTGTGTGTGCGTGTGTGTGTGTGTGTGTTTGTTGCATGTATGTTTATGTGAGTTGATTTTTGAGTGTGTGTGTGTGTGTGTGTGTGTGTGTGTGTGGGTGTGTGTGTGTGTGTGTGTTGCATGTATGTTTATGTGAGTTGATTTTAAAGAACTTGTAGAAGGTCTTACACAGATTCATATTCCATTGGTTTTAATCACTCAGTTACTGCCGTTTTAAATTCTCCGTATGTATGCATACTAAGAAATTATATGAGTATGTATAAAAAAGTTTTAATTATATCGCAAAGAAAATGTCCAAAAGCCAAAGTACTTGAAGCAAAGTCGTTGATATACCTAATTAGAGATAATAGAAAAACCTCTCAGAACTTCAGAACAATACACACTCACACAGTACTGTTTTACGATTACCGATTATAATTATTTAAAGTTAAAGTTTATTTTTAAATAATTTATTTATATAAAAAAATAATTAAGTATAGGGGTCTCGGCTCGTCGTACAATTTTATTCCAGTCGTTGTCGAGACCCTAGGTCTATGGGTCCCAACGCACATTTTTTTTTTTTAATTTTGAAGAAGCGTCTTGTAGTGTCAACTGGTGACCTAAGGGCTGGCAGTTATTTCTCCCAACATCATCCAGGCATCGCCGTTCAAAGGGGGAATGCTGCCAGTCTTTTGGGCACAATGCCACGGGAGCCCTATTTAGATTTAGTTTAGTTTTATTTATTCATATTGTAAATAGTTATTAATTTATTTTAAAATTTGTCTAATATTTTATTGAATAAATTTAATATATTTATTATACTATTAAACTAATTGTTGTCAAACTGATTATGATTAAACCTCTTTTCATAATCAATAAGCGAGTACAACCGTTAAACAACACTATGTCAAAGACAAACAAGGCTGAGAAAAAATAATTTAATGACAATCAAGAATGACAGGTTTAAATTTTTATCATGGAAGTATTTTTCATGAAATTATTCTATATTCTAAAGGTAAATTAGTGTCGAAATGGCCGCATAAATCTAACTATGGTTCCATAAAACGAATAATATTCGTTTTATGGAACCATAGTTAGATGATCAGGATTGATATTTAAATGTAAGTAATTGGAGAGTCGAGATCCAATCTGTTTGTTTACTACATTGTTTGAAAGATACACGAACGTGGCCGAAGGTAGCCGAGAGTGTGATTCGTTTTCGTGACAGAATTTCTGAATTCGGTCTCCACGCAAGGCCCGCGATAGAAGCTATGCAATAGCTTAAAAATAACGTTTGGAACCCCCCCCTTAAATTGTAATATTTTTCTTTATTTTAGTAGGTAGTAGTATTCTTTCGTCACGATTGGCAGTACTAAAATAACAAACCTTCGCTATGCGGACGACACTACATTACTGGCTGCCAGTGAATCAGAAATGGTTTACCTCCTGGGCAGAGTGCAGGAAAATAGTTTCCAACTAGGTCTCAAAATTAACCACACCAAAATAAAACTTATGGCGGTGGATCGTGCCCATAGTCTACAGTTAACAGGTGCGCTTGGTCTTGAGGTGGTCAGCGACTTTGTTTATTTGGGCTCTAATATTAACGACTCTGGGTCATGTGAGAAGGAAATTAGAAGACGTATTGGGATGGCAAAAAGCGCTATGTCACAACTGCATCGAATATGGTGAGACCGTAACATCTCAAGAAAAACCAAAATCAAACTGATTCACTCACTGGTTTTCTCCATATTTAGCTACGGGGCAGAAACGTGGACTTTGAAAAAGGCAGACCGAGACCGCATCGATGCGTTTGAAATGTGGTGTTGGAGGAGGATGCTACAGATCCCATGGACTGCCTTTCGCACCAACGTGTCTATTCTGCGCGAACTCGGGATCGAAACCAGACTGTCGACTAGGTATGTGTCTCCGCAGGGTACTCGATTTCTTCGGTCACATTGCCAGGAAAGATAACCGTAACCTGGAACAACTAATTGTTACTGGAAAGGTTGACGGAAGGCGTTCAAGAGGCCGTAGTCCAACTAGATGGTCAGACCAGATACGCACTGCGTTGGACACTGGATTATATAAGCTGCTTTCCACATTGCCAAAAATCGCAACAGATGGCGCAATATCGTCAGAGAGAGAGTGATTCAGAGGGGGAATCACGACCCTCAGTAATGAGGAGCACGACACGAGGAGGAGGGAGTATTTTTTCTAATAGCGGCAGCAGAAATACATATTCTGTGAAAATTTCAGCTCTCTATCTATTACGATTCGTGAGATACAACCTCGTGACGAGCAGACAGAAGGATGGACGACGAAGTCTCACGAGTTTTTACCCATTGGATACGGAACCCTTAAAATAATATTGCCTTTACCAAAATCGTATGAAAACATATAAGTACTACAGAAAAATCAAAGTTCAAGTAGAAATACTTCTAATGGTCCTGTACAAACTTTACTCAGCAAAGGTTAAGTTGTACCCTCAAGTGGCTGTCATAACGGCATCCCTAACAAATAGCGGGGCCGGACATTCTGTTATTATGGTATTACGATACGTAACTAAACGGAGAAGGATCTAGTAATGGGAATATAAATGGTCACGATTCGTTTGATGATCATGAGCCATGTATTGTTACCCTGATGTTTGGGTTTTAGGATTCTGTACCCAAAGGGTAAAGACATGACTGTATTACCACAAATTAGAGGTAGTACAGATGGAAAACTCATGTACCTATGTACTTTTTTTTCACACCTACCCTCTGCTTTTTTTTTTGTTTAACGTAAGGGAAAATCCTCATGGATGTTATGCCGGAATCCTACCGACTAAAAGACCTCACGTCACGCCCAACAGCCTGTGGTTGGGAGCCCCGGGGAAGCCCTCGGAAGGATGTCCCAGACTCCCAACAGACCCACGGCCGCCACTGCGGCCTTGCCCAAGGGGTGGTTCGGGTGCTATCCCGCGTCTTTGGGGGGTTTTGGGTGTGATCCCACTTCTAAGGGGGGGGGGGGGGGGGCGTGCGTGAATTGCTCACGTCACGCTGCCGTCATGGGCCTGCTTCTGTAAGAACGGTGAGCCGCCCTCTCACCGTCCTCAGGCCCCCGGTCATGGTGGCCGATAGTCCTCGGCGAAGACACGTCGACTGCGGAACTCGGGTGGGAGAGTTGGTCTTCTCTCGTTTTCCATAAATTCATTTGCACTAATATTGTTTGCCATAATCATCCCCGATCATAATATTTACTTGCACTATTATCATTTATACTAATAACGTTTGCCTTAACAACTCAACAGTCATAACTTTTATTTGCCATAAAATGACTTTCTATAACAACATATATCATAATAATTAGTTTCCATAAGTAACACATCTCATAATCGACTCTTGACATAATCAAAATTTTATATAATTATGAAAATAATACATAATATTGTTAGGTTGAAATTAGTTATTGTTAACACCCCGACTCAGGTTTTTTTTTAAACCACCCAGAAGTATATTATGGTGAATAAAAGTTATGGAAAATGGCATTATTGAAAACGAAAATTATGGCAAATACATTTATGGATTTAAATTATTATGACACTTGTTCAATTATTACCAATGGAATTAGTGAAAGTCATTTTATGTCATTTCACGATTATGGCAACTGAAGCGTTATTTCTTATGAAATTATGGAAAATACCAGTATGGCATATGAAATTATGGCATTTTAAATTATGGCAAACATTAGTAAACCGGGAGAGTTCTCTCCCTCTGCTACACACACTCGCGCACAAATCAGTAATGGAAATTTTGTTGAGACCGCCTGATCTCGTGTCTGTGATTGAGTTGTCTATGTGTGACCTCGTGTCTGTGATCTCTCTGTACTATCTCTAATTTGTGGTATTACTGAGACTCTTCTGTCTGTATGTCTGTCTACCATCAGGTTGTATCTGTATCGGTACCTATCCGTGTTTCCCTGCTCTTTCAATTCCGGGTTCTTCAAACGAAAGGTAAAGAGGCAATAAAGCTTAACAGTGGGCCGCCAACTTGAGGACTACCCTTAGATGTAGCCATCTACCTAGCATTGTGCCTAATAGGGTTATCTTTGTTGCGAGGCCGCAGTGGTGGCCCTAGGTCTGTTGAGAGTCCTGGCACATCCTTCCAAGGGGAACTTTACCCGGGGCTCCCATCCATGGACTGTTGGGCGTTACGCGAGGTTTTTTAGTCGGTAGGAGTCCGGCATAGCATCCATGATGGACTTTAGCTCACGTTAAATATTTCTTTTCGTTAGTTTACAATTTAACGGAAAAGGGATTATTTTCCATTACATTGTAAGATTGTATGATTTTGTAAGGTAGATTACAGCACAACGATTTTTACAATTATATGGTGACAGATATATCGCACGCAATGTTCGCAATATTATTTGTATTTCTTACAAATCTCCCTATATAATGACTTTTATATTCGAGATTCACTTATTTTGCGACAATTCTCCGCTTTTGTGTCACACAAAATTTATATAGGAGTACCAAATTTCAAAATAATTGGTTCTGTGAGTTCAAATCTAATTGGCTGTGTGGATGATGAATGATGGACATTCAAACAGACGAATGATCTTATAAGGGTTCCTTCTTTGTCAGAATGACTTTTTGTAAGCATAAAACCGTATTAATATTTAAATCAAAAACATTCCTGCTTAATTTAGATAAGTACTTTTACTTACTATATACCTATTAGGTACATCTATGCTAACATTATAAAGAGGTAAGATTTGTTTGTTTGTTATTGATGAAACTCAACTGAAACGATGTGATGGATTGGTGAAAAGCTTACTAAAATGCAAAAGTTTGTGAGAATGTGTGGATGTTTGTTACTTTTTTTAACAGCTACACGAATCTGGTTGAAATTTGGTGTAGGAATAGATTATAGTTATACACACTAAGGATACTTTTTATCCCGGGAATAAGTTTGCATAGAAGCTAGAACGGGATCAAAATACCACAGGCGCTATCTAGTATGTTACATTTTCAAACATTATTATCGCTACCGGAAATTATGGATTAAACGGTTGCTACGGGGTTCATAGCACGTGTATCACAGGCCAATCTGAGAGGCACAGCTTGTTTTATATAAGAGCTTGTTACTATTTAGCAGAAGGTGCTTGCATTGAACGGTACTTCTAACAAACATATTGCTGTCATTAATCTGCCCGTACGTACAAGATGTATTGCTGTATCTGGTCAATTTGAGTAGCTGTGCCTCCGGGCCTTAGTCGATAAATTGATAACCGCTACCTTACCCTGTTTTTGGTACTTAGATTTTTAAAAAACCCTACGTAACCAAAACTTGCGTAAACGTACTGCCCACCCAGCTGAACGTGGGCACCGTAGCAACACCTCTAAGGCCGAGGCCGCACTTGCGGTTATCGCGGCGGTTTCTAACCTCAAAATGTCAAAACATTGACTTGATTTCATTGATTTTGACAGTTTGATGACATTTTGAGGTTAGAAACCGCCGCGGAAAAACGCAAGTGCGGCCTCGCACTATGGTGATTCTCTCTCATACTGCCACGTTGAAACGGATATACTCGTAAAGAGGTTAGGTATTGAAGTGAAACTTCTTTATTGGCGTTGGAAAATAATTTACCGTCACGTTTTTCGGTTATGCGTCTCATTTTTTCGTTACGTGCCATCTTTTTTTCATCTCCATCACGGTCGATTCGAATAAAGACTCACTTTCATATATGTATAAAGTAAAGTAAAGTAAAGTAAAGTAAAGTAGAGTAGAGTAAAGTAGAGTAGATTAGAGTAGAGTATAGAAGAGTAGAGCGGAGTAAAGTAAAGTAAAAGAAGTTTCACTTCTTACGTGTGTACACTAGTATACGCGCACATTATTTGCTATGAGTAATTACTGATGAAACAGTTCAAGTCATCCATAAGGCCTTCAACTTGGCTTAAAGACTACTCTGGTACTGGTGAATGTAGCGGACATCACAAGGTTTTACCCGCATAGCTCCTGTTGCCGTGGGAATACAGGAATAAAATATAGCCTAAATTTACCGGGAAGAGTGTAGCTTCCCAACAGTGAAAGAATTTTTTAAATCGGTCCAGTTGTTCCAGAGCCTATTCGATGCAAACAAACAAACAATCAAATCTTTCCTCTTTATAATTTTAGTATACCCGACTACCCCTCTCTAAAACGTTTATTGTGAAAGTGAAAGTTCAATCCGATTGACGTTGTCATTTTTGTTTTATTTTAAACTTTGAACAAATGATTCACGTGACCTAGTGACGTAGTTTAATGCAAAAGAGTCACAGACTACAGACACAAGTCTCACCATAAGCCCCTCTGCAATCTATTTTATAGAGAGGGGCTAAAAGGCCACAAAAGATCACTCATCACAGGGCTGTTAGCGATAAATTCTTACCGCAGTTATAGCCTTTAGAAGACTGAGCCAGCGCTAAACGAGTTTTCAAATATTGTACTTATTTTTCATCAGAGATACGATATAAAAACAATACACGTCAGTACGTACGTCTGGGTTCGGGAATTGCGCCCGTAAATTATACAACGACAGCCACCTGTGGTGTCGTATATATGCGGCACGTGTTAATTTGGTATGGTGCTAGTTGTAGCAGAAAGTTAATTATTATTTGCGATTTGTTTTCGATCGGGTGGAATTTTTTATTCATTACTAATTATCAAAAATGTTAGAAATGCTCGCGGCCCCGCGGACTCAGGGTTCTGTGAACGATCACTGTAGTAAGCAACTTATGCCATGGCTGATTCTTGGACGGGTGACCACTTTAGCGCTTCCACGAGTGAAGGGGAGTAGAGTCCAGGTGTAAATTTTTTTTGTCTGTGTTTTACTACCTCAGTTTTCTTGTTACACAATCAACAAAGGGCCCAATATCAAACAATTAATTTTGAGGGTTACTTTTGCCATACTGTAGGCTAAGCTACGTTTGTTAGACTGATTGGTATAGGGTTCATATTAAGATTTCGTTTCTCTTAGCAATGAGTACCTACTTCTTCTTTCACCGCCTTCTACGACACCCAGGTAATGAGGTGAAGCAGTGATATTTATACCTTATCCGGTCACTACAAGGGTAATCTGTTTGCTAATGTGACAAAACTATAGTTGAGAGTTTCAGGAACCAAAGTTTATATGTAGAGCAAAATACTTTAATTAATTAAATTTAATTCCTCGCTGACACTAGAGCCCCAAACATCAATTCGACAGTTTTCGTACTTCCATAAATCCAGGGCTGGCACGGATCGTACACAAAAATTGGCTCTCACGCACACATAGCTATGTCCCTGTGGATGCATCTGTTATGTTGATGCTGCCAGTTATTCCGGGGACGATATCGAGATTATCTGGCTTAGAATGTTTTGGAATATTTATTTGGGCCAAGTTGGGTAAATATGAACGTGTGAATTGGATGAAATTTTCTTTGTTTTAGGTACTTCTTGTGTGAAGTCACGTACCAACTATTACTGAAACCAGAAGGGTAAGGTAGATATCAGCCAATTGCGAGTATACCTCGCGCTCGGAGGGTTTCACCCAAAAAACGGCCACATTTGTTGTTTGGGAGCAATACTTAATTTGTTTTTCTGACTTTAGTATTTGTCATTGTAGCGGCGACAGAAAATCTAGCTATCACGGTTCTTGAAATACAACCTGGAGATTTTTTTTTAATTGTTCAAAACGTTACAAGTACATTCATATTTAATACTTTAAACCACCCGCTTAAACCACTAGGGTTATAGATTGACAGGCTGACGGCAGCGTCTCGTTAAGGGTCACTTTTTTTTTCTTTTGGGTAATATATATTTCAGAACACTGCTGGACGTAGGCCTCTCCCAGTTCACATCACTGGACGCGGTCCTGTGCCTTTCGCAGCCGCTCCCAACCTGCGACCATCACTAGGTCGTCGGTCCATATGGCAGGTGGATGTCCTACCCTACGCTTAACGAGTCGCGGTACTCTCGCTCCATCGGCCGTGGGTTCTTCTACAGATGTGCTTATTCTGCGAACTTTAATGTGCTTATTCTGCGAACTATGTCGACCACTCTGAGTGTGGAATGATGCCTTACTAAGATTATTCGGGCTCAAGTCAGTCTCACCTGCCACCTAACAGACGAGGTCATGGCGAAGACGAGGAAAACTCAATACAAAACTACTGGTACCAAACTTATCCGTCTTGCCACTTTGTTACAGTAAGGTCAATCACCCTTAATTACTTAGGAGTGGTCTGCGTCCGGCGTTGGACCGCGATTCGCTGATTTGATTGATTGTTGGGGAAATTCTTGGCAGCTGTAATCGTTGGGATTGACGAATAGGGGTTGATTCCCTCCTCACCTATAAGTAGCATAAATCATGCTAGTATTCTTTACTAAGTATTGCTATCCCATACTGAATCGTCAGCAAAAGTATTCTACGAAAATCCCTTACGATTTCAGTTTTAAAGAAAACGTTTTTCATTAATTGTTTCCATTTCGAGACAAACATTTACGTGTCCGTGACGCAATAACGTTTAAGGTAAACCCTTAAATGGAAAATTAGAAAGATAATGTATTATGTCACGTCTAACAATGCCTTTGACATTTAATTTGGTAAGTATGATTTTCATTTTTGGAAATAATATTTTCTCTGATTTAGGCGTAAATTTGACACGACGATAGTACCTACCAGAATACCATCAAATTCAATTAGCTAGACTTGATAAACTGGCTTGTTGAAGTAATTCTAAAGTGCCCAGCGGTCCCTGCTCCACCAGGAAACCAAGGAGACATGGAAGGTCTGACTTGAGCAAACAAAGAGGCTATTCGCCACAATCGCAGCGTCAGACCGGTCATGGACGAGTGGTTGGAGAGGAGACACGGTGCTCTCTCCTACCGGTTGTCACAGATACTTACCGGGCACAATAGCTTCGGTAAGTATCTGTGGCAAGGACATCGGGAAACCACGGCCGAGTGTCAGCACTGGGAGGACCGCAGCGATGACACAGCGCTCCACACGCTGGTGGAGTGCACGGCGTGGGCGCAGTAGCGCCAGGTCCTCGTGGTAGGTATGGACGTGGACACTCTTTCTCTCAAGACCATGTTGCGAGACATGATCTCAAGCGGGAGTAAGTGGGACTGCACCGCCTCTTTCTGTGAGCAGGTCATGCTCGTGAAAGAGGTGGTGGGGCGGAAACGGGAGAGAACTCTCACATCCGAGTTCCGTAGTCGGCGTCTTGGGCACCGCCGACGCGTCTTCGCTAAAGACTTTCGGTCTCTATGACCGAAGGCCTTAGGACGGTGAGGGGGCTGCTCACCACTCTTACAGAAGCAAGCCCATGACAGCAGCGTGACGTGAGGAATTCATGCACGCCTCCCCTTAGAAGCGGGATCACACCCGAAATCCCCCAAAGACGCGGGATAACACCCGAACCACTCCCTAGGCGAGGCCGCAGTGGTAGCCGTAGGTCTGTTGGAAGTCCTGGGACATCCTTCCGAGGGCTTACCCGCGGCTCCCAACCGTAGGCTGTTGGGCGTTACGTGAGGTTATTTAGTCGGCAGGATTCCGGCATAACATTCATGAAGGATTTACCGTAACGTAAAAAAAAGGAATTCTAAAGTTGTCAGCCAATTACTATTACCTACTATACTTAATATTCAAAATACCCACCAGTAAACCAACATACAAATACAACGGCGCGGTAATTCGCAGGTATGACAAACGGTAGTCGATTATATTGTGAATCAAAAAGCCGTGTACGGTCTCTATAGTGTGAACTAACGTTTGTCAGCAGTTTTGTATGTCAGCGCGATTTATGACAGGGTCGAGTAAGCACTACATCTGAATAAACTGATAATAACATTGACCATCTACTACCTTTATCGGAACCCCAAATAATAGGATGGTAACGTTCCTAAAGACATAACTATAATGAAAACAAGGAAACAGTACAAATCTCAGAGCTAGCGCTCCTGAATCGGTGGGAAAAATCGATTTCTTAATGGCTTTTTTTTAACGTGACCGACTAAAAATCACACATGTCCTGCCTAACAGCCTAGGTTGGGAGCCCCGGGTAAGCCCTCAGAACTCCTAACCCAGGACTCCTAACAGATCTGAGATGGCATACCAGCTGGTCAACGTTCCTTTATCTCGAGATATCCAGTCCAATTTTGTGTTATGGATTTGTGAGTACGGAACCGGTCAAAATAAGTGATATATTACCTTGTTGGTCATTTGTGACTATCATTAAAATACATATCATTCAACATACTATTCAATTCGAAAAGTACAACGAAACTAGAATAATTATAACAACCGTTTTTCTGCTAATAATAATAAAAAATACGGGAACCTGTAGCCGTTTCTGGGGTTCAGACAATTTTTGTACCAATTTTCATTAACGTAAACTCCACGATCTTTCTCTGAAAACATAATTACACAGAACAAAACATAACAAGTATGTGCAGATATTTTATTGTACAATTGCACTTACTTACCTTGTCATAAAATACATTCTACGGTATTTGAAAACTGGTCGCAACTTATTACGTGTGTATTCCCTGAAGTTCCACAGAGATATATCATACAGAATTGCGTCGAATGCGGTCGCTCCATATTCCCGTAGGATAAATATACTTGCTGTCTACATAAAAGTTTTTGGTTTATTTATAAATTTTGTTTATAAAAGTTATGTTTCATGTTACCCTCTTAATTTGTGAACACTCAGGGGCAATCTGAAGTTGTGAAAGTGGGACGGTGTGATGATGTGGTGTTTATAGAATACTTGGTTGTTACCGATTCATATATTATTTTCAGCAAATGACCGTTTGTTTCAGTTTGGGTTGTATGTTTTGTCGATCTTTTCTTGAATTTTACCGATCTTCCTATGTTTTATCAATCTTCAATATTTGTTTTACAGATCTTCCTATGTTTTGTCAATCTTTATGAAAGTTACCGATCTACGTTAGTTTTGTTGTTCTACATTACATCATGGGACCACGAGAAAACAAAGGGTGGAAGTTCTCAATTCGACTGTTTTTTTTACGTTTGTTCTATATATGTTTTGTATTTTGTAGTGCGATTACTAATTATGAATTGGTAGTGTCACGGGGAAGTAAAATTTTCCTTCACAGAACTGGTAGTGCCAAGTGGTACTGCCATGGAAAAGTAAGGTGATTGATTTGCTCATAATACAACTCACAGTGAAAATACAGCTACTCAAACCAAGAGTCAAATATAGGTACATTTAGCGTGAAGTTTGTGAATTCTACCCGGCTGCATCCAATTATGCAATAGCTATGTAAATGCAGGAAATTTCGCATATTCTCTAAACTTGCGCGAGATGAAAGCGAACTTCCTGTAATTTACAATGTGGTATTTGAATAGAGTTGCATTTAATTGAAAGTAACCTTAGTAGGTGGAAAGTAATGTATTAGTGTTCTGTCATTTGGGAACCCTATATCTGTGTGGTTCTAATAACACAGATTTTAGTTATTACAGTTACCGTACGCACATATACATACATACATATGATCACACCTTTATCCCCGAAGGGGTAGGCAAAGGCATATTATTATTATTCCCTTTATTGACATAGTTATACTTTTTAAATTAAATTTTTAAATACATTTTATAAAAAAGAAAATATATTTAAAAATATAAAAAAATAGCGTCCCACCGGCATCGGGTACAGGGACCAAGCTACCGGTGGTTAGGGCTGCAGAGACAGGAACCTCCTCACGATACGTGCCGTGTCTAGAAGTACCGCCTTTTGCATCTGGCCCTTGACCCAACTACCTAACGCGAGCCTCTTGAGATGTTGATCGAGGCTCTTGGCAATTAGACCGTGTGCTGATACGACTATCGGAACAATAATCGCTGAATCTACATCCCACATGTCGACAACCTCGTGAACCAAGTCCACATATTTTAATTGTTTGTCTTTTTCGGCTTTCACGAGGTTTTCGTCATGTGGAATAGTGATATCAACGATTATTGCGAGGCGCTCTGATCGATCTATTACCACTATATCAGGCTTATTGGCTACAATAGTCCTGTCAGTGATAATAGATCGATCCCAATACAACGTGGCACGACCATTTTCAAGAACTGGGTCGGGCACATACCTGTAATACGGTACCTCCAAATCCACAAGTTTATATTTAAGTGCAAGTTGCTGATGGACAATCCTGGCCACTTGGTTGTGTCTATGCAAATAGTCGCCGTTGGCAAGACGAGAACAACCAGAAATAATATAATATATTATTATTATTATTATTTTTCTCACTGTCTCTTTTCTTAAATGATAATAATATACCAACATAATTATATGCCCCCTTTTCATATTTTTTAGAATTTGTCCTACGTAAAAGCGTAATAGGTGGTGAGCCGTATTGCAGTATTAAAATGGACAGGTGCAGGTTGTGACTGTTGAAATATTTTGAGCCGCCTATAAAGGCCTTCAACTGGCTTAACGACTGCCATTTTACTGGCAACCGGAACCAACGGCTTAACGTGCCTTCCGAAACACGGAAACGCTCAAATAAATGTCACAAAGTGGTCACATGGAAGGTCAGTCATTCAAGGACTGGCCAAAGTGAAAGTTACTTACTGCAGTGATCATTTACAGAACACTGAGTTTGCTGGGCTACGAGCGCTTCACACACAAAGTTCCGTACACAACGAGAAAAAACGTGACACTATTACTGAGCCTTTTTCCATCTCGAATCTTTTTCTAGTCGAACTATAAAAATATGGAACGACCTGCCCGCATACGTGTCTCCCTCATCTTACAATACCGGGTTCTTCAAGAGGAGCGTGAAGAGGCACATCACAGGGTCGCCAACTTGAGGGCCACTGTCGGAAGTGGCCCCCAATCAGACTGGTGGCGACATCAATTTGGAGAGCTAAATAAAAAAAAAAATTACAGATTATGTACCTATTTCCTTACTGAGACTGTGTGTTATGGAAGAGCGATCTCTCCTAATACAGGCATTACTTGCTTACAAGGAGGGACCAAGTCTTTGTATCTGAATTGTGTTAAAGAAAATAAACGTTTTTTTTTTGTATTTATTTCTCTTGACGCTGTAACAGCACAACAAAAAAACAGAAATAATGATATTTAAGGGGGGCTCTCATGCAACCAACGTAATTTATTTGCCATTTTTCGGTACGGAACCCTCCATTCGAGAATCTCACTAGCACTTGGCCGATTCTTTTATCTATCTCTCTCCGCCATATAACTAATTAATAAATAAATATTATTTTGTAATTCTTAACTAGGATATTTTTGAATGATTTTGGTTTCGTTTATGTGTAAAGCAAAACCTTTACAGTAATTCTAGCCGGTGTTTAAAAACTTGATGGCCTCATTGCCTTGGCTGAAACTTACATAATTTAAAGCTGCAGCTCGACACCGCATGTTCGGCTGAAAGCCAGCTGCAAAGTTCAGTTTACTTGTACCAAACTTTACATCTTACTTATACTTTGAACTGGCACGGTAAGTAGAGCATCTAATTTTCATATAATTATAATCTATCTTGTTTTAGTATTACTTAGTTCTAAAGTACTTGCAGTATTCAAGATTTTCTGAGCCACAAAGCTCCAAAAGAAATAGACAGTCCCCAGTTGAGTTTTTGATTCGATGAATCTTTCTACTAAAAGTAACGGCTACTATGTTACTGGTAACTAGGACTTTGGTCCTAGTTACTAGTAACATAGCAGCCGTTACTCTCGTTCCGAACGTTGAATCGTTTCCCAATCGAAAGACACGTTAATCCTTTGGGATTAACGAGTCTTTCGATTGGGAAACGATTAGAAATGGCAATTGACTTGAATGGAAAAGACAATGTCTCTAAGTGGTAAATGGTCACCCATCCGTGGACCAGTCACAGTCAAAATTGTTTACTGCAGTGATTGTTTAAGAACACTAAGTCCGCGGGCTACAAGCGCTTATATTGTTCACTAGCGGTTTTACCCGCGTAGTTCCCGTTCCCGCGGGAATACGGAAATAAAATATAGCCTATGTTCACCGCAAAGAGTGTAGCTTTCCAACAGTGAAAGAATTTTTCAAATCGGTCCAGAAGTTCCGGAGCCTATTCATTACAAACAAACAAACAAAAAAACAAATCTTTCCTCTTTATAATAATGGGTGTCTCAGTAAGAGTGCACTTTTTCATTTTAATAAAAAAAACATAATTTTTTGAGAGTGTTGTGATTTTTTTATTGAATTGTCAAAAAGACATGTTCCGATTAAGTATGGAACAAAATATCCGTCAAACGGCCTTCACGGCTCTGATGACAGGCCATTACTCTATTCATGAAAATTTTCATGACTTTTTTACAGAGATGAGGCTGTTTCGCACCGACGATGACTCGTTGGATCTCGGATTTGAGCTTAGGCATTGTTTCTGGTTTATTCGCTTAAACCTACGATTAGAGAAAACCCCAAAGAAAAAAATCGCACGGCGTTAAATCTTGGTGGCCAGTTCACATCAGAATTTATTGAGATATTTTTTCCGGCAATCATTGCTGCAATGGATTGTTTCATGTGCAGTGTAGCAGGTGGCGCCGCGCCGTCTTGCTGAAAACACATGCCGTCCGCACACAACGGAAGCACAGGAGTCTTACTGTCCATTATCGACCCAGTTTCTTCATTTTTTTTGAGAACTCTTCGAATGGTTCACACATAAAGTGCACTTTCTCGACTGAAAATTGTTCGTAGTTTGCGAGCGGTCGCAGCATTACTTTCCAAATTTTTGTAATAAGTTTTCACAATTATTACGCGTTGTTCTTTCGAAAAGCGCTCCATTTTTATTAATCGGAACAAATAAATGTGTAAGCTGTCAAATCACAGAGTCGCCACTTGCACAAAAAAAAAAATCCACTAAATTTAAAAAGAGCACTCTTATTGAGACACCCTTATTAGTATAGAAATAGATTTAGTCGCGCCTTCATCCTCAAAAGGATAGGCATATCATATTATGTGACACAGATTTGCTCGCAAATAAATGTCACAAAGTGGTCTCGTGGTGATCACCCATCCAAGGACGAGCCACAGCAAAAATTGCTTACTGCAGTGATCGTTAATAGAACACTGAATACATGGGACTATAAGGTCTTATAATGTAGATAACTATTAAAATGCTAGTTTACCCATTAAATAACCCATTATTATGAAAAACTTAAGTATTCAGTAGAAAGTTATAGCCGTTTATCAGCATGATATAATATCAGAAATGGCCAAACACGGCTCCACAGGGGAGATATACGACGTTAATCCCAAAGTAATTTCTAACTGGGTCAGCAGTAGCATAGTAGTTGTTGGTTGGCATACTGTTTTTACTTTAGGTTCTAATTTCAGAAGTTTACACTGATGTATTTTCATGAATATTGTTTTATTCGAAATCATACATACATAATATAGTCACGCCTTTATCCCCGAAGGGGTAGACAGAGGCATATTATATGCTCACATTTCACCTTTAAGATTTTGTGTGTGGTGAGCCTGCTGTTGAATTTTTTCAAGCCACCGCGCCCGCCCGAACTTGTTTTAACGATTGCCATTAAGCCGGGACTCCACCAAAGCGGAGATGTGTGCAGTGTGTTGCGTGCTGTGCGAGGGAAGATGTTTTTCAGCTCGGGGGACTCCACCAAAGCGGAGAGGTGTGCGGTGTGCTGTGTGCTGTGCGAGAAGAGATGTGCGGTGTGTTGAGTGCTCAGTTCTTCTGACACGAAAGGTAGACGATGTCGCTATTATAACAAAAAAAAGTATATTCTTTTACTTGAAGAGGAAGAAGTAGGTACTATTGTCTGAAGAAGCAGAATTGATTTGATTGATTGGGAGGGTGACATCGCTCATAGCACACCGCTCAAATCTCTCGTCTGCGCTGCGCGTCGTCCGCGCGCAGCTCACATCCCCGCTTCCATCGCGCCATACAAATATTCCACATCTCCGCATAGCTATCTCCACTGAAGCTAAGCGGAGAGGAGATGTATCAATAACGTATTTCTATTGGTTGTTTAAAAAACATCTCCTCTCCGCTCGTCTCGTCTCCGCTTTGATGGACTCCCGGCCTTATACTGGCAACCGCTACCAACGACATAACGTGCCTTCTAAAGCACGGAAACGCACGAATAAATGTGTTTTTAAAGCTGTGCCGACTTGAGCCGTGACATACTTTGAACTGATTATTTACACTGTTGATTGATGACACTGGGTGGACCCGGCTGCACATATTTAAAACACCACTTGTACCGTTCCTCAATATTAACTTTGAACTCCCAAACTTCCCAAAGCGCCCTTGACACTTAATTACTTTACCGATATTTCATACAAAGTTTCTGTTACTATTTTACACCCCCCCAAACCCTGTGAGTACGCGGTGGTGGTCAAAATCTGTTGGGAATCCTGGGACAGACTTCCAAAGGCTGTATTTTACGAACCGTGATAGATAGTAATAGGCTGTAATTTTCACAGATGATGATGTTATGATGTCGCTTTTTGTTTTTAATCTTTCTTTAAGGAGCTTTGCCACAACATGACTATGCCGCTCCGTCAGCCATCAATTATAATAGTTACAAATGTCTTAAATATTCATCATACAATAGATATAGTGTCCTGGCTGCATCCGACATAGGATTAGCCAGGGCACTGTTACATCTCCCTACGTCCATCGGTCTACCTGCTGTTAGTCGCGCTCTTAGTTGTTGGTTCCGTTGGTTTGTAAATTATTATTATTATTACTTGGCCGTTTTTCCTTATCTACTATGCTTTGCCTTCTCGATTCACTCTAGAACTTACTAGTAACTTTTTGTAACATCTACTTTCCCTTGCCTTTTAAAAAAGCTGAAAATCAATAGCAAAGTAAGTGCGATCATGTCAATCATTCAGTAATGTCTTGGTCAGTTGATAAGCTACTTACGTCTCTTGTGTGAATGATAAAAGCCGAGTCAAGTGGCGCTTTGTAAATAGCCAATGGCCTGGAAATGGACATTGGAATGGAACGTTATGTTAGGTCTCAAACTGGATGTCAGCGTTGATAGGGGCGCCAGAGATTACAAAGAGAGCGCTTCGCCAGAATACAAGATATTAAAGCTAAGAACTCACGATGCGGTGGCGGAGCAGATATTGTATTTCAAAACTCACAGGACCCGTGACCATTGCGGGCGATTGCAGCAAGACGGTCGGTTAACTATTAGTTGAGTCCCAAAACGCCATGGATATATTTTTTTTTTTATACCACTAGAGTGGCAGACAAGCATACGGCCCCCCCAGATGTACCGGTGGTCACCGCAGCCTATGGACGTTTGCAACACCAGAGGCGCCACAAGCGCGCTGCCGACTCTTTAAAAACCTTCTAAGTCCCCTTTTGAAGAACCCCATACTGTAGGCGTCCGGGAAAACCGAAGCAGGGAGATCATTCCACAACCTAAGCGTACGCGGAAGAAAGCCTCTATTAGATCTCACCGTGCTCGAGCGCTCAGGACGCAACGTGTGAGGATGAACACCCTGTCTATGGCGAGCGGTGCGATGATAGAATGTAGCCGTAGGCATCATATCAAACAATTCTTCAGAGCACAAACCGTTGTACAGGCGGTAGAACACACATAGAGAAGCAAAGTCTCTCCTGTCACTAAGAGGTTCCACACTACCTGCAAGTATGGGATCGTTGACAACTCTCATAGCTCGCCTTTGCACCGAGTCAAATGGACGAAGCTGGTATTCGGGTGCCCCCGCCCAGATGTGACAGCAGTACTCCATATGCGGACGCACTTGCGACTTATAGAGAAGCAGTGCTTGCGCCGCAGTAAAGTACCGCCGCGCCCTTCTGAGCACTCCGAGCTTCCTGGACGCCAGCTTGGCCTTGCCCTCCAAGTGACAGCGGAACTGCACATCACTGGAGATGTCAACACCAAGGATACCTATACTTTCAGAGATGGTGAGAGATGTGCCCTGAAATTGTGGCGCCACAGTGAATGGGGTCTTTTTTGCGGTGAAAACACAAACTTGTGTCTTGGTAGGGTTGAATTGGACAAGATTTTGTCGACCCCAATCGGACACTCTAGTGAGAGTAGCCTCGACTTCAGACACAAGTTGTTCACGACTTTCTTCCACTGCATCCCGAGAGATACCGGGACGGCCCGTGTAATAAGTGTCGCCCGTACTGTCGTCCGCATAACAATGAATGCCGTCAATAGACAACATGTCATTGATATGCAGCAGAAACAAAGTAGGGGACAACACTGAGCCTTGTGGTACTCCAGCGTTTATGGCTATGCAGTCAGAACAGCTACCGTCAACGACGGCCCTGATGCTTCTACCGGCCAGAAAGCTGGACACCCATCCGCATAAACTCTCGGGCAGTCCATAGGAGGGCAATTTCGTAAGAAGACCACGGTGCCAGACCCGGTCAAAGGCTTTCGAGATGTCGAGGCTCACTGCTAGAGCCTCATCCTTACTCTCGATAGCCGCCGCCCAGCGGTGTGTGAGGTACACAAGAAGATCGCCCGTCGAGCGACCGTGACGGAAACCGTACTGCCGGTCACTGAGCAGGTCATGTTCCTCAAGGTACCTCAGGAGTTGTGTATTAATTACACGCTCCATCACCTTAGATAAAAGGGAGGTAACGGCTATAGGCCTATAATTGGCCGGGTCGGTTCTGTCACCCTTCTTGGGCACAGGATGCACGTACGCGATCTTCCACGACGCCGGGACTTGCTTCATGGAGTATGAAAGCGTGAAAAGATGTGTAAGTACCGGACACAACTCCGGACCACACCGCTTAAGTACCACCGCGGGAATGCCGTCCGGCCCACTCGACTTATGAATATCTAGGGATTGAAGCTCCCGCCTGACATCCCGTTGCTTGAATTTAATTTCTGGCATGGAAGTGCCACACCAAGGGATACCAGGCGGAAGCGCACCTCCATCGTTCATGGTCGAGTTGGAGGCAAAGAGAGAACCCAAAAGGTCGGCCTTCTCCTTGGCACTCTGGGCCAGACTACCATCCAGTCTATGTAGAGGTGGTAATCCCGACCGACAAAAGTTTCCCTCGGCAGCTTTGGCGAGCGACCAGAATTCACGACTTCCAGAAGGGTAGCCGGCTAGTCGCTGACCAATTCTGCCGACGAAATCAAACTTTGCCCTGGCAACCGCTCTTTTACTGGCCCTCGAGGCGGCATTCAGTTTGCGTTTCACTTCAGAGATGCTAGGATCTGAGTTAGCGCGAGCCGTGGTCCAAGCTCTGTAGGCAGTTTCTTTCAACATCCTAGTTTCTCTACAAAGCCGATTAAACCACGGTCGTTTCCTAGCTCCTGCCGGGATCCAGCGGTTAGGAATATAACATTCCATGCCCGCCAAGATCCCCTCAGCTACTGCTGCAGCGCAGGAGTTCAAATCATCTGAAGTGAAGCAAAGCCGCCTCCACGGGTACGACGCAAAGAACTCTCGAAGTCCATCCCAGTCTGCTGACTTGTAGTGCCACACATGTCGCCACTCCTTGGGCCGAGGTGGTTCAGGCCTTGCGAGAGGCACTCGCGACCGAACGAGGCAGTGGTCCGATGAACCAAGTGGCGCATCCACTGATGTGGTGTATCCGTCAGGCCGCGTAGTCAGCAGAAGGTCCAGCAATGCACTCTGCTCGTTCTCCCTATCTGGTATTCTCGTATGAGATTTTACCAGTTGGGAGAAACCGTAGGTCAGGGCAAAGTCGTGAGCAGCTTTCCCCGCAAAGTTAGTGTGCACGGAACCCAACCAGTCAATATGGTGACCATTAAAGTCCCCCAAAATCACTATCTCCGCGGAGGGATACCGCTCAATAGCCTTGTCGGTCGATTGTTGCAGGTGGTCAAAAAGGCGAACTGTCTCCGTATCACCGCTATGGGACCTGTAAATGCACGCGTAGATCCGAGTGTGGCCCCCATGATCCACGCGCGCCCATAATGTAGACAGGTCCCTGTCTTCCAGGTCACTGAGACGGCGACAGCAGATATCCTCCCGCACGAACATGCATACCCCAGCTTGACGCCTGAAATTAGCCTCCAGGTTATAGCCAGGGTACATCAAGTAAGATGTATCGTTCGGGCAAGATATCTTAGTCTCCGTCAGGAAAAATAAGTTCGGCCTCGCAGATTCCAGGTGGCGGTGGATCTCGTTGATGTTTGAGTGCATTCCTCTGATGTTACAGAAGTCCACATTTAGTGTGGACGACGACGAAACCGCTGTGGAAACCTTTTTTCTTTTGTGACCTTTTGCCATGATTGTTGTTGAAAGGGGATAAAAAGAAGGTAGGGGGTGCCTGTGTGTCGGTGACGCAAGAGACTAAGCGAGGCTCCAATTCCTCAAAGGCAGGCACAGGTAGTGCGGTAGATTGGCACGGCGTACGGAAGGGCCCCCGGTCCCCCCCCAATGCAGTGGCCGCGTCCACTCCGGTATCCTCCTCCGGCACGACCACAGCACCAGGGACTTTACACAGGCTGCTGGTTCAGCCTCCTGGGGCGGAGATTACGTAATCCCCAGGTTCGGGTCCCGTACAGCCTGCGGGCGGTCAGCGGGCAACCGTTTCACCGGGTCTCCCTGACCGCCGTACCAATATTCCGCGCCTATGCTAGCCAATGGAGACAGATGAGCCTCTGGTCTCACCGCCACCGGCACAAAGTCACCCCAATGAGCACTGGAACCCTGCTAACCGACGGAGAACATAACCCAGCACGAAGCAAGGTTACTATTACCGCGGTCTTCTGCAGGGTGGAGGTACTGCCCCAGGCGGGCTGCTCACCGAACGGAATTCCGTTATGCCCTTCCTCCTAATGTAGGCTCCTTCGTTAATCCCTAGGATATTAGATCTTAGGGATCGAATTGAAGAAGCCAAACACTGTGCCCTCAGGGTATTACGTTAGCTTCATGAGAAGTAACGCGTATCCCCTAAACCCCGAGGGGCAAAAATATATACCAGCAACCAAATAACGATGCTAAAAATAAGTTAACTAGCCAAGTCATTATCATATCCTGCAAAATTCAGATATAAAAATGCCGAAACAGCAAAATTGGCAGCCGACCGCAAACTAACCGCATGCTCTGCTCTGAAGCCTGCACGGTTTTACAAGTTGCTCGCCGGCGCGCTGCGGGAGCCGCAAGCACCCACACTCTGCGGAAGTAACCCGCGTCGTGTAATGTACTTTAGGGCCAGCATAAATATCTGCATTTAAAGGGAGCTGCGGGCCCGATACCACAGCCGGCGCGGGCAAAAACTGCACCGTGAGTTCTTATCCTAATGCGCTTGAACACAAGTAAACCGCGTTGCGTTTTTATCGTCAGTTCAAAGTTGCCTGCTCTCCTTTACTCAGGCGCCGCGCTCATGCTCCAATCGCCGCCCGTCACCACGCTCGTCACTGACATACAGTACGATGCCTTAGAGCCGACAATGGTATGAAGAGGGCTTCGATTCAAGTTAAGTAGCTACTAACTAGGCTTTAGCTTGGAGTATTGAGTGACGTCACACTTGGCTCATTGAGTGGGGTTTGTTGGTTTTTATTGTTGTTATTTGCATCAAGAGCTCGAATCTAATAAAGTAAAAATCGAAAGTTGACAAGGTACCAAGGGGTGAAGCATGAAAATGATGACATTTTGCGAATTTTGGTACTGTACGAGAAGACAAATAAAATTGTAATAACGTCATATAAGAATGTAAGAAATATCGTGATTGTGAATCACAATGCATATACATTTTACAAAGCATCATAGATTGTAAAAAAAATATATAAACAGCGAAATAAAAAGAAAAAAAAAAGAAATAAATAAAGAGCTAGAACTACTGAGCAGTGTGATACTCGATCTATAAATATAATTAAAAAAATATTTGTTTCGATAAACGAGAGTTAAATAGATCAGCGCTGGGCGTTGCTCAAACAAGAATTTTCAAATATTTACATACATACATACATAACATCACGCCTGTTTCCCAACGGGGTAGGCAGAGACTATGGTTTTCCACTTGCCACGATCCTGACATATCACTTTCGCTTCTTCTACTTTCATAAGTGTTTTCATACATGCTCTCCGATTAAGGGTACTCTTGACCTGGCCTTTTTCCAAAAGGTGTCCAATTTGGTCGACATAAGTGCGACGCGGTCGGCCCCTACCAGATTGTCCATTCACTCACGCCTTATAAATCTCTTGTGTCAGTCTGTTTTCATTCATTCTCTCCACATGTCCGAACCATCGGGGCATCCCTTTTTCTATCTTAGTCACTACATCTTCTGTCAAGCCGCAATGTTCCCTAATCACACAAATATCAAATATTTAAACACGAGAATGTAAAATCAATTACGAAGCTTTTAATATGGAAGCCCCTTCTGTCAAGTAAGCTCTTATTCACATACGACGAGTTTTTTTATTATTTTTTCAATTACCGGGAGCTAAGTGCTAAAAAACCCTCAATCGCTAGTCCATTACGTAGGACCCATATGACACGTAAACCCGTTATTATGACACTAAAGCCCGTTCTATTTTGTCTCTTAGCTTCTTGCTACCAACAGTTGGCTTTGTAATTAATAATGGGTGTCATATAAAGGAATAATTAAATTTTGCTTATATGACATAAAGGAATAATTAAATTTTGCTTTGTATAGCGGAAATTGGAATTAATTTTTTTTCATTGTTTTGAACATTCACTCAAGTTGGAATAACGGCACTATATTGTTTGTTTGCCAGTGTTCTTTCGTATATAATTTTGTATTTAGCTCGCTAAAATAACGCCTGATGGAAAGCCATGGTGACGAAGTCTAGCGAACTGAGCGCCACTCTTTCAATCCTCAAAATAGCCCGTCAATTTGGCAGAATACAGTGTCATTTAATTCTAAAATCTTGTGTGACTAAGAACACAACCGTTTGGTTCAAAAGTCTGCATTTGACTAGTCACTGTGAACTCGACTTATCAATTTTGGACGAGGTGGCAAATATCATAATGGTATAAAAATTTAAATTAAGGTGATTTTTCTATACCAATGAGATCTTAAACAACTAAATATTCGTAAAATATTACTTACATAACTCTAGTTCCAACGACGATAATTATGTTTTAACTTCACATTGTAACAAACTTTGATGTTCTAGAAGAAAGAGTTTAGAAACATTGCACCTTCACAATATAGCGAATCAAAAATCGTTACTCCCAGTTAATGAGTAGGTACCTACTTAATAGCACAAAAGCTCTGCAGCTAATTTTCAATTCAAACCACCTTTTTATCTGCAGCGAGGTGCATTTAGCTCAAGTGGATCGTGACCTATATTGACGGGCTGAAAGCCGCTCCGTGATCGATATGACTAGGTGAGGTTTAGTTGGGCTTAGGTTAGCAGTTCGAGCTATATTTGGAGCTAGGTTTAGCGCGGAATTGGAAAGTTTGAATTGAAAAGTTTAGTGCGCTAGGATATGATGAAGTTGGTTTTGTTACTGTCTACAATTCTACTTTCAGTTGACAGTCAGAAACGATCTGCATTATTTAGGGAGGTTTAAACTGTCATGCGGTTCTCACACACCTGAGGTTTTGGACAGTATACTCTGTGGTTCTATAAGGAGTCTGTGGAGTGTGCTAGTACAAGTACGTGGTCTAGAACCACAAAGATGTACTGTCGCCCCCAGCCCCCTGAGGCGGATGAGGAACCACATGACAATGCAATCGCTTTTAGATATACTAGCTGATACTCGCAGCCCCGCCCGTTATCAAAGTTACCTACTAAGTTTCAGCCAAATGGGATTGAGCGTGATTGAGTAACAAACAGCTTCACAAACTTTCATACTTGTTAATATGAGCAGAATGCAGATACTTACGATATCTCTCTCAAAGCAATAGTGTGTCATTCTTTACTTGAACTTTGATATTGTGAATCCGACCAAGTCACTGTCCAGAGTCTTCCTATCCTGGGGATATCCTTCCGAGGGCTTACCCGGGGTTCCAACCGTAGGCAGTGGGTAGGTTTTTTAGTCGGTAAGAGTTTGGCATGGTATAGCACCCACAACGGATTCCACACGTTAAAAAAGAAGTGTTTGGAGTCTGGAGAACGACTCGGTCTGATTCATAATGTCAATGTTCAAGTTCGGTCTTCATCAGGCGGCGTATGTCATAGTCTGGACTCCATACTGTAATAAACGCCTGAAAAAAAGATTGAAATAATATTGCTTTATGTGATGGTGGTATTAGACCCTCAGAGGAAATTTCATATTTTATTATTATACCTACACCTGTGAATAGCGGTATTTCCCGTAGCTCTAAGACATCCATTAAGCGCTGTAAATGATGGCAATAACCGTTTTAAATCCGTCCGGTCGTATTATGGCGGAATAAAATCACGGGCAGTAAACCTTTAATGCCTGAAATTTTATTGTATTGTACCTACGTGTCGTTTTTCTATTGCGTTTTTATACACCACATTGAGCAAAGCTCCTTCAAATAGTTATAGGTACCTACATACATTCTGATTTTTATTTTGTAGTTTGTATTGGAGACACACACATAGATGGCTTCTGTAATGGTTTTGATGAGAAAAAATTGGTAAAATATTGATGTAAGGGTGCGAGTCCAGGTCACACTTTTAATAAAATCGAATATTTGGACAATAAAAGTTGGATCCGCTGCGTGTAGCCTAGCAACTTGGTATCCTCACAAAAGGTAATATTTGGGACTCTGACATGCCTTGGTGAACATGGCAGCACTATGGCGGTTTTATGATGAGGTCTGAAATACGAACCACATTGAAGACTATCTCTGCTAGGGTGACCATAAATCCCAACAGTTAGCCCTCAGGTTCGATTGTTCTAGGATCTAGTTGCTTGTTCCTAGTGCATCTTTTAGGGTACAGCAGAGAATAGTCATCCCTTTTCCGTACTTTTTCTTGAATTCGAAATGTCTGTTGTAAGAAAAATTTCGCTACCCTTATTCAAAATTTCATTCAGTTATGCCGACATCATTTTATTTACACTCGTACACAATACGGATTCCTTGCGTCTGTACCGCAATATTTAGAAAAATATTTTTAGTATAAAATACAGTATTCGTTTTAATATTTCAAAAAATTTTTCTATTGGAAACTTATTGACGCGCTGTTTCCAATTTAGAGTTTCATTCGAAGAATTCTCTTTTTAATTAAGGGGCGGTTATAGCGCACAAGTAGGCATTTGGCGCTCCCCTCGCCCCGGGCGCGAGACACACCGCGCGTCGGCAGCGGCAGTCAACTCTCATGCCACAGTATACAGTATAGTAGAAAGAAACAGCATGCTAACTTTGTTTGACGTAGTAAATGCATCTAACTTTATTAAGTGTAGTGATTTATTAGTTTCGTAAATAAAAATAAAAGAGTTAATCGTAAATAAATTATGTATATTATACTATTATTTTTAAGCTAAAGAGTTTGTTTGTTTGTTTAGTTGTTCTAACTCTAGAGTCTAAGAGACTGCTAGTTGAATTTCAAGACTTTCTTAACAGAATGTCCATTTTTGAAAAATACCAAGATATATAACATCACGCTAAGGCGAATAAGAGCTTAGCAGCAACGAAACATTTTTCGACAACTAGGATATTTCATTTCTTTTGAGAGTTTCCGTTGCGTACGTTTGCTACAGTTGCGGAAAAAATGTAAATTACATAATAGCTGGTCATAAAAATTACTAAAGTTTTCTAAAGTTGGTATGCTAAGTATGAATCACGGGATCATTGTGCAATCCAAAATGGCCGCCGCGGTGTAATCACAAAATTTCATGATGGGTGTCGTTTAAAGGGTTTTTTGGTATGCTGAGTACGAATCACGTACTAATTTTGCAATCCAATATGGACGCCGCGCCGTAATCACAAAATGAAATGATGGGTATCGTTTAAGGGGTTTCTTGGTATGCTGAGTACGAATCACGTGATAATTTTGCAATCCAATATGGGCGCCGCGCCATAATCACAAAATTTCATGATGGGTATCGTTTAAGGGGTTTCTTGGTATGCTGAGTACGAATCACGTGATAATTTCGCAATCCAAAATGGCCGCCTCAGTGTAATCACAAAATTTCATGATGGGTATCGTTTAAAGGGTTTTTGGTATGCTGAGTACGAATTACGTGATAATTTTGCAATACAATATGGCCGCCGCGCCGCAATCGCAAAAATCCATGATGGTTATCGTTTAAGGGGTTTTTTGGTATGCTGAGGACGAATCACATGATAATTTTGCAATCCAAAATGGCCACCGCGCCGTAATCACATAATTTCGTAATGAATATCGTTTAATGGGTTTTTTTGAATGCTGAGTACGAATAACATGATCATTTTGGAATTCAATTTGGCCGCCTAAGCTATTTAGGCCTACTTGCGCGGAGAGTCGAGTTAAATATATAAATATAGAGTTAGTAAGCTCTTAAATAAATAAATAACTTCTTAACTCTGACCATGTCTTGCACAGTTGCAAATTGGCACGCGGTTAATTAACTCACAGTAAACCGAACAAGTTTTTTAAGTCTGTCGTTCCATGCAATCCAACCACACACAAATGTTAGAACGAAGAATGGAACATGTGTCTCTATCTCTTTTACACTACAGTCTGCTACGTATGATTTACGATACTACCATACTTACGATACTACCAGTTACGATACCAATCATAAAATTTTGTGATTACGGCGCGGCGGGCATATTGGATTGCAAAATTATCACGTGATTCGTACTCAGCATACCATAAAACCCTATAAACGATACCCATCATGAAATTTTGTGATTACAGCGCGGCGGGCATATTGGATTGCAAAATTATCACGTGATTCGTACTCAGCATACCAAAAAAACCCTTAAACGATACACATCATTAAATTTTGTGATTCTGGCACGGCGGCCATATTGGATTGCAAAATTATCACGTGATTCGTACTCAGCATACCAAAAAACCCCTTAAACGATACCCATCATGACATTTTGTAATTACGGCGCGGCGGCCATCTTGTATTGCAAAATTAGTACGCGATTCGTACTCAGCATACCAAAAAACCCCTTAAACGATACCCATCATGAAATTTTGTGATTACGGCGCGGCGGCCATCTTGTATTGCAAAATTAGTACGCGATTCGTACTCAGCATACCAAAAAACCCCTTAAACGATACCCATCATGAAATTTTGTGATTATGGCGCGGTGGCCTTTTTGGATTGCAAAATTAGTACGTGATTTGTATTCAGCATACCATAAAACCCTATAAACGATACCCATCATGAAATTTAGTGATAAAACCCTTAAACGATACACATCATGAAATTTTGTGATTCTGGCACGGCGGCCATATTGGATTGCAAAATTATCACGTGATTCGTACTCAGCATACCAAAAAACCCCTTAAACGATACCCATCATGAAATTTGGTAATTACGGCGCGGCGGCCATCTTGTATTACAAAATTAGTACGCGATTCGTACTCAGCATACCAAAAAACCCCTTAAACGATACCCATCATGAAATTTTGTGATTACGGCGCGGCGGCTATATTCCATTGCAAAATTATCACGTGATTCGTACTCAGCATACGAACAAACCCCTTAAACGATACCCATCATGAAATTTTGTGATTACGGCGCGGCGGCCATATTGGATTGCAAAATTATCACGTACTTCGTACTCAGCATACCAAAAAACCCCTTAAACGATACCCATCATGAAATTTTGTGATTACGGCGTGGCCGCCATGTTGGATTGCGAAATTATCATGTAATTCGTAGACATTTTAATGCATTAGGTAGATGGTTACCATGTCGTGAAAACACTTAAAAAGTAAAAGATCACCACATTTTTACCATGAGTCGCGTATGTATTTGTAACGGTTAATCTAATTACATTTTGCCCATTACTGATATTTTTATACTGTGGCGCGATTTCAACGTAATTTGGCATAATAATTACGAAATAGTTGCGAAAAAAACTGACACAGGTCCTGCCTCCACAAGCGCCAGGGCGAGACTGATCGGCCGTCAGCGGCGCAATTCTATTGCGTTTGGTAGATATTCGTACATGATAATTATGTAAATAGTTGTTTATAGAAAAACGCTCGGAAAATGTGTATAAAAACTTAATACCTTTAATTGAGTGCAAAAAAAATAAATAAAATGTTAATAGTTTAGCCACAGTTTTGAAAAAACTATTCTGAGAGAGTCAACTTTGGGATTTTTTTCTATCTAGTGAAATTTATTGGATCGTGTAACGGGCTCGGAATATGTTTAGCTTATATCCTTAACTATTATATATATATTTTTCAGATTTCAAAACCCTTTACTTTTTGACTAGGATTGTTTCAAAAAACTCAAAATCTGACCCACGCGGCCTTAAATTCAATATTTTATTTGCTATCGGTAGCGATGCTTTGAGTTTATTTACCATTTAAATTAAAAGGTCTGGCTTTTTAATCTATATTTTTGTTATTGCAATCATTTGAATTTGCTGTTTTTAGAATGAGTATGTTTTGTCCCACGAAAGGGGCGGTGAGTCTCGTCCAGGAAAGAGTGATGCCGTAATGCAAATGAAATACGTTGTGACGACGCGAATTTAAATTTTTTTTAAGCATACCTTAAGGCCTTTTCTTTTACCGGCTATTAGGTTAACGACTGCCCTACCATGCTACTGTCAGACTTTCCCAAAAGGTTAACTAATGACGATAGTAAAGAACTTATAATTATGGAATTCGGGACTTCAACGCGAAATACTATTTACTTTTTATGTATTACTTATTAGGTACCACTACCAAGTATATTTAGAAGCTCAAAAGTATGTTTATTAGTAGTCTAGATCCTTTGGCATAAACTCACATTAACTTATTGTAGACTGAATGACTGCATAAAAATATCCCATAATATTATAATTATTTAATTTCACTCTTCCAGAATGTAACCCGAAAATCCATTTACGTCTAATTTACACAAGTCGTGTGTATTTACGTGATACAGAATGTCCTAATTTGAATAATATTATGGAGTTGTGAGAAGCTTACTGTGGCTTATATTATGACCTCGTGAGACGCTTAAGACTTGCGGGAAGTGTCTTCATAAGCGCCCGCCACTTGATGAAAAATGACTTTTATACGTGAAATGAAAAAATATCATTTTGAAGTAAGATTTTTTAAATTATCTTTTATTATAAAAAGTTATACTTACTGCCTAGATTTTTTCACTGAGTGATGGAGTTCATCAGTCAGGCAAAGTAAGTTTATATGTTTAAATCATCAAAACACAAAAAATCGAAAAGCGATTTCACAATTCGTATTATACAACGGTTATACAGACCTTTTATACAATTTACCTGTTATCCCTGTTCGAAATACAAATTCCAATATTAAAAGCCATTACAGCAATAGGCCGCAATTCGTATTTATTATATTTATATTATATTTATTCGTATTCGTATATCGTTACATTGCAATCTGTGTCGTGCCTTCCGAAGTAAAACAATCATTGTTTTATTTCGGAAGGCACGACACAGATTTATTACTAAGCGACATCAAATGACGTAATGGTTTCCTTCAACTCGAGTTGAGTGAGGTTGTTATGAGAGAAATTATTACGTGATCAATCAAATCCGGCTGTGACAATCCACTGGACGTAGGCACTGTATACTGTAGTTTGACTCGGCCGGATTTTAGAAATAAATGCCTACAGCCGCGCGGTACGTAAGCATGCGATAGGGCTGCCCACCTACAGCATTTTAATAATATGTGCCTACTTTGACTTTCTATTTAGTATTGCGATTGTAAATATGTACATACATACATTCATATAGTCACGCCTTTATCCCTGAAGGTGTAGGCAGAGGCATAGTATACGCCCACATTTTACCTTATAGTTTTACGTACGCGTAATAGATAGTAAGCCTAATGCAGTTGATTTTTTTCAATCCACCCACAAGGCCTTCAATTTGTATTAAGGATTGTTGTTTTACTGACAACCGGCTTTCATTTCGAGTAATATTAAACCTTTTTTATTTAAACAAAAAAATACTTTGTGAGTAATAATATAATATCCCCGCAACGGCTGGCGGCGCGGGGCGGCGGCGTGGCTGCGCAGCGCCCGTTGTCTACTAACGATTGAGTGAGACGGGTGTAGAAATTTGAAAACGAGTAAGCGGCGTAGAAAATAATAATTGGCTCATCACATGTTTCGTCAGTGATAGAATCACGGAATTCTAGTCTTTATAATAATTGCGTTAAATTTTTGATTTACAAAATTAAAACTATTTTTCGATTTGAAAGTACTAGTCAGTCTCTAGTACACTAGTACTTTTCGTACATTGTCAAGTTGTGTTAAACTTTGGAAGTTCATATTTGTCTCTATGCGTGTAATAAAAATCAAAGGTACTTAACAAAAATGCTGTCAATTTTTTTTTTAATCACGGACAATTCACACAACGCTATCTGATGTGTTATGGGTATCAGACCACGGATATTAATACTAATATACTTTTTAAATACATACATATTATACATAGAAACAACCAGACTCTTGAGACAAACATTTATGGGTCACACAAATATTTGTCTCGGGTGGGAATCGAACCCACGACCTTCAGTGCCGCAGGCGGTATCAATACCGACCGCGCCACAGAGGCAGTCATTCGGTGCTAAGTGTACTGTAACATCGGTCATCCACAAAGAAATTAATACTCTTGAAACATACCTAAATCATTGCTCTCAATTAAATAACTACGAACTGACAACGGAACTAAATGTACTACCTACACGTAATAGAGTTCTGAACTAGTTTTTTTTTGGATATTGTACTATATTGGATCGCACCGTTCACTGACTGAGCAAGCACAAGTCTAGTTTTAAACACAAACATACCTACTTCATGTAACTACCTAGTTCACTTGTGTAAATCACTTTGTTTAACTTTAGTCAACTAGTAGTATAGTACCAATTAGTACTTAAGTAAAATCAATTTATAGTCTTACCTTTCGGAGTTTCCAGGTAATCTAAAAAACTTTATCTCTGGGTGCGTTATTGACGAATTCATGCAACCAAAACAAGCACAATAGACTCTAGTTGTCATATTAAATATTTTTAGTAAATAAAACACGCGCGGTTACTATCTAAAAAACGACACACCGTCCATTCGTCTACTCGGCACAATCGCCTGCTAGCGTGCTGAAAGGCCTGCCGAAAACGAGAATCGTAGGTATAGCTTGCGCCTCGTCCGTTTGTAAGGAGCTACAATACTGGTTAAGCAACATATATTTATACTGTGACGTAGGCCTCTCCTAATTTATGCTACAGCACATGTTTCAGCGCCTACCGTATTCAGTTCCTCCCTATGTATATTAAGTTGAAAGCATTTTGGGCATACTGAGTAATGTCCACAGTCAGTAAATACAATCTACTGTCCATTTCAATACATCAATAGCCTATTAAATGGGATGAAATACAATACAACTGGTGAAATAGGGCGTAATCGCGACTTTCCTTACTCCAGGACTCGCGACCGTTGGCAAATTGTAGAACACTGTGCGGTTTTATAGCCGAATAAACAAATAAATAAATATTCACGGACATTTCACACAACGCTATCTGATCCCAAAGTAAGCTAGGAATAACCTGCTTGTGTTATGGGTATCAAACCACGGATATTAATACTTATATACTTTTTAAATACATACATATTATACATAGAAACACCCAGACTCTTGAGACAAACATTTATGGGTCACACAAATATTTGTCTCCGGTGGGAATCGAACCCACGACCTCCAGCGCCGCAGGCGGTATCACTACCGACTGCGCCACAGAGGCAGTCAAATGATGTTTTTATTACTTTATGATTTTTACGTGTGTGTACTTCAATCAATTCAGCCTATGGCAGTCCACTCCTGGACGTAGGCCTCTCCCAATTTACACCACAACACACGGTCCTGTGCCTTTTGCATCCAGTCCCAGCCTGCGACGTTTTCCAGATCGTCGGTCCATCTGGAGGGTGGACGTCCTACGCTACGTTTGCCAAGTCGCAGTCTGCACTCCAGAACTCGCTTGCTCCATCGGCCGTAGGTTGTTCTGCTGGTGTGGCCGGCCCACTGCCACTTTAAAGTGTTTATTCTGCGAGCTATATTGACCACTTTAGTTCTCTGCCGGATAACCTCATTCCGAAGTTTATCCCTCAAAGACACTCCAAGCATATCTCAATCAAACTCATTTCAAATCAAACACGAAAAAACCACAAAACAATAAACCCCGGATAAAAAAGCGTGACTATATTGCATTTAAGCAATGTAGCTTTCCATCAGCCTTAAATCTCTTTTTTTACGTGTGGAAATCCTACATGGATGCTATGCCGGACTCCTACCGACTAAACCACACGATGCCCTACAACTGTCTACGGCCGGGAGTCACGGGTAAGCCCTCGGAAGGATGTCCCAGGGCTCTCGGCAGACTTTGGCGATCACTTCAACCTCGCCTATGGGGTTCGGGTGCTATCCCGCGTCTGGGTAGTTGGTACGGGTGTTAACCCGCTACTAGGGGAAGGGGGGGGGGGGGAATTGGGTACTGTCCCACCACTTTCACCAATATGAGGGGCAAAGAGATATTCGCCATCGTCTTGGCCTGCTTCTGTAAGAACGACGAGCAGCCAGCCCACCGTTCTCAGGCCCCCGGTCATGGAGGTCGGTAGTCTTGGGCGTATAGCAGCCTGCGACGACCTATCCGCCGACTTCCACATTTACTGCCAGATTCGCAATGCAATACGTAAAACCTGAGAGAAAACACTCTTTTTCTTCATTGAATGGATTATAATCGAAATTCTTGTTCTTGATGTGTCTTTTTATACGTATGTGTGTTGGTTTAACAGCCATGACACTGGCACTCGGGACAAAAGTTTTAAGTGCCTGCTGAATACGGAATCGCTCGGAAATAGAATGTCAGAAACAGTACTGTGTATCAGGACTGACCATTGACTATAACTATTGTTTACAGAATACTGTGCTGGCGTGGCTATATAAGTATCTAGTAGTTACTATTATAATATCTTTGCTACGAGCGCTACCTCGAACTAGACACAAAAGAAACTAAGGTTATTACACTTATTACTATGACACTAGGGTATCACATTCGCCGGTTCACATGTAAGGTTGACCGTTTATATAGTCGAATTATGTGACGAAAGAATTGGTGGTTATCAAAAATATTATCATTCATAGCAACAACACACATCTCTGGTGGAAAGCCCCTAACACTCAGAAGAGCCACTGAATTGATTGATTGTATGCATTGAATAGGCTCCGAAATGATTTTAAAAAATCTTTCACTGTTCGGAAGCTACACTACCCCCGGGTAACATAGGCTATATATTATTCCCATATTCTCACGGAAACGGGTGGAACGGGATCTACGCGGGTGAAACCATAGTTTTTAAAATCGGTTACTTTCTTTCCAACTCCTTCAATGTATCTTTTTCCTGTAGTAGTTGTGGGTATGTTCCTGTTGTAGTTCCAATACAATCAAACTTCTCTAGGGACTTTACCGAATGACGGCAGCGTGACGTGAGAAACTCACGCACGCCCCCCCTTAGAAGCGGGATCACACCCGAAACCCCCCCCAAAGATGCGGCTAGCACCCGAACCTCCCCCTGGGCGAGGTCGCAGTGGCGGCCGTGGGTCTGTTGGGAGTCCTGGGACATCCTTCCGAGGGCTTACCCGTTACGATGAGGTTTTTTAGTCGGGAGGAGTCCAGCATAACATCCATGAGGATTTTCCCTCACGTAAAAAAAAAAAAGAAAAAAAAAGGGACTTTACCGAGTTCGAGCTCAGTGCAACTTTTCTAGTTATTTTGAAACGCTCGTGGCTCCGCGAACTCAGTGTTCTGTAAACGCACACTCCCTGTAGTAAGTAACTTTCATTATGACCAGTCTTGGATGGGTGACCGTGTGACCACTTTGTGACATTTATTTCCGAGCGTTTTCGTGCTTCAGAAGGCACGGTAAATTGGTCCCGATTGTCAGTAATACGACTGTCTGTGTGGTTGACTGTGCCTGTGACTGAGTGTGGTGTTAACCAAGTTGAAGGCCGTATGGGTGGCTTGAAAATTTTCAACAGTGGGTTGTTGCAACCTGCACCTGGGTCGGCCGTCGCAAGTATTGCCCCGTGTGGCAACCATAAAGAGTACAAAATGTCGCCATCCCAATTCATCCCGAGGGTGTCGTAAGAGACAACTAAGGGAACACCGTCGCAATACGATCCATTGCGTAGCAAAGGAAACCTCGAAATGCAACCCGGTGATCAGTAAAATGAGAATCGTTAAACCAAGTTGAAGGTTTATGGGCGGCTTCAAAATCTTGATCCTTGATTCATTTATTCATAATAATTTGAGATTGTAGGTTTACATTGTTGCATTAATATAATAAAAATAAAGATGGTTGGAGTACTGCTCTCCTAGATAGGCTACAAGTAGCCTGTGTTAAGGAAGACCAGTGACACTCCCTAGTATGGTTGGCGTAAGATATTTGAGTTGATCTATTTAACAAACAATTACAAAGCAGCAACTCAACAAAGTTGTATAAGTACTAATAAAATAAATTTCAAAATTAAAATTAATGAATATAAATTAAAATCATAATCAAAATTAAAAACAAATAAAATAAATTTCAAAATTAAAAACAAATAATATAAATTTCAAAATTAAAATCAATGAATATAAATTAAAATCATACTCAAGATTAAAATTAAGTACTTACAAATTTAATAATAATAATAAATAAATAAAAAACAAGTATAAAAATTAGATGTCTTGTATAGATGAAATTAATGAATATATATTAAAATCAAAATCAAAATTAAAAACAAATAAAATAAATTTCAAAATTAAAATCAATGAATATAAATTAGAATCATAATCAAGATTAAAATTAAGTACTTACAAATTTAATAATAATAATAAATAAATAAAAACTAAGTATAAAAATTAGATGTCATGTATAGATGTGTGTGTGTGTGTGTGTGTGTGTGTGTGTGTGTGTGTGTGTGTATGTGTGTGTGTGTGCATGTGTGTATGTGTATGTGTTATTTATTATTTATTTGAGTGTGTGCTGGTAGGTAGTGAGATTAGCCTGTTTAATGTACAAAGTATGTTTCTGTCTCATCGTAATCCAGCTGTTGTAGAAAGTTCCGAATTTTCCCTTTGGCACTATATCGTACTAGCCCGAATATTGGGCACTTTTTATTAATTTTATTGTAGAGAGAGGGTGCAAGGTATGTCGAAAATCTCTTGGCGAAAGATGTACGACGTGGTGGTATTGTACAGATTCGGTCTTGTCGGCGTTTGGTTATTGTACGGTACGGAGTTCTAGAGTGTTGAAACAGTGCGATGTGCAACATATATAGTTGACGAACATTCAGAACATTACATATATTGTAGAGATCTGTGGTTGGGAATAGCATAGGTCGAAAGGTAGCAACCTTAAGCACAGCGCGGTGAGCGATTTCGACAGGCCATATCACTGATTTTGCAGCACCACCCCAGCATGAAATACAGTAGGTAATCAGTGATAGGCAAAGTGCTGAGTAGACATTTCTTATTATAGCCGCACTTGCTACATGTCTTAGAGTTTTAAAGATATATATTAATTTGCGTATACGACCAGTGAGAGTTATAGTGTGAGGTTTGAAATTAATATTTTTATCTATTATTATTCCGAGATATTTGGTGTATTCGACAGAACTTAGACAAGGGCAATGGCAGTCAGGGGTGGGATTTGGATAACATGAGTGGGCTTTCAGTGTAAGGGCAGGCCTCCGTCACTCGCTCAAAATCGCGCGCTATGTACCTACCGCTCGGCATCTCCCTGGGGATACAACTGGCAGAGGGCTGCCGGACGCCCGACTGAGCGCTCGCATCGCACCGCACCCCACGTTTCCCGCGCTTACGCTTCGAAATACCGAAACCACGTAAGTATTGTGCAGTGGATGGGTGTAATAGTACAAAAACAAAAGAAAATTTGTCGTTTTTAGGGTTTCGTAGCCAAATGGCAAAAACGGAACCCTTATAGATTCGTCATGTCTGTCTGTCTGTCTGTCTGTCTGTCCGTCCGTGTGTCACAGCCATTTTTCTCCTAAACTATAGGGCCTATGCTATTGAAACTTGGTAACTAGATGTATTCTGTGAACCGCATTAAGATTCTTATATAAAACTCGAAAGAAAGTAGTAAATTTTGGGGGTCCCCATACTCAGAACTGAAACTCGAAATTTTTATTTTCATTAAACCCATACGTGTGGGGTATCTATAGATAGGTCTTTTAAAATGCCATTGAGGTTTCTAACATCATTTTTTTCTAAAGTGAATAGTTTGGGCAAGAGACACTTCCAAAGTGGAAAAATGAGTGTCCCCCCCCTCTAACTTCTAAACTAAGAGAATGATGAATCTAAAAAAGATATATGATGTACATTGCCATAAAAACTACCAACGAAAATTGGTTGGAACGAGATAGAGCTGGTAGTGTTTTTTAATACGTCATAAACCGCAATTTTCGGTTAGAAAAATTACTACCACTGCAAACGTGTTATTAAATATCAATCAAAGTTACAACGAACTATAAGAACTTTATATTATGTTACTTGCTGCTACGAAACCCTTCATGGGCGAGTCCAACTCGCACTTGGCCGGTTTTATTTATTTAAATTGCAGAGAGACGAAGAAAGCTGAGTAATATTTTAAATCTTATCAATTTGAATGTTTTTACCATTTATTTGTTATTTGTTTGAACATAAGTAGGTAGGTGATAAGTATGTAAATCTTAAATTAAGGAGTTATTTGAGTCAGGTATTATAAAATTGTTGTTTTTTATAGGCAATTCAATGTTTTATAGAATTTGTAGGTAAATAGGTTTTATAGGTAGTCGTAGCGCTCGTGGCCCCGGGGACTCAGTGTTCTGTAATCGATCACTGTTGTAAGCAACTTTCACTATGGCCAGTTCTTGGATGGGTGACCATTCATGTGACTACTTTGTGACCTTTATTTGAGCGTTTCCGTGCTTCGGAAGGCACGTTAGGCCGTTGGTCCCGGTTGCTAATAAAATAGCAGTCAGCCAAGTTGAAGGCGGTTAGGCGGTTTGAAAAATTTAAACAGCAGAGGGTCACAACCTGTACTTGGTACAAACTATTAAAAAATGAAATGTGGGCATCTAATATGCCTCTGCCTTCCCCTTCGAAGATCTACGCGTGACTATATGTATGTGTGTGTAACATATAAGGTAGGATGGCCGGGTGAGATAGGTGAATAGCCGGTACTTACGCTAAAGGTAATGTCAGTTAAATTTAGATTTCTGTGATATTTTAGTTATGGGTAGGCATAAGATAAACAATACAAATATATAGGTATACCTACCTACTGTGATTCATAATTTATTTTTGGTTTTTACGTGCATTTATAAAAGCGTGTTATTCTAGGTTTTTTTTAAAACCATTCATATTTTTTTCCCTTACATTCCATTACATTGTTAGTTACATAAACGTCGACCTACTAAAAGCGTATTACAACATGGTTGATTCGTAACATTTGTTTTATTACAACGATCATTATAGGTTCAACCCTAGCGCATTCTTACGACGACGGCGACGTCCCTCGCACAGCGGGCAACACAGTCTCGACGCTATGAGCGCGTGTTTAAGGTACAATTCTTCTCGTTCGGGGCAGCAGGTATTATTATTAAAATTTTGTAGGCTAATATAGCGTAGGTATTGGCGCTTTTGTATGGGAGTGATGTATCTGTTACGTAGTAACTATTTAGTAATCTGTGGTAAGGGGCTGTTGTGGTTGGGATATGGAAGTTATGGAGAATGTTATAAAATTAGTTTTTGTAGTATTTAACGTTAAAGTGTGTGTTAAAAGCCAGTGTTGTGCAGTATTAAAACCGTTCTGTGAAACTAACTCCAGTTCAGACCATGTATTTGCGCAGAAAGTGATGGCGGTATCGTCTGCATAGGATACAACTTGTGCATTTGGTATTTTTAGATTGCACAGGTCATTAATAAAAATGAGGAACAATGTAGGGCCCAATATACTGCCTTGTGGCACGCCATACTGAATGGGAAGAACGTCACTTTTAAAATTGTCAATTTGTACAAATTGAGAGCGTTCAGAGAGGTAACTTCTAAATAAATCGAGGGGAATACCTCTGACACCCACATTTTCTAACTTGGATAAGAGGGTCGGAATCGGGGCAGTATCAAAAGCTTTTGCTAAGTCCAGAAATATGGTTAATACCTTCCTGTTACTATCCAAATTTTCTGCGATGTGATCTACCAATTTGTGTACTGCGTCATTGGTAGATCTATTTTTACGGAAGCCGAATTGTTGAGGTGATAAAATTTTATAATGTTCAAGATAGTTCAGTAATCTCTTGTTAATTAGGCGTTCCAGTATTTTAGATAGTGTGCAGAGGACAGCTATAGGTCGGTAGTTAGTGACTAGATTTCCGTTACCACTCTTGAAGATAGGATGTATGATAGCCTTTTTGAGAGAAGTGGGAAATATAGCTGTTTCAAAGCAGAGATTGAATATGTGGCTTAATGTGGGTGCTAGGAGTTGAGAGTATCGTTTTAGAAATAGACATGAGATGCCATCCCATCCAGCAGCGGCGCTTACTCTTATCGAATTCACCATTATAAGAACCTCGTCAGGATCAGTTTTTTCTAGGACAAAGGAGTTTTTGTGCCGGTCATTCCGTGGAGCTTGAGCAAAGGTTAAGGAGGTCGAATTAATCTTGTCTGCTAGTGTCTTGCCAATGTTCACAAAGTAGTTATTCACAGCGTTACACGACTGAGTCGGTGACGAAGATAGTGTTAGAAGGGGAGTGTTGCTGTGTTTAGGTTTTGATGTGTTTGTGATTTGTTTTATAGTGTCCCAGAGCTTTTTTGGGTTATTTGAAGCCTTATTTAGTTCCTGAGAGTCATGATGTCTTTTTGCTTTTTTTAGAATTCTAGTGCAAAATGTTCTGTATCGCTTGTATGTCGTCAGTAAGGTGATGTTGTCAGGTGATTGCTTAGCTTTTTTATGAAGATGATCACGGTTCCGGATACATCTGAGGAGACCCTGAGTTATCCATGGCTTGTAAATTCTTTTCCTTGGCGGTATCTTTATGGTGGTAGTGCATTTGTCGATCGCTGACTTACTCATCGTAATGAAGTAATCCATAGCTTTGTCAGGATCGGACATAGAATAAACGGGCATGAAGTCCAGGTTAGCCATAGCCGCGTCAAGAGCCTCATAGTTTGTTTTAGTGACTGTTTTCTCGTCACTTAATCTTGAGATCTTTTTTTTAAGACAGAACAGTGAGGAGGTGTGGTCGGTTAATGTTGTATTATATATGAGAGTTAAGGTTTTACACTTAGTGCGAAGTAGGGTGTGGTCTAGGCATTTCTTATCCCTAGTAGGAAGCGTATGCGCAGGTAGAAAGCCATGATAGGCCAGAGCAGTTAAATATTCCTGACTTCGTTTGTCTGTTGTGTTCTGTTTAATATCAATATTAATGTCTCCTGTTATGATGACTGTTCCGTACTTCGTGAGTGACTGGATAGTGTTACAGAGTGCTGTAAGAAAAGGTGAAATATCGTCATTTGAGGGTGAGCGGTATATACAAATTACTGCGGTGTCCGCATCCACTTTAATGACTAAGCCCGAGGCAGATCCCTGCCAATCTGGTTCTTCACAGATAGTTACGAGGTTAGACCTCGCAAAGACAATAACACCGTCGTTCTTGTTTAGGTGATTGGTGGATCTGTGAGAAGTATAATGCTGTAGGATCGGCGCCACGGCGTTAGTTGAGCAATCCAGCCAACACTCCGTTAAGACCAGGAGGTCACAGTCGACATCTATGCGTTGTAGAAGGGTTTGTAAGTCAAGGAAGTTAGAGTTCAAAGAGCGGATATTTTGTGATAAAATTGTCAGGTCATAGTTATTGCCTAGAATGTAGGACTGTGTTTGTTCTGGGGAACATTCATGAAACTCCGATACAGAAAAGTCATCAAAATTTTCAATAATATCAGTTACAAAAGTAGTCATTTTTAGGGTTTCGTAGCCAAATGGCAAAAACGGAACCCTTATAGATTCGTCATGTCTGTCTGTCTGTCTGTCTGTCTGTCTGTCTGTCTGTCTGTCCGTCCGTGTGTCACAGCCACTTTTCTCCGAAACTATACGGCCTATGCTATTGAAACTTGGTAACTAGATGTATTCTGTGAACCGCATTAACTTTCTTATATAACACTAGAAAAAAAGCAGTAAATTTTGGGGGTCCCCATACTCAGAACTGAAACTCAAAATTTTTATTTTCATCAAACCCATACGTGTGGGGTATCTATAGATAGGTCTTCCAAAATGCTGTTGAGGTTTCTAACATCATTTTTTTCTAAAGTGAATAGTTTGCGCAAGAGGGACTTCCAAAGTCGAAAAATGAGTGTCCCCCCCCCCTCTAACTTCTAAACTAAGAGAGTGATAAATCTAAAAAAAAAACATGATGTACATTGCCATAAAAACTACCAACGAAAATTGGTTTTAATGAGATAGAGCTGGTAGTTTTTTTTTAATACGTCATAAACCGCAATTTTCGGTTAGAAAAATCACTACCACTGCGAACGTGTTAAAACATCAATGAAAGGTACAACGAACTATAAGAACTTTTATATTATGTTACTTGCTGCTACGAAACCCTTCATGGGCGAGTCCAACTCGCACTTGGCCAGTTTTTAACAGTTATGCATATGGGTAATATAATAATAAGGCAATTAAGGTATGTCAGTTTAAACGCCACAATGAGCAGCAGATGAAAAGTAAAACACAGGCGAGTGAGTGTAAATTTATGAAATTCGTGTCCGTGATAATTGTTGTTGTGTGTTGTGTAGAGTGAGTACGATTGTGTATTTATAACTAGGCTTAACACTATAATTAATGTAAAATACATGCTTAAATAAATATCCATTGAAGAACAGATTAAATTTGGCAGACACATACATATAAATGGCACTGCCAGTAGTCATTGGTTTCTTGGTACAGACAGTTGTTGCAAGTGTCCCTCATTTCGTATTACAATAGAGGGGCTATTCGCATCCTTCCTAACCAGAATACGACCATTAGACGTCCAGCAGTACTGGAAACTGTTTGCCTTTGCGAATGTCCGGGTGAGATAAAAAAGGCGCTTCGAGCAAGAAGTCAACTGCTCTGCGATGAAGATAGAAGTATTAGGGATCAAACCCATACAAGATGAGGACAACTTATCGTTGACGTGTAGCCTATTAAACTTTTTAGCCGCTGACAGAAAGTTAGATTTTATAAATGTGTTTGTAAACTCAACAGATATTGCTGAGGTTGGGCTTTCTTTTCTTGACAGTTGCCGTGTTACGTCGCGTATGTCAGATGTTTTTAAGGGCAGCTCCAAGTGTTTAGATAGATCTAGCAAGGCATTATATAACATCTCCTTGGTTTCATTTAGTCGTTTTGGTACATTGCGTATCTCTACGGTAGTCTTTACGATAGATCGATCAATGGATTCAAGCTTCTCCTCAAGTAACGCTAGCTTAGCTCCCATGGAATTGCGTTCCTTTTCTAGGCCTGTAATTTTTAGTTCCAGAACCGCTAACTGATCGGTAATGTACGTCATAGATTTTTCTATTTCACAGTTCGATTGTTCAATTTTGGAGTTGGACACCTTTATTTCACACAAGTGGTTCTGTAGTTCGTCCATGCGAATGTTTTGTTGACACATCATCGTATGCATAATATCTGTTATTTCCTTTTTAAACTCTGTTAAGCTATCGTTTATGTCGTCAGATGATGGCCGGCGACGTCGCTTGGATCTTTGTGTACTCATGTTTGTATTATTACCCACTTGCCCCTCTTCCATATATTGTTTCTGTATTTCCGACTCGGAACGTGATGGAGTATTTTGTTTTGGTGGGGTTCTAGCAGTCTTTGACATCTTGGCCGTACTAACTTGAAATAAAAGCCACAAAAAGATAATAGTAGTAAAGCGGAATTCGAAACCACGACCATTCACTTCACAAGACTCAGTGTTAACCACGCAGCCACGAGGACAGTTACTGAGCAGGGTGAAATTGTTGATCTGTTAGTTATAGTAATGAATGAGCTTCGAGGTCTTCGAGGCACTTCCCGTCAATCATCAACAAAAGTGAAAGTGTCAGTTATTATTTTGTGCTGTCACCGTCCGAGAAATCAGAAACACGAACGTTCTTGTACAACTTTATCCGTTGATATTTGCTTGAATCACTCACTTTATCGTTTTATTCACTTGTTAGTATGTTTATCGCGACGTAATTTCACTGTGTATCAAAGAATATTTTTACTAAACTCGTTCTTTATCATTTAAAAGATTTTTCAACACAGAGTGCACACAACTACGACCATTCGCTACCGCGGGCGGCGGGGGGAGTGAACTTCAGCTTCGTCACGAACTGCGCCTGTCCATTTCCATTTCCATTTTTACACGGCTATAGACTCACCACCTATTATGTGGGACATAAAACTATATGGTGAAATGTGGGCGCATACTATGCCTCTGCCTACCCATTCGGAGATAATAGAGTGACTATATTTATGTACGAATGTTAGTATTGCTAACCCATGCTGTATCGTCAGCAAAAGTATCCTTTTTTTTAACGTGCTGGTAAATCCATCATGGATGCTATGCCGGACTCCTACCGACTAATAAACCTCACTTAACGCCCAACAGCCTATGGTTGGGAGCCCCGGGTAAGCCTTCGGAAGGATGTCTCAGGACTCCCAACAGACCTACGACCACCACTTCGGCCTCGAAGTAATTGGAATTTTACGCATCGATGACTGCAGTAGGCCCTAGCGAGCTTAACATTTTTGAAATTTCCAGTTTTGAGCTAATAGGTTTCGATTTGTGAGTACGGAACCCGTCAACATAGGTAAGTGATATATTACCTTGTTGGTCATTTGTGACTATCAACAAAATACATATCATTCAACATACTATTCAATTCGAAAAGTAAACGGAAAATGGAACATTAATAACCAACCGTTTTTCTGCTAATAATAACAAAAAATACGGGAACCTGTACCCGTTTCTGGGGTTCAGACAATTACTGTACCAATTTTCATTATCGTAAACTCCACGATCTTTCTCTGAAAACATAATTATATCAGAACAAAACATAACAAGAATGTGCAGATATTTTATTGTACAATATTGTACTTACTTACCTTGTCATGAAATACATTCTACAGTATCTGAAAACTGGTCAGAACTTATTACGTGTGTATTCTCTGAAGTTCCACAGAGATATATCATACAGAATTGCGTCGAATGCGGTCTCTCCATAATCCCGTAGGATAAATATACTTGCTGTCTACATAAAAGTTTTTGGTTTATTTATAAATTTTGTTTATAAAAGTTATGTTTCATGTTACCCTCTTAATTTGTGAACACTCAGGGGCAATCTAAAGTTGTGACAGTGGGACGGTGTAATGTGGTGTTTATAGAATACTTGGTTGTTACCGATTCATATATTATTTTTAGCAAATGACCGCTTGGGTTGTATGTTTTGTCGATCTTAAAATTGTTAAACAGATCTTCGTATATTTTGTCGATCTTCATGTTTGTTTTACCGATCTTGGTTTGTTTTATTGATCTTCATCATGGTACCACGAGAAAACATTAAAGGAGGAGGTTCTCTATTCGATTGCTTTTTTTATGTTTGTTCTATATATTATAAATAATAATAAATAAATATTCTCGGACATTTCACACAACGCTATCTGATCCCAAAGTAAGCTAAGAATAACCTGCTTGTGATATGGGTATCAGATCACGGATATTAATACTTATATACTTTTTTTAAATACATACATATTATACACTAGCTGAGCCCGCAACTTCGTTTACGTCACATAAGGTGTATGAAAGGAAAGGTATTTCTTCATCAGAGTCATCAAGCAGCGTCTGAAACTGCCCTGTTTGCTTAATCATAAAAGAGCTTAATGATTAAGTCTATTTTAAAACAATTCAGTCCACGCCTTTGGCGCGGACTGAATTGTTTAAAAATAGTCTTAATCATTAAGCTCTTTTATGATTAAGCCAATACGCCAGTTTAGGTTCACTGACATTCAAAGAAACCCCTACAATTAAAATTTTCAAAATATCTGATTCTTAAAAGTGTTATAACTCTTTTATTTCTAAATCGATTTACATAAAACAAACGCTAAATGTTAACTGGAGCAAACCTCAGCACAATAAAAAAAACCGCATTGCATTCGGTTGAGCGGTTACTGAGATTAGCGTGCACAACCGTACAGACAAACAGATATACAGACATACAGACATACAGACAAACAGACAAACAGACAAAAATTCTAAAAATCATTGTTTTGGGTTCTATTGCGTTCATAAAGCCCCCCTATAATATTTTTTCTTATTTATCTTCCATGTACAGACAGCGACCTGTTACGATTTTATTATATGTATTGATTGATGATAGAAACACCCAGACTCTTGAGACAAACATTTATGGGTCACACAAATATTTGTCTCCAGTGGGAATCAAACCCACGACCTCCAGCGCCGCAGGCGGTATCATTACCGACTGCGCCACAGAGGCAGTCGAATACACCTACATTAGGGAATTATGTTTGGTATTATTATTTTTTTTTTTTAATAATTTAATAATACCTAATAATAATAATTTATTGTCATATAAAAGTTACATCTTTCCTTAACTAGTCAATGGAACCTCCTTTTAAGCAAGTATATGCCTGTATCAGGAATTCCGCTCCTCCACATCATAATTAATGACTTATAACTATCTTTAACAAAGAAATAGACTGTGTTTATTAAACAGATATCTTGCATAAATTTTACATATATTTTGGATTTTTATTTGAATAGTAATAGTAAAAAAATCTGGTTTACCTATACTAGTATATTAAAGATTAAGTTATGAAAAAGTGTGTATGTGTGATTGTGCGGTGTGTGTGTGTGTGTGTGTGTGTGTGTGTGTGTGTGTGTGTGTGTCTGTGTGCGTGTGTGTGTGTGTGTGTGTGTGTGAGTGTGTAGTAATAGATTTTATACATGTTTTACAAACGCTTCGGTTTCCTCATATGAAAGGCTTTTTATCCATTCAATCAGTTTTGACTTAACATCAAAATATGTATTAGAATAAATAGATACTTTTTTATTTATTTTGTTATATAAACGTATTGCACTTCTCTCGTATTGCATGCGAGCAAATTTGCTTCTAGTCACAAGTGCCACTACGTATTTTCTTCTTTGTAGTTCAATTTCTGGATTATATGGCAAAGATTTATGTATTTTAAGTACAGTTTGGATAATATATAATTTTCTGACTGTGAGCAGGTTACTAATCTCATAAAGAGTTCCTGTAGAAAATCTTTTTTTCTTAAAATACATTATTTTTATCAGCGATCGTTGCGCTCTCTCTACTTCAATGAATTTTGTCTTCCCCGCACCTCCCCAGATAGGAATGCAATGTAGAGCGATTGCTAATTATAAACTGGTAGTGCCAAGGGAACTTTTACAATGTGCGTTATATCAGCGAGATAAGAATGGTAGTGTCCCGGGAAAGTAATATTTCCCTCATCACTACTAATAGTGTCAAGCGGTAGTGCCATGCGAATAAAAGGTGATTGATTTGCTCATAATACAACTCACTATGACTATACAGCCACAAACTAGCACGACAGCCAAATTACCATTTACCGTGAAGTTTGTGAATTCTACCCGGCTGCATCCAATTATGATCCATCGAAGCGCTCGTGGCCCCGCGGACTCAGTGTTCTGTAAACGATCACTGCAGTAAGCAACTTTCACTATGGCCGGTCCATGGATGGGTGACCATCCATGTGATCACTTTGTGACATTTATTTGAGCGTTTCCGTGCTTCGGAAGGCACGTTAAGCCGTTGGTCCCGGTTGCCAGTAAAATGGCAGTCGTTAAGCCAAGTTGAAGGCTTTATTTCAACAGCAGGCAGTCACAACCTGCGCCTGTCCATTTAAACACGGCAATACGGCTCACAAAGTATTACGTGGGACAAATTATAAAAAGGTGAAATGTGGGTATATAATATGCCTCTGCCTACCCCTTCGGGGATAAAAGGCGTGATGATGAACCTGAACCTGCATCCAATTATGCAATAGCTATGTAAACGCAGGAAATTTCGCATATTCTCTAAACTTGTGCGAGTTGAAAGCGAACTTCCTGTAATTTACAATGTGATATTTGAATAGAGCTGCATTTGATTGAAGTTAACCTTAGCAGGTGGAAATTAATTTATTATTATTCTTCATTTGGTATCCCTGTGTTTATGTGCTTCTAATAACACAGATTTTAAAATTATAAGAGTTCCGTACACAAAGGGTAAAACGGGTCCCTATAACTGAGATTTCACCGTCCTTCTGTCTGTCGCTAGTCTGTATATCATGAACAGTGATAGCTAGAGAGCTGAAATTTTCCCAGACTTAGTATTTATGTTGACGTTATAACAACAAATACTTAAAACAAAAAAGGGACTCCCATACAATTAACGTGGTTTTTTGGTACGGAACCCTATGTGCACCAGTCCAAATCGCGCCTGGCCGGTCTTCATTAATTCAGTAGTTCTTAATGTAACGCAGTAGGCTAACTATTACGTGTAACAAATCAAAACTGATAAAAATTCTCTATACAAATAAATAATATAGATAAATCATTTTGTATTTTTTCGATTTTTTTTTTCTGCTCTTTACATTATCTAGACAAGAAAGCCGTGAGATCGTTCTCACCAGACTGCCCCTGTGGATAGAGTCCTACCCACAACATGGGACATGACGTAGAGAAGAACGAACAAAATAAAGCACTACGCACTTATTTGTCGTCTGGCCAACGTCGTACAGTAAGGCCCAAACCCCTACCAATGTGAAAGCTTATAAAATAAACGGCCCCCCGTTCCCTGCACTTCCGCTGTTCCGGTCGCGGTAGCGGTCGCAACAATGGCGGGAGGGAAGTGCAAAGAATTTACGGGCTAAGACAGGCTACCATTCACGACTGATCCTGGCTCCATATAACGACGTACTTTAGGTACACTCCATAGCTGAACGAGCATCTTATCAAACTCGACGTAGAACTGAGTCGCAAAGACATACTAGACTTGTACGAGGTCCGAATAAAGGGTATCTTCACTTACACACTTCAATCAAGGAAGACTAGAACACGCTAACCCTCACACTAGATAAAAATACAATATACGAAATAGAGCATTTCGCTCTATTTTTAGCAAAGTGATGGAAGGATCTCCGACAGTGGTGTCGATTTTATCGTGAAAATGTACCTCATTAGCAGTGGTGTGGAAGTTGGCAGTGTATCGGCTCGGGAAGCATATCTTATACTGGAACTCACCGACATGAACTCCCTGAATGTGATACAGGTGTTTGCCCCTACCTCGAGAAGCACGAAAGAAGCAATCGAGGCTGTGTACGAAGACCATAGTGAAGATATTACAAAGTACTGCCAACTACAATGTTAATGTGGATTTTCAACGCCAAACTGTAGGGTATAAGGTCGCGGCAAAACCGTGATACGGCGAATGACTGGGCACTTGTTGATTTTCCCTCCAATCTCAGGGTCACTTCTTGGTGAATTCTTTCTTTAATATGAGGCCCTATGAAAAGTAGATTTGGTGAAGCCCCGACAAAGTCACAATTAATGAGAAAGTCTTTATCATAACGGAAAAAAGTGATGACTTTGTGATTGTCACTTGACATTCTTGGTTTTATGCCGGTTGTGATCACTGACTTATCCCAGTATTTTCAGAAAGAGCCCAGGTATAAAGCCTGCTCTTCGACCTACTACGCTCCACATAGAATTGGGATCCGAAAGGTTTCAAATGAAACTTCGAAATCGTTTCGATTTGCTAGAAACCACTGACAACGATAAAACCGACACAGTGGTAAAACGTTACAACAAGTGCTTGAAGATTTTTGTCCAGCAATGGCAAAAAAGGCGTTCAAAGCTCGAGACTCTCGAAGTTATGAACATTAGACGGGAAAAGTGACCTACGCCGGCGTTTTCGCCAGAACGGTTTGACCTTTATGTCAAATTCTAAAGCTGCTAAGACACGACCTCAGACGTAATAACACCAGTGTTTTCGAGGCTACGATTGAGTAGAACAGAGGCACTTAGGTCTGTATCCAACAGTTCAATCGCAGCAAACAGCCACAGATAGCAAAGTTGTACCTTCAAGGTAATTTAATTAATATTTTCAACGAAATGGACTGCTTTTACAGAGACCTACACCATCACAGGTCCACAGGGCTCCATTAACACACTAATGTACCAGATATCGATCAGAGCAAAGTCAGCGCGGCTTTCGAGCAACTCAAAAATAATAAATCCTCTAGAGAGGACGGAATTAATAAACAACACCTTAAATTTGGTGGGACTCAGGTCCTTAAAGTGTATTTAATTTCATTTCCGGTTGGAACAGACAGCTAAAGCGGGGAGAGGGAGTGTTATGACTCTGATCTTTAAAAAAAGTGACAAGACCGGCCCTATGTCACTTATGCGCGAGCCATGTTTACAAGTTGTTCTCGAGAATAGTGTCACAAATTGCCTCGCCGTAAAGAAACGACGTAGCAGGGACTAATCCTAGTCGAAAGATTGAGGCTTGTGGTTGCCCAGGAGTCTACTTATCTTGAAACTTGATTTGAAACGATGTTATCCGTCAGAATACCAAAGTTATCGCCATAGCTCTCAGAGCATGCGTTTTGATGGTAGGTACACATCTATAGAAGAAACGATAGCCAAGCTTGATGAACGTAGGATAGGACGATCCCCCTCCTGATGGTTCGACTGCCTGAAAAGGTCACAGAGAGTGACTGAATGCGGAAGACGTAGGACCGTAAGTTCCGGCGTATTTGTGGGCGAGGCCAAGTCTAGCATTGGACTGCCTGAATTTGATTACCTAATTAATAGTAGGCATAAAACTGAGCACAGTTTCTACAGACATAAGATCGTACGCAATTATTCATAAGTTTAAGCTCCATCTATTTTGTTTTACACTCTGCATTGGACTCGTGTTAGTGGATTAAGGACTATATATTTATTTATTTATTTATTATACACTTTATTATACGCCAGTTCAATAACTTAAGATGAAATATATTATATACTGATAGCAATACAATGGGCGGCCTTATCGCTAAAAGCGATCTCTACCAGGCAACCTTTATATAGAGCATTATATATAGAGGATTTTAAATTGTGACTTTTAGGTAATTTAACATACTTTTAATTTAACTTTTACGATTAAGGACAGAAGTTTTAATTAATACTAATACATTACAAAAAGACCGACCTATAATTGTGAAAATGAAAGTAGTACACTGAATGTTTAATACCGAAATGTCACCCTTATGTGCATGAAAATGGCACATGAATAATTTGCATGCACAGTGCCAAAACAGGTATGTGCAGATTTACCGGAAAAAAAATTAAATCTTCAAATATATGCAACATTGCATTTCAAATGTATATCTTACATATGTAAAAAATGAATGTTTCATAATACTGCATTTACAGATTTTTGATTACTTACACAGTTTTTGAAAAAAACATGTTTTTTTGAGTTTCCAAAACCTTGTAAAAATCACATCTGGAACTTGTCAGGCGCAACGACGATATGGGAATAAAATTTAGTCTATGTTCACCGCAAAGAGTGGAGTTTTCCAACAGTAAAATAATTTTTCAAATCGGTCCAGAAGTTCCGGAGCCTATTCATTGCAAAAAAACAAATCTTTCCTCTTTATAATATTAGTATAGAAATAGATTTAGTCACGCCTTCATCCCCAAAAGGATAGGCATATCATATTATGTGACACGGATTCGCTCGCAAATAAATGTCACAAAGTGGTCTCGTGATGCTCACCCATCCAAGGACGAGCCACAGCAAAAATTGTTTACTGCAGTGATCGTTTATAGAATACTGAATCCTTGGGACTATAAGCTCTTATAATGTAGGTAACTATTCAAATGCTAGTTTACCCATTAAATAACCCATTATTAAGAAAAACTTTAGTATTCAGTACAAAGTTATAGCCGTTTATCAGCATGATATAATATCAGAAATGGCCAAACACGGCTCCACAGGGGAGATATATATGTCGTTAATCCCAAAGTAATTTCTAACTGGGTCAGTAGTAGCATAGTACGATAGTACCTAGTTGGTTGTTGGTTGGCATACTGTTTTTACTTTAGGTTCTAATGGAAATATTTCAGAAGGTTACACTGATGTATGTTCATGAATATTATTTTATTCGAAATCATACAGTCACGCCTTCATCCCCGAAGGGGTAGGCAGAGGCATTTTATATCCTCACATTTCACCTTTAAGATTTTATTACACATAATAGGTGGTGAGCCGTATTGCCGCGTTGAAATGGACAGGCGCAGGTTCTGACTGCCTGCTGTTGAAATTTTTCAAGCCGCCCCATACATAAAGGCCTTCAACTTGGCTTAAAGACTGCCATTTAACTGACAACCGGGACCAACGGCTTAACGTGCCTTCCGAAGCACGGAAACGCTCAAATAAATGTCACAAAGTGGTCTCATGGGTGGCCACCCATCCAAGGACAATGGAAATTTTGTTTATTGCAGTGATCGTTTACAGAACACTGAGTCCACGGGGCTACCAGCGTTTTGAAATCAAAGTTTAACTTTAAATTGCTTGGGATTTAACGGTTGCTTGAAAGTAATTATTTACACACTGTTGATTTTGTTGGCACAGGGTGGACCCGGCTGCACATATTTAAAACACCACTTGTACAGTTCCTCAATATTATCTTTGAACTCCCAAACTTCCCAAAGCCCCCTACATCTTTGACCCTTGACACTTAATTACTTTTCTGATACTTCATACTAAGTTTCTGTTACTATTTTACACCCATCCAAACCCTTAGGTGAGTACGCGGTGGTAGTAAAATCTGTTGGGAATCCTGGGACAGACTTCCGAAGGCTGTATTTTACGAACCGTCATAGATAGTGGACTGTAATTTTCACAGATTATGATGTTATGTTGTCGCTCAAACAGCAAAATACAGAAAACAGAAAAAAAATTAAGGCGGGCTCACATACTACAAATACGATTTTTAGGGTTTCGTAGCCAAATGGCAAAAACGGAACCCTTATAGATTCGTCATGTCTGTCTGTCTGTCGGTCTGTCTGTCTGTCTGTCTGTCTGTCCGTCCGTGTGTCACAGCCACTTTTCTCCGAAACTATAAGGCCTATGCTATTGAAACTTGGTAACTAGATGTATTCTGTAAACCGCATTAAGATTCTTATATAAAACTAGAAAAAAAGCAGTAAATTTTGGGGATCCCCATACTCAGAACTGAAACTCAAAATTTTTTTTTTCATCAAATCCATACGTGTGTGGTATCTATAGACAGGTCTTCAAAAATGTTATTGAGGTTCCTAAAATCATTTTTTTCTTCAGTGAATAGTTTGCGCAAGAGACACTTCCAAAGTGGAAAAATGTGTGTCCCCCCCCCCCCTCTAACTTCTAAACTAAGAAAATGATAAATCTAAAAGAAATGTATGATGTACATTGCCATATAAACTACCAACGAAAATTGGTTTGAACGAGATAGAGCTAGTAGTTTTTTTTTAATACGTCATAAACCGCAATTTTCAGTTAACAAATCACTACCACTGCGAACGTGTTAAAACATCAATCCAAGTTACAACGAACAATAAGAACTTTTATATTATGTTACTTGCTGCTACGAAACCCTTCATGGGCGAGTCCAACTCGCACTTGGCCGGTTTATTTGTATGTGAACTCACCGAGCGCGAATCCGATTCGCACTTGGCCGGTTTTTCTTATCTACCGTGCTTTGCCTTCTCATTTTACCCTATAACTTACCTACGTACTAGAATGTTCCTACATCATTTTCCGCAGACTTTTAAAAAGGTTAAAAGACGATAGCCATGTACCTAAGTACGATCATGTCAGTCATCCAGTAATGTCTTGGTCAGTTGATAAGCTACTTACGTCTCTGTGTGAATGATAAAAGCCGAGTCAAGTGGCGCTTTGTAAATAGCCAATGGCCTGGAAATGGACATTGGAATGGAACGTTATGTTAGGCCTCAAACTGGATGTCAGCGTTGATAGGGGCGCCAGCGATTACAAAGAGAGCGCTTCGCCAGAATACAAGATATTAAAGCTAAGAACTCACGATGCGGTGGCGGAACAGATATTTTTTTTCTAAACTCACAGGACCCGTGAGCATTGCGGGCGATTGCAGCAAGACGGTCGGTTAACTATAAGTTGAGTCCCAAAACGCCATGGATATATATATACCAGCAACCAAATAACGACGCTAAAAAATAAGTTAACTAGCCAAATCATTACCATATCCTGGAAAATTTAGATATAAAAATGCCAAAACAGCAAAATTGGCAGCCGACCGCAAACTAGCCGCATGCTTTGAGGTGGACCGAAGCCTGCACGGGTTTACAAGTTGCTCGCCGGCGCGCTGCGGGAGCCGCAAGCACCCGCACTCTGCGCAAGTAACCCGCGTCGTGTAATGTCCTTTAGGGCCAGCATAAATATCTGCATTTTAAGGGGGCTGCGGGCTCGATACCGCAGCCGGCGAGGGCAAAAACTGCACCGTAAGTTCTTAGCCTAATGCGCTTGTACACAAGTAAACCGGGTTGCGTATTTATCGTCAGTTCAAAGTTCTCTCCTTTACTCTGGCGCGGCGCTCATGCTGCAATCGCCCCGCTCGTCACTGACATACAGTACGAGGCCTTAGAGCCGACAATGGTATGAAGAGGGCTTCGATTCAAGTTAAGTAGCTACTAACTAGGCTTTAGCTTGGAGTATTGAGTGACGTCACACTTGGCTCATTGAGTGGGTTTTGTTGGTTTTTATTGTTGTTATTTGCATCAAGAGCTCGAATCTAATAAAGTAAAAATCAAAAGTTGACATAGGTACCAAGGGGTGAAGCATGAACATGATGACATTTGCGAATTTTGGTACTGTATCTTTACGAGAAGACAAATAAAATTGTGATCACGTCGTATAAGAATGTAAGAAATATCGTGATTGTGAATCACAATGCATATGCATTTTACAAAGCATCATATATTGTAAAAAAAAATATACAAACAGAAAAAAAAAAGAAAAAAAAAAGAAATAAATAAACAGCTAGAACTACTGAACAGTGTGATACTCGATCTATAAATATATTAAAAAAAATATTTGTTTCGATAAACGACCTACCTATCTAGTTAAGGCGCTGCTCAAACAAGAATTTTCAAACATTTAAAAACTGTAAACACGAGAATGTAAAATCATTTACGAAGCTTTTAATATGGAAGCCCCTTTTGACACGTAAGCTCTTATTCATATACGACGAGTTTTTTTTTATTTTTTCAATTACCGGGAGCTATGTGCTAAAAATACCCTCAATCGCTAGTTCATTACGTAGGACCCATATGACACGTAAACCCGTTATTATGACACAAAAGCCCGTTCTATTTTGTCTCTTAGCCTCTTGCTAACAGCTAGCTCTTATAATTAATAATGGGTGAAGTTTAAAGGAATAATTAAATTTTGCTTTGTTTAGCGGAAATTGGAATTAATTTTTTCATTGTTTTGTGTGTTCAAGTAATGTTGGAATGACGGGACTATATTGTTTGTTTGCCAGTGTTCGTTCGTATATAATTTTGTATTTAGCTCGCTAAAATAACGCCTGATGGAAAGCCATGGTGACGAAGTCTAGCGAACTGAGCGCCACTCTTTCAATGCTCAAAATAGCCCGTCAATTTGACAGAATTCAGTGTTCATTTAATTCTAAAATCTTGTGTGACTAAGAACACAACCGTTTGGTTCAAAAGTCTACATTTGACTAGTCACTGTGAACTCGACTTACCAATTTTGGACGAGGTGGCAAATATCATAATCGTATAAAAATTTAAATTAAGGTGAGTTTTCTATATCAATGAGATCTTAAACAACTAAATATTCGTAAAATATTACTTACATAACTCTAGTTCCAACGTCGCCAATTATGTTTTAACTTCACATTGTAACAAACTATGATGTTCTAGAAGAAAGAGTTTAGAAACAATGCACCTTCACAGTATAGCGAATTAAAAATCGTTACTCCCAGTTAATGAGTAGGTACCTACTTAATAGCACAAAAGCTCTGCAGCTAATTTTCAATTCAAACCACCTTTTTATCTGCAGCGAGATGCATTTAGCTCAAGTGGATCGTGACCTATATTGACGGGCTGAAAGCCGCTCTGTGATCGATATGACTAGGTGAGGTTTAGTTGGGCTTAGGTTAGCAGTTCGAGCTATATTTGGAGCTAGGTCTAGCACGGAATTGGAAAGTTTGAATCGAAAAGTTTAGTTCGCTAGGATATGATGAAGTTGGTTTTGCTACTGTTTACAATTCTACTTTCAGTTGACAGTCAGATACGATCTGCATTATTTAGGGCGGTTTAACTGTCATGCAGTTCCCACACATCACACACGTTTTGGACAGTATACTCTGCGGTTCTATAAGGAGTCTGTGGAGCGTGCTAGAACAAGCACGTGGTCTAGAACCACAGAGATGTACTGCCACCCCCAGCCCCATGAGGCGGATGAGGAACCACATGACAATGCAATCGCTTTTAGATATACTAGCTGATACTCGCAGCCCCGCCCGTTATCAAAATTACCTACTAAGTTTCAGCCAAATGGGATTGAGCGTGATTGAGTAACAAACAGCTTCACAAACTTTTATACTTGTTAATATGAGCAGAAAGCCGATACTTACGCTATCTCTCTCAAAGCAATAGTGTGTCATTCTTTAGTTGAACTTTGATATTGTGAATCCGACCAAGTCACTGTCCAGAGTCTTCCTATTCTGGGGTCCTCCATCCCTATATCCTTCCGAGGGCTTACCCGGGGTTCCAACTGTAGGCAGTGGGTAGGTTTTTTAGTCGGTAAGAGTTTGGTATGGTATATATAGCATCCTATACGGATTCCACACGTTAAAAAAGAATTGTTTTTAGTCTGGAGAATGACTCGGTCTGATTCACAATGTCAATGTTTAAGTTCGTTCTTCATCAGGCGGGCGTATGTCATAGTCTGGACTCCATACTATGATAAACATCTGAAAAAAGATTGAAATATTATTGCTTTATGAGATGGTGGTATTAGACCCTCAGAGGAAATTTCATATTTTATTATTATACACCTGTGAATAGCGGTATTTCCCGTAGCTCTAAGACATCCATTAAGCGCAGTAAATGATGGCAATAACCGTTTTAAATCCGTCCGGTCGTATAATGGCAGAATAAAATCACGGGCAGTAAACCTTTAATGCCTGAAATTTTATTTTATTTTACCTACGTGTCGTTTTTCTATTGCGTTTTTATACACCACATTGAGCAAAGCACCTTCATAGTCTTATGTACATTCTATTAGATTTTTATCTTGTAGTTTGTATTCGAGAAGTCAGTAAAATGGTTTTGATGAGTAAAGTCTTGTAAAAAATATTATTATGTAAGGGTGCGAGTCCAGGTCACACTTTTAGTAAAATCGAGTATATGGAATATAAAAATTCGATCGAGCCTAGCAACTTGGTATCCTCACAAAAGGAAATATTTGGGACTCTGACATGCCTAGGTAAACAATCTATGGTGGTCTTTGGGGTAAATTCTGCTGTAGCTTACGTAGAGATGAGGTCTGAAATACGAACCATATTGAAGACTATCTCTGTTAGGGTGACAGTTAATACGAACAGTTAGCCCTCAGGTTCGATTGTTTTAGGATCTAGATGCTATAGGTCTAATAGTACATACATCTTCCTTCTAGGGTACAGCAGAGTTTAGTCAACCATTTTCCGTTCTTTTTCAGTCACATCTTTGTGCACATTTCGAGATACTGAATTGTTTGCTTCAAAAATTCCTCATTTAAAATTTCATTCAGTTACGCCGACATCATTTTATTTATACTCGTACTACATAATACGGATTTCTTGCGTCTGTACCGCAATATTTAGAAAAATATTTTCAGTATAAAGTACAGTATCCGTTTTTCATATTTTATAACATTTTTTGATTGGAAACTTATTGACGCGCTGTTTCCAATTTAGAGTTTCATTCGTAGAATTCTCTTTTTAATTAAATTCAATATTTTATTTACAATCGGTACATAGTGATGCTTTGAGTTTATTTACCATTTAAATTAAAAGGTCTGGCTTTTAAATCTATATTTTGTTATTGCAACCATTTGAATTTGCTTTTTTTAGAATTTGTACGTTTTGTCCCACGAAAGGTGCGGTGAGTCTCGACCAGGAAAGAGTGATGGCGTGATGATATAGGTTGTGACGACGCGAATTTTTTTTTTTTAAGCAGACTATAAGGTATTTACATTAGGTGAACGACTGCCCTACCATGCTACTGTCAGACTTCCCCAAAAGGTTAACTAATGACGATAGTAAAGTACTTATAATTATGGAATTCGGGCCTCCATGCGAAGTACTAATTACTTATTATGTACTACTTATTAGGTCCCAGGTATATTTAGAAGCTCAAAAGTATGTTTATTAGTAGTCATTCAGTAGCCATCCAGTCTAAAATAAGTTATTGTGAGTTTGTGCCAAAGGATCTAACTTTGGCACAAACTCACAATAACTTATTGTAGACTGAATGACTGCATAAAAATACCCCACAATATTATATTTAATTTAACAAGAATGTAACCCGAAAATCCATTTACGTCTAATTTACACAAGTCGTGTGTATTTATGTAATACAGAATGTCCTAATCTGAATAATATATAGAGTTGTAAGAAGCTTACTGTGGCTTATATTATGACCTCGTGAGACGCGTAAGACTTGCGGGATGGTGTCTTCATAAGCGCCCGCCACTTGATGAAAAATGACTTTTACCTATACGTGAAATGAAAAAAATATCATTTTGAATTCAGATTTTTTAAATTATCTTTTATTATAAAACAATTATAATTATGTTGTCTAGGTTTTTTTTCACTGAGAGTGATGGAGTAATACTTAAGAACTGTGAATTGAATAATCATTCAGGCAAAGTAAGTTTATATGTTTAAATCATCAAAACTCTAAAAATCGAAAAGCGACTTCACAATTCGTATTATACAACGGTTATACAGACCTTTTATACAATTTGCCTGCTATCTCTGTTCGAAATTGAAATTTCAATATTAAAAGACATTACCGCAATAGGCCAGAATTCCAATTATATTTTCGTTATATTGTTTTATTTCGGAAGGCACGACACAGATTTATTACTAAGTGACATCAAATGACGTAATGGTTTCCTTCAACTCGAGTTGAGTGAGGTTATTATGAGAGAAATTATTACGTGATCAATCAAATCCGGCTGTGACAATCCACTGGACGTAGGCCTCTCCTAATTTATGTTACAGCACATGTTCTGCATCTACCGTATTTAGTCTCTACCTCTGTATATCAAGTTGAAAGAATTTTAGGCATACTGAGAAATCACATACAGTCAGTAAACACAACCTACTGTCCATTTCAATACGTCAATAACCTATTAAATGGGATGAAATAGATGACTGGTGAAAAAGGGCGTTTTCGCAACTTTATGTACCCCAGGACCCCCGACCGTTGGCAAATTGTAGAACACTGTGCGGTTTTAGCCGATAGGAGTCCGGCATGGCATCCATGATCTTTTTATTAATTTATGATTATTTATTACGTGTGTATAGAAAACAAGTCAATGAATTCAGCCTATGGCAGTCCACTCCTGGACGTAGGCCTCTCCCAATTTACGCCACAACACACTGTGCCTTTCGCATCCAGTCCCAGCCTGCTACGCTTTCCAGATCGACGGTCCATCTGGCGGGTGGACGTCTTACGCTACGTTTGCCAAGTCGCGGTCTCTACTCCAGAACTCGCTTGCTCCATCGTCGGTTGTTCTGCTGATGTGGCCGACCCACTGCCACTTTAAAGTGCTTATTCTGCGAGCTATATCGACCACTTTAGTGCTCTGCCGGATAACCTCATTCCGAAATTTATCCCTCAAAGATACTACAAGCATAGCTCAATCAAACTCATATCAAATCAAACGCGTAAAAATCACAAAACAATAAACCCCGGATAAAAAAGCGTGACTAAGTATATTGAATTTAAGCAATGTAGCTTTCCATCAGCCTTAAATCCATAGCAAAACTAATAACATTATGTAGGTACCTAAACGATAGGAAAGCTTCTCAATCCTTTTAGGGACCTTTGGAATGTCAAACAAGTCGCACAAAGGATAATATATGAAAAGGTAACCTAATTGAATTACAAACGATTGTTATGCGTATTCTACGGGTACCTACTACACATTCGAAAATGAATATCTTTATTCATATGGGTCACAATAACACTAATGTCCATCAAAATGATTGCTTCAACATTTACTGCCAGATTCGCAATGCAATACGTAAAATCGGAGAGAAAAGAACCTGGCAATAAAACTCACGGGCACTCTTTTTCTTCATTGAATGAATAATAATCGAAATTCTTGTTCTTGATGTGTCTTTTTATACGTATGCGTCTTGGTTTAACTGCCATGACACTGGCACTCGGGACAAAATTTTAAGTGCCTGCTGAATACGGAATCGCTCGGAAATAGAATGTCAGAAACAGTACTGTGTATCAGGACTGACCATTGACTATAGCTATTATTTACAGAATACTGTGCTGGCGTGGCTATGAGAATGTAGTAGGTACTATTATTATAATATATTTACTACAACCGCTTACTCGAAATAGACACAAAAGAAACTAAGTTTATTACTATGTCATCCGAGAATTCTGTGACTACCCAACAGTTTTTTTAAATAGGTTCAGTAGTTTCGGAGCCAATTTAATGCATACAAACAATCAAATATTACATCTTTTTGATATTAGTATTATAGATTGTTCAAGTTAGTGTGTGTGTTAGTGGATATCCGTACATTGCTGTGTTCATCGTTGCTCTAAGCAATAATTTAATCAGTACTTTCAATCTATACTAATATTATGAGGATAGATTTGATTGTTTGTTTATTTGCATCGAATAGGCCGAAACCACTGAATCAATTTTAAAAATTCTTTCACTTTTGGAAAGGTAGCTAACTCCCGGTGAACATAATATTATTTTATTTCCATATTCCTACAGGGACGGGAGCTACGCGGGTGAAACCGCGTGACGTCCACTAGTGGTTACATAAAACGTTAGTTTGTAAAATCGATTACTTTCTATCCAACTCTTTCAATGTACCTTTTGATTAATATCGATACGAGTTCTAATACACTCTAACTTCTCCAGGGACTTTACCGATTTCAGTGCAACTTTTCTAGTTATTTTGAAGCGCTCGTGGCCCCGCAGACTCAGTGTTCGGTAAACAATCACTGTAGTAAGCAACTTTTACTATGGTCAGTCTTGGATCGGTAAGCACCCTGTGACCACCTTGTGACATTTAATTTTCGAGCATTTCCGTGCTTTGGAAGGCATTTTCAGTAATATGACTGCCGTTAAGCCAAGTTGAAGGCCATATGGGTGGGTTGAAAAATTTCAAATGTTCAAATTTTTCAAATGTGGGTCGTCACGCCTCCATTTCGGTCGACAGCGCGTGTGTAGCGTTTCTGGTGTTGCAAACGTCTATAGGATCTAGTAAGCAACCGTAGCTTAGGCTGTCTGATGTAGATTCTGGTTTACAGCAGTCAGAGTAATGGGAATGCAGGTGGGATTAGTCCTGGTTAAACATAGAGCAACACGGAGGGTAGGCGCCGTACTGAGAATTTCCCTTCTGTCAAAGCAGACTTCCAAAAAGTGCCCGCTTTTACACACACATATCGCACACCTAGATCTAAAGAGAGCATAACTCAAAAAAGCACTTTTTTGGGAAAATGCAAAAAACTGATTGCTCGACCCCTATGCACTGTAGAAGTGTTCTGTATAGAACTATGTTTTCTGTGCGCAGCAAGATTGAATAAAATTGTACGATTCTTTCATTTTCATCATGTTTTGGGGCTGAAAATTGGAATTTTCGAGTAATTGCCCTATTGCTTGACAAGGTAGGTGTGTTTTGTCATATTATTTTGAGTTGAGTCTATATAGGTGAATTGAATTTGTACTTAACTCTCTTTTGACGAAACACTATAAACTCAAAACGTAATAGCATTATGTGTTATTTTTAATTAGTCCAATTTAATAGAGTGATCTGAGGTCAGCAATAGGAGTATATTGGATGATCAATGAGGAAGAAAAGATTAAGTAGTTAACTTTATTAAGTGTAAATATATTATTGACTAGCTGAGCCCGCAACTTCGTTTACGTCACATAAGGTGTATGAAAGGAAAGGTATTTCTTCATCAGAGTCATCAAGCAGCGTCTGAAACTGCCCTGTTTGCTTAATCATAAAAGAGCTTAATAATTAAGTCTATTTTAAAACCATTCAGTCCACGCCTTCGGCGCGGACTGAATTGTTTAAAAATAGTCTTAATCATTAAGCTCTTTTATGATTAAGCCAACACGCCAGTTTAGGTTCACCCACATTCAAAGAAACCCCTACTATTAAAATTTTCAAAATATCAGATTCTTAAAAGTGTTATAACTCTTTTATTTCTAAACCGATTTACATAAAACAAACGCTAAATGTTAACTGGAGCAAACCTCAACACAATAAAAAAAACCGCATTGCAATCGGTTGAGCGGTTACTGAGATTAGCGTGCACAACCGTACAGACAAACAGATATACAGACATACAGACATACAGACATACAGACAAACAGACAAAAATTCTAAAAATCATTGTTTTGGGTTCTATTGCGTTCATAAAGCCCCCCTATAATAATTTTTCTTATTTATCTTCCATGTACAGACAGCGACCTGTTACGATTTTATTATATGTATTGATAGTGGTTAAAACAAGTAATGAAAGTCACTTTTGTACCTTTTAATTATAAAATATATAGCAACAAACATATTTTTCTTATAAATAAAAAAAATAAAAAACTTCCTTTTTGTGGAAAACAATTTTATATGCACATCAAAAATCATTTACATTTAAGAATAAACTGTAAGTAGATATCTAAAATATGTACTAAAAATCATCAATCAAGCAGCCTATAGTAGTCCACTGCTGGACATAGGCCTCTCCCAGTTCACGCCACAGTACCCGGTCTTGAGCATTTCGCTTCCAGTCACAGCCTGCAATCTTTACCAGGTCATTAGTCCATCTAGCGGGTGGACGTCCTACCCTACATTTACCGAGTCGCGGTCTTCACACTAGAACCCGTTTGCTCCATTCGGTCGTTGGTTCTTCTACAGATGTGGCCAGCCCAATGCCACTTTAATGTGCTTATTCTGCGAGCTATTTCGACCACTCCGGCTCTCCGCCGAAAAACCTTCGGAGTTTATCCCTCAGAGATATTTCAAGTATGGCTCGTTCCATAGCTCGCTGTGCAACTTTAAGGGCATAAACTAGCCACACCGTAAGTGTCCACGTCTTGGCATCGTATGTCATAGCTGGTAGGATGCACTGGTTGTTTGTAGACTTTCGTCTTCACGCACTGTGCTATAGGCGCATTGAAAAAACGCTGCTCAACCCAAACGGATCTTTCTAGCGATTTTCTTGTCCAGATTGCCCTTGTCTAACGTGATAACGTGCCCAAGATATGTATACTCCTGGACAACCTCAAGCCTCGATCCTTCGACGTAGATTGGTCCCGGCGCGGCGTGACGTGCTCATTAAACACGGCCATGGTTTTCTCCAAATTCATGCCGAGACCAACACGTCAAGACGCAACGTTTAGGCTGGGCAACATTCCACTAAACTGTTCCAGCGTCTCCGCCACTATGACGATGTCGCCGGCAAATCGAAGGTGCGAGATGCCCATGCTTTCCAGTCCAGCGTCTTAAAGACGTCCTCCAGCGCATTGGTGAAGAGTTTTCTTTATCTCTTTCCTCTATCATATTGACTAAATACTGACCACGTTTCGTTGTTAACCTGTAAAAAAATGTTTTTATTAGGTACTTATTAATAGAGTCTTGTGCATCAAATCGCATTAAAAGAGTCAACAAAAGAACATTTTCGATGTTATTAGCGATATTGCGAAATTATTTTGGCAAAATCCAACTAAAGAGACGTAACTAAAAAAAATGAAGTAATTGAGTAAAATGCTATAGAATATCTAGTTATAAAAATGAAATTATAATAAGATTACAAGATTTTATCCGCCAGTAGCAAAAATGTTTCAATTAAATGGCTTTTTAAAGAAATATAACGCTTTAAAATATGACTCAACTAAACAGACACAACTACAAATTCAAAAATGTAGCAACAGTATGGAAAGAACTCTAAATAAACTTAAAACTTTTACTCACCCTGCCAGCTATACGGGTTTAACTCAAGATGCGTAGTTACTTACTGAGCAACTAAACGTCTAAAAGTCGTCTAAAAGTCGGCAACTCAAAATAAATAGTGCTTGAAATTTCAACGGTACAGATAGAACTCAAAATAATTCCCTTTTGTTTACGATGGACCCGTGTAATTCGCTTGTAGTTTAGGCCGCAACTAGCGATGTCTCTGTTTTGGCGGAAGGGAGCGGGGCTCCCTCGTGTATCTAAAGGGACACTTGGTGCTATCTAGCAGCGAGTAGTGGACTTATTTTTAAGTCTGTTTTATTGATGGATAGGTATTCGGATAAAGAATGCGGTGGTGTGCTTATCTCAAAAAATGCGATTTTTGAGTTGCAGCTCTTTAGATATGGATGTGCGATATATAAGAAAAAATTTGAGAGGTGTCAAGGGACACCCGGATGGAACGAAGTTCCTTTCGATTAATTAGTGAAGGAATTGTAATAAATTTTTTTTTTTTTTAATTAATAATAATTTTTTTTTTATTATTAACCCCCATTTTATTACCCCCCCTTTCCCCCCTTCCCCCCCCTTCGCCCCTCACCCCCTTCCCCCCCTACACCCCCCCCCACCATCCCCCTCATCCCCCCCTTCTCCCCCTCTCGGTCGGTACCTCTACCCTCCATACTATAGCTATATTAAGGAACTTCGTTCCAAAAAAGTGTCGTTACTACTTTTCGTGAGAATTTTTTCTGTCTAGCCCCCTTTCACAACGCGCGATAAGGAACTTCGTTCCAAAATATATATATGTGTATGTCTGAAATTATGAGTGTATTGGTTTGTGACAGCCGATTGCTTTTGTAGTGGTGTATAATAATATGAATATGATTTCTCCCCGCAAAATATGACAGACATATGTATAATATGTCAAACATGCTGTCTTCTCCCCTCTTTGTACTAGTCGCGTTGCTCAGTGTGGTTAAACAAAAGTATTTTTTTTAATATTAATGTTTTGAGTATTCATCTCTTGGTTTGTGAAACTGTTTTGTAAGATTGGGTCATTAAGAGTATGCATGACGATAAATGGAGTATTGGCTTGATCTAGATCTCAAAACTCGTGAAGTACAATGAATTAACGTCATAAACACATGAAACTTCAGCTCATGAACTAATAATGCTCGAAAACAAAAACACGATTGCTGATAAAATTCTTGATAGTTTTTTTGATAAAATTCTTGATAGGTTAGAAAAAACCTTGATTCACTGGGTCCATCGTGTGGTTTTAACCGGTAGGAATTCCAAAAAACCGGCCTGAGCAAGTTTGACTTGCCATAGTGGCATGATCCGTACTAAAAAGCGGCAAAAAATCACTTTTGTTGTATGGGAGCCCCCCTTAATCCCCCTCCCCCTTTTCTGATTTTAATATTTGTTGTCATAGCGGCAACAAATATACATCATCGGTGAAAATTTTAGATCTCTAGCTATCACGGTTCCTGAGATACAACCTCATGACGAACGGACGCACAGCGTAGTTTCATGAATAGGGTCCTGTTTTTACCATATGGGCACGGAACTCTAAACAGAATAAAGTCAGTTTCCGACTAAAAAGGTTTTTACTACTCACAAAGCTTCGATATCTATAACTCATACCTTTGCATGACAAAGAAGGTTTCACTAGATTTTTTCTTCCAATCCGAGCACTTTCTATTCCTATGTCGAGCCTATGAACGAAATAAGTGGCACTTTCTGAGGCGCCGCCGTGCGTATCATTTTCGGACCACAGTAAGCAGGCATTCACGTCGTCACTTGAATAAAAAATTGAGAAGAGAAAATGTATGTATTTCATTTTATTTGTGGAATACTTTTTGCGGTTTCGGACACATTTCCCAAATTTGATTTGGAAGCAAGGGCCAAGTTTAAATTATACAGTTGTATAAATTCCTTATTACAAAGCGGCTTGTGGTGAATTAAGTACATTATAAGCTTGAAGCGATTATGTTTCGGGAACGGGTCAGTTCAAGCAGATAATTTTAGGAGTTCTCTTTCATTTATATCTACGTGGGCTACAAAGGTCATGTCGTGATTTTGATTTTATTCATTTACCTTTATTCTATCTTTTATTATAATTTCATTTAGAAACTTGCCAAGAACATCTCATGAGTCACACAGTTAAACACTCTATTCACGCAAGCTTATAATATAACTAATTAAAAAAATTGTGTGTGTAGATGTCACCATGTTTGTTACTCTTTAACACTCGAACGGCTAAACGGATCTGGCTGAAATTTAGTACAGGAGTAGATAATTATAGTCTGGAATAGCACATGGGCTACTTTTTTATATCGAGAATAAATTCCAATGGGAAGGGGGGACGGGAACAGTATTCCACTCGGTCAGAGATTTATTATAATTAGAAAACACTCAAACTCCGAAATAAACATTTGTGGATCACACAAATATTTGGACCGACCCGCGACTCGAACCCGGGACCTCAGGGCGGCAGGCGGTTACACTACCGAATGCGCTACCGAGGGAGGCAGTCATTTAGAGTTTGTTTGTTTGCATCGAATACGCTCTGAAACTACTAAACCGATTTGATTAATTCGTTCACTGTTGGGAACCTACACTAAGCCCGGATAACATGGGCTATATATTTTATTCCCGGGAACTACGTGGGTGAAACCGTGTGACGTCCGCTAGTATCTCTTATAGACAAAGCTGGAGTTGGAAACTAGCCTAATGACAGGAGCATAATCAAGACACCTCTAAAGGCTTTTATTCAAGCTTGAACAGACAGTGCGCGTCAGTAATAGAGAGGCGAACGAAGTATTCAAACGGTCCTAATGAATATGAAGATTTAACACAATGGAACAAGGAGTGTTTGAAAACGAACAAAGAACACGAAAGCTCATCATTTGGTGCTAATTCTATTCGATTTCATTGACCTTTCGATCATCAACGCTTAAATACTGGTTCTTATGAAATAATTTGGTCCTGTTAGCAGGGTGGAAACTCCAGCTTGAATGTGTGCGTGTGACCAATAATTCTAAGCAAATGTTCCCTCAACACGTCCGTCAACTTTAATGACAGCTGTGGCGCGGCAGGGAGTTGCCGATCTTTATGCAATACTAGATATTATATTATCTTTGCTGTTAGTCAACATAATATTATTGAAACCGAGATTTTTAACCGCCGAAGAAAAACGAGAGGTGTTATTAATATTGCTCAGCGAATAGGTTGCTTATTACTTGCTTAGGTAATTGCTGTTCGAAGAAGGAATGCTGCTAGTCTTTTGGGCACAATGCCACGGGGGCCTTATTTAGGTTTAGTTTAGACTAGCTGTTGTCCGTGACTTTTTTAGATAGCGTTGTGTGAGATGTCCGTGAATATTTATTTATTTATTTACTTGTACGCGTTAAAATTATGTTTTAATGCCAATTTGATTGCTCTGTGCTTAGCCCCTAGAATATGTAGCGTGATAATGTATAGTCTATTTGAAGACCGTAGGGTCCTAGTTAATATTTGTGTAAAATTTGAATCAAATCTATTGAGTACTTTTATTTTAAGGATATTGCTAAGGTGGCAGACAAGCGTCCCACCTGATAGAATGTGGTCTCCGTAGTTAATATAGACTTTTGCAACATTAGCTACATTCGCGCTGGTGACCGTGCATAACCATTCTAAGAACCATTAGAAGAACCCCAAACTGTAGGCATTTGGAAAACCCGAGGCAGGGAGATCATTCCACAATCTGGCTCCGTCCAATGGTTAATGAGCCTGATTCGGAGGTCGCGGGTTCGATTCCCACCCAGGACAAATCTCTTTATGTGATAAGCAGTTGAGCACATTGATTTGTCTGTATCTGGGTGTAAATTATCTATAATATGTATGTATTTAGAAATATTATAAGTACCTATGTTAATCAGTCGTCTAGATCTCACAGCACAAGTTTATATACACTCGAGAGCAATGAATCCGGGTCACTTAAAGAATCCTAAAAATCTCGGAAACTAAAAATGCTAGGTTAATGCAATAAATTGTATTTAATAGACAATGTAATACTCCTTAAATGAAGGTATTAAAACTTCTTAGTTATTGTAAAGTTATATCATAAAAAAATCAAATTTGAAAAAGGGCCACTTTCGAAGATGGAACTACGAAATTACAGCATTTGGTGTTGCTTTTGTTTGTAATCTGTCATTTATGTGGGTACATAAACCATGTTGATAGTGCTCTATATTCATTAATCAAGCTGAAATTATGTCGCTTACGCCTGAAGAATGCACCAGAATACTTACAATGCTGGAAACCGGCCGGAGTCAGCGCGATACAGCCAGGACTGTCGGTGTGTCGCTGTCAACAGTACAAAGAGTTCTCCGACGTTACGAAGAAACTGGTTCTAACCTACGCAGACCAGGAACGGGCAGAACCAGGTGTACCACAGCACGAGAAGACCGATACTTGGTGAACACCATGCTTCGAAATCGCTTTCTCACAGGAACTGAACTCACCAATCAGTTTCGACGCCTCGGAGGAAGTAACCCAAGTGCATGGACAGTAAGACGTCGGCTTGCTGAATCTAACTTAAAACCCCTTAGACCTGCAAACGGCCCTAAACTGGAGCGTGGGCATCGTATTTCGAGACTAAGGTATGCCCAGAGCCACGTAAATTGGAGTATTGAAGATTGGTCAAAAGTTATGTTCTCAGACGAATCAAAATTTATGCTCTACAAGCACGATGGAAGACACAGAGTGTATCGAAGACCAGGGGAAAGATTCAAGCAAGCATGCATCGAAGAAAAAGTAGCCTACGGTGGTGGGTCTGTACTTGTGTGGGCCGGAATTTCTTCTGAAAGTCGCACAGAGCTGGTGATCATAGAAAACGGCTCTTTAACTAGCGTAAGATATGTGGAAGAAATCCTCAATGATCACGTTGGTCCATTTATGGTCAATTTAGGTGAGGATGCTATATTTATGCATGACAATGCCCGACCTCATACAGGTAGGATTGTGAATGACTACCTTCAAGAGATGAACATTACTCGTATGGAGTGGCCAGCGCGCAGCCCGGATATCAACCCGATCGAGCATGCTTGGGACGAGCTAGGCAGATGCGTAAAACAACGAAACCCTCCCCCAATCACGCTTCGTGAGCTCAAAATTGCTCTCACAGAGGAATGGGAGAATATTCCCCAAAATCGTATAAGGAACTTGGTGTACAGCATGCCAAACCGCGTAAACGCAGTAATGGAAGCACGAGGAGGCAATACGAAGTATTAAAATTCAAGAAAATCGTAATAAAAATTTCATGTTTCCTATTTTTGTTTTAAGGAGAGATCGGCAGTTTTTTCTTTATGTAATTTTGTGTTAATAAAATGTATGGTGACTCATATTTTTTTTACTTTCATTTAAGGAGTATTACATTGTCTATTAAATACAATTTATTGCATTAACCTATCATTTTTAGTTTCCGAGATTTTTAACATTCTTTAAGTGACCCGGATTCATTGCTCTCGAGTGTAGTTTAATTTGGGCTAGATGATGCTGTGTGAAAATGTCCACAAAATTTATATATTTATTTAATCTACACAATCTAATTATACAACTTTAAAACTGATTATTCACAGGCGTTGCTACTAACAAACAAACTGTACCATCTGCATAAAAATATCGTTATTCTCTAAAACTCCAAATAAATCAGCATTTTGTAACGGCATCAAAACAAAAGTACCTGAAGCTAAAAGTTAGGTAATTAAGAGAGGCGCGTGATCTGGTTTCTCGTACAAAGCACTCGATTCAATTTTGTCTAAAATTGAAGCACGCGCGTAATGTGGTTTTCGCTAAAGACATGTGGAGGAGCCACGAAATACGAGATTCTTTCTTTTTGTGTGAACCAATTTGTGTGGTGCAGTTGGCCAAGAAAGTGGAGGTGAGGTGACACAGAAGAAGTCAGTTTCGCAAGGGGAAATTGACCTTGTTATTTCATGACATTTAAATGAACCTCAATCTGAAATCTATCCTAGATTACGTTTTTGTGGTCTGATTTTGACAATCCATGATAGCTTGCAACTTATTTGATCGTGAATTTTAAAACAGTGAAAATGGTGCGTAAGATAATCCCGTTATTGACTTCAATCAAATCAGCTTATGGCAGTCTGCTGCTGGACGTAGACCTCTCCCAATTTAGCCTCAATACACGGTCCTGCTCCTTTCGCAGCAAGTCAGTCAGTCACTTTTTTCAGGTCGTTGGTCGTTCATTTTTATTGACTTCAAAGTAGGCTTAGTTATCGAAACATACTTTCGCTGGATTTGTTTCGAATCAGACCATCAAATTCCACTGCTGGATGTGCCTTCCTACTAATGTTGGGAAGGGCTTGGACTTTCTGAGAAAATGATCCTGGCAACGACGAACTAGTACAGGGCTCTGCACTAGCTCGTCTTGAAACAAGTCGCGGCAACTTCCTTCCGAGATGGCCTTTCTTTTTTTTTAATGTGAGGGAAACACCTCACGTGATGCCTAACAGTCTATGGTTGGGAGACCCGGGTTAAGCCCTCGGAAGGATATCCCAGGACTCCCAACAGACATGTCCCCGAGATGTCCTTCTATTTGCCATGTTCTCATCCGTTATTTAGCAAGTATCTGAGCTTAAGATGGGCCTTAAATATTTCAATGGCTTATAATTTTTGTTTCGTGCCGCGCAATAACGATGTTACCTATATTCTTGGTTCTTCTCAGCAAGTGCTAGGATCAAAGATCTAGTATTGAAGTAAAAATCAAATATAGCAGATTTCGTGGCCCCAAAATAAATAAGATAAAGGTGATGGCCGCACGTGCATTTGTAAAGCGATGTCGCTAAAATAGGTTTTCTCGTCAGTTTCATATAACTAAATAGCGAATCTAAAATGGAAGCAACATTGAGTAGCTAGACTACAAGCTTCCAATATATAGAAATCTAGAAAGGGTACCTACCTTAGTCCTTACTTACTATTATGTATATATGCCACCGTAAAATGGGATTTCTGTGTGAAGAAATGCCTTAAGTAGATATTATATTTTGTAATATTTCTGTTCGTTAATTGATAATCGAACGGAAAATAATACATTAAACTGTAAATTATTGAGAGTTTATAATCTCGCAAGGTAGATTCCAATCTAGCGGTTTTTGCAATGTTACCTTGACATATACCTATTATTATGCTTGTGATGCATGCAGGTAATGGCGGCAGCAGTGCTGCTTGCTGCCAAGTTTATCAATGCAATCATGCCTTTAGATTTAAAATTAAAGTATTTTTTTTAAGAATGGTAAAATAATCAGGCGTGGGCAACATTTCCTCGCTAATTGAGTACCTAAATCCTAAAACAAATACCCTCGAGGCCAAACAATAAAAGTTCCTACCGCGCCCTTGTAGGTAGAAACTTGAACGTATCAGCTGTTTCGACGTTCACGGCCACTTTACTGGGAAAGTTAGTTTTTTGAGTGCCAGGTGTCAGTTAGGCCAATTTGGCGTAAAGTACACTCCATCAGAAGGCTTTTATGTTTACTCGCGGTATATAAAACAAAATAATTTCTATTTGCGGCAATCGTGGAAATATTAAGCAAGAGGCCTAATATAATTTCTAAAGATTCTTCCTTATTCCCTACTATATTATCATTCTATGATAATAAAGTCGGGGATGGGGAAGTATCTCCTCTTCCTACCCTTCTTATAATAATTTTACTAATTAATCTATTCAAACTATGGAAATTACTAAAGAGGGGCAAATCTACGAAATACATGTAGACAAAAGGCAGAAAAGGGCAGAACAGCTCCATTTTAAATGACTTTTTTAGATCTTCCAACGCTTAGCTCTTTATTGAGCACTTAAGTTGGAGTCTCATTCTTTGGTTCATAAGTAAAGAGTCCTCGGTGGGATTGAGCTCTACAATCTTTGCTTGAGATTTTTGCATACTAAATTCAAAGAAGTGATCGTGCTTTTCAAGAAACTAACGCAAGTGAAATATGACACCGCAAAAGTTTATGTACAGAAAAAGTATATAAAACTTAATCATAACTAATAAATATAAAGAGGAAAGATTTGATTGTTTGATTGCATCGTATAGGCTCCAAAACTACTTAACCGATTTGAAAAATATTTTCATTGTTGAAAAGCTGCACTCTCCCCGAGTAACATAGGCTATGTTTTATTTTTGCATTTCCACGGAAACGGGAGCTACGCGGGTGAAACTGCGTGACATCCGCTACTAATGAACACAGTCGAAGCCAATGAATCAATCCTTAATTTAAGCCCATAATTTAGCCGAACTACGAACAATTTATAGTACTCTCAAGAGAGATTACCTAATCAATTCGTGTACAGGTGTAGATTAGTATTCCTTACGCACGATATAGTAAATTATACGACGGCCATGAGAAAACATTTCTGCGTCATAGTTGCCAACTTTTACCTGAGCTTTCATTTAGATTCGGCAAGCTTGGGATGAAACTAATAGTTTTCTTCTAATTGGGGAGTAAAGGTTGGCGACCACTGAGACGGAGTATTTTGTTTATTGTTTTTATCTTATTTTTTTTACGTGTGATAATTCCCACCAACGTCATGACGGACTCAAATCAATTCTCGAGAAGATGTTATGTACAGGATATAATTAACAAGGACATACATTTGGAGCCTATTTGATGCAAACAAACAATCAAATCTTTCCTCTTGATAATATTAGTATATACAAATATATATCGTATAGACAAACTTAAACAGTAAATTCTTAGTGCTTACAAATTCCGAAAGACTCAATTAATAAACCCACTTTTTATGGTAACTGAAAACAATTTAACAAATTTGATTACATTTCTTGCTAAGGTATTATAATTCGATAATCCTAAAGGTTTTTCTAAATGAACAAAGTTTGTTAATTGTCGATAACCCGTTTGAAGTATTTCAACCCGAAATTCCCTCGGGCACGTCCTTTTTCAATATTGAGGGACGAACAAATTTCAATTTCTATATTTCAAAGTATATTTTCATTATCATCATTGTTTTTAATTTCTTTCCTACAGAATGCTCACACTGCGCATTCTGTGCGTTCGTATGAAAAGGTTCAAAAGGATTTTAAAGTTCCCAGGGACCCCTTGGACCTTTTAGCCTTATTTATAGGGGTTTTCTTCTGCGTACGTTTTGATTCTGTAATGTCTTGCACAGGTTTTTCGAAACGTCTACTGCATGTATTCCTTATTGTAATTGTCGAACTAGTAATTGTCGAACTAGTAGATTCCATTTGAATCTACTAGTTCGACAATTGGACAAAGCTGTGTAAATTTTTTTGGTGTGCCGATTGTTTATATAGCAACCTTAGCATACGAGAACCTTAATATACGAGATAAAACACCTTCCTAAATAGTTTACGTAAATAAAACTATTTAGAAGCTTTTTACATGGTCGGCAGTGCGAGTGTGGCGCCTCTGGTGTTGCAATGATCATAAGCTGCGGTGACCATCAGTCCTTGGCCTTAAGCTTGTCTGCCACCCTAGTGATATACAAAAAGTACTATTCTAGTTTGTGCATCAAAACATGTGTCATGTTTTAGAAAAACATGACATAAACCTTGTATCATGTTTATCGCAAAATAAAAGAAGAAAATAATTTCGAAATGTGAACAAAATTTATTTACTAAGACGATTCGTAAGCGCCTATGTTACGTTCAAGTGTCACCCAGGCTTAATATAAGCGTGTTGAAGTCGTACACTTAAGTGAAATAGAAATGTAAAGGTTCTGAGTTCTCTTACGTAGGTTTGCGCAATTGTAATTTATTTGTTTTTAGGGTTCAGTATATAAAAGGTAAAAACGGGATCCAAATATTGAGACTCCGTCTGTCTGTCTGTATGACAACAGGCTGTATCTCATGAACCGTATTTGAATTACACTAGACAGTTGAAATTTTAACAGACGATATATTCCGGGTGGCGACGGAGTCCCGTATTGCGACGGGTAAGAGTACAAAATGTCGCCACCCCAATACATCGCGAGGGTGTCGTAAGAGGCGACTAAGGGAACACATTAGCAAAAAGATTCATTGCCAGTAGAGAAGGAAAACTCGAAATGAAACCCGGTTGACCGTAAAATGACAATCGTTAAGCCCAAAATTTGCAAGTTGAAAGTCATACGCTTGAGCATTACGCGGCTTGAAAAATTTCAACTGCGGGACGCGGGGACCTGCGTCTGTCCATTTCAACACAATAAGGCAATAGGCTCACCACCTATTACGTGTGACATGAAACTATAAGTTGAAATGTGGACGTATACCATGCCTCTGCCTACCCCTTCGGGGATAAAGGCATGACTATATGTATGTATATATTTTTATTGCCACCAACAAATGCTACAACCATAAAAAAAAAGATATGGAGCCTCCCATACAACAAATGTGATTTTTTTACGGTTATTAAAATTGTATTGTTATCAATTTCATCATCAATTAATCAATTAAATTAAATCGGCTCATGCCATCAGCTGTCAGTTCGGTATGGATTGATTAAATATTTGATACTAACTGATGCTCGTGGCTTCACTCGCGTAAAATTTGGTTCTCGATCCCGCTTCCCATGGGAACATATTCCCAAGATGAAAAGTAGCCTATGTGTTATTCCAGACTACAATCTACCTTGGTACCAAATTTCAGCTCAATCCGTTCAGCCGTTAGAGCGTAATTGAGTAACAAACATCCAAACATCTTCACAAACTTTCACATTTATAATATTAGTAGGATAGGATAGGTTGGAATGAGACTGCGTGTCCTTAAAATTTTATGATCCACAAATGTTTGTTTCGAAGTTTGGGTGTTTTCTATGTATAATAAGTATGTATTTAGAAATAAATAAGTATGTTTATCAGTCGTCTAACATAACATAAGCTTATAATTAGCTTCATTTGGGCTAAATGATGTTGTGAGAGAATGCGCAACAACATTTATTTTGCCGTTTTTAATACGGAACCCACAGTACGCAAGTCCGCTTCGCACTAGGCCGGTATTTGTTTGAAGGTGAGATGAGCAATATTTACCGAGTGTTCTGTTCTTGGGATCAGACAAAAGAAATGTCATGGGGAAAATATATTTTCATCGTATCTATTCAAAACAAGTACGAATACGCACGTAGAATATAATGGGTGTTTTCTGAAGAGACTCGCACAAGGCAGTAATAAGTTTAAAAAAGGAATATGTATTAAATTTAATTCAAAATGTGCTCTGAGCAAAGAGGTTATACGTTATCACTAGGAGGAGGACCGAAAAGAGTTACAATATTGAGCGCAATATTTAGGAGTTAGCGCAATATACATGCCTCGTGTGGCGACGGGAAAGAGTGGAAAATGCCCACTTCATCCCGATGGTATCTTAAATCAATTCATTGCGTAGAGAAGGAAAATTAAAAAAAAAACCGGTTTTCAGTAAAATGACAATCGTTAAGCCAAGTTGAAGGCCTTATGAGCATCCTGAAAAATTTCAACTATGGGTCATTACAACCTGCGCCTGTCCATTACAACACGGCAATAGGCTCACCACGTATTACGTGGGACATTAAAACTATAAGATGAAATGTGCGTGTATACTATGCCTCAGCCTACCTCTTCGGGCAATATAATTAACTCTCTCTTGTGTAAAAGCGCGCCCCTGTAATGAGCCAAACCAAAAACCGGTAAAATCAAGTTTGTGGTATGGGGGCCCCTTCAATATCTGTTTCATTCTATTTTAGTATTTACTCTTATAGCGGTAACAGAAATACAGTATATACTTAAGCGGTAAAAAATTCAACTGTCTAATTATCGGCGGTTCATGAGATAATAACCTGTTAAAAAGAGACAGACGGACAGACAGCAGAGTCTCAGTAATAGGGCTCCATTTTTAGCCGTTTGAGCGCGGAATTCCTAATGTGCTTTATTTCCGAAAATTTTAATGGCAGTGTAATGTAAATTGAATGCGGGCACATAAATAGGCTGCCACTTTCAGGCTTCAACAAGTGAGGTTCAATCAGTAAGTTTTAGCCCCTCTCTATAAAATAGAGTGCAGACGGGCTTATGTCGAGACTTTGTCTGTAGTCTGTGACTCTGTCGCATTAAACTACGTCACTGGGTCACGTGGATCATCTGGTCAAAGTTTGAAATAAAACAAAAATGACAACGTCTATAGTATTGAACTTTCACCATCACAATAAACGTGTTAGAGAGGGGCAGTCTGGTAAGAACGATCTAATGGCTCTCTTGTTTAATCCGACAAGTCGAAATTTTGTGTGTTTTAAATATGAATACTCGAAAAGTAGCCCGGTTGTCAGTAAAATGCCAGTCGTTAAGCCAAGTTGAAGGCCCTTATGGGCGGCCTAAAAATTTTAACTGCGGGTCACGGCGACCTACGCTTGTCCATTCCAACATGGCAATAGGCTCACCAGCTATCATCATCACATGTAACATAATAGACTATAAGGTGAAATGTGGGCGTAAACTATGCCTCTGCCTACCCCTTAGGGGATAAAGGCGTGACTATATGTATGTAAATATTAATACAAAACTTGCTACGTAATAAAAATGCTATTTATTAAATTTTCTCATATTGACAAGCTGTCATTTGTCGCAAAATATTTTATCTTCGTGCAATAAAATAATTTCCCTACGTTTTAAAAGCAATATAACAAAATTTTAGTTTTTGTTTGTTTCGCTGTCTATCTATTAATAATTTTGTTTCGAAATTATAGCATCAAACTGATTAATGACAGAAAGCTGATAGTAACAAAAAAGACGTGGTAACAAAGAAAATGAAAGTTAAGTAGAGAAAAAGTAAGCCAGGGAAGTCTTTGCCCACCCCGTTGGGAGACAGGCATGATGTTATATAGGCGTGTATCGAAATCTCCATGAAAGCCGCGTTGGACACTTATCCACTAAAACAACACATTTTAGTGGATTAAGTAGTGTCCAACTGTATATCTGTCTATCGTCTGGCGCCCGGATAACTCGTCGAAAATATTTTCGACCAGTTATTAGATTATTTAAGACGAGGAGAAAAGGGTTCCGAACCAAAAAAAGAATCCTGTTTTTACCCTTTGAATACGAAACCCTAGTAATTAGAACAAAATAAGAACGATATCTCACAGAAGTTTGTTCAAAAATTCCTAAAATTACTTGACCTAATCTACTAAATTAAAACTGATCTGAATTGCCAAACATCGCTATCTGTACTATATGTTGTTAGGCTTTTTCTCTTTATTAATAAATATTTGTGGACATTCACACACAACATCGTCTAGCCCAAATTAAGCTAATAAAAGCTTGTGCTATGGGAACTAGACGACTAATATACATACTCGTACTTATGTATTTCTAAATACATACATATTATACATAGAAAACACCCAAACTCCGAAACATACATTTGTGGATCACACAAATATTTGGACCGACCCAGGACCTCCAGCGCCGTAGGCGGTATCACTACCGACTACGCCACAGACACAGTCTTTATACCGTGTTGTTACCAAGAAAACCACTACCTAGCTACCACCGGTAGCTAAAGTCTGTCGGGAATCCGGGGACATCCTTCCGAGGGCTTACCCGGGGTTCCCAGCCGTAGTCAGTGGAAGAGAACCGTGTGGGTTTAGTATGCAGTACTGACATAGCAGTATTTCATGTACACACGTAAAAAATGATAAAAAATTATACCTTCCCGTATTTCGTTGAGTTGCCGTGTCACCCTCAAAGACTTCTATATAAAGAGGTAGACCTGCCCTACGCACCAATTTTTGAAGCGTATAAACTGAGCTAGTTAGCGCGGTTGCGCTCAGTTCGCGCTGACACTATGTCACTGTCGTATCTCCCACGATTTAACAACAAAAGTGTATTTTTAACGTGGAAAAGTACATTATTATCGTCATAAAAGTGCTTAAGACTTGGTAGTTTACGAAGGAGTACACATTTATTTGGTAAGTACGCACAATTTATGCGTAATTTATTATTTTTCATCAATTTTATGATTATTCTTAATCGTATTAACCCACCAAATTGTACAGGCCTAACTAATCTGACGACCCCAATGCTTTTGTTGTACTTCGTTTTTTGACAGCATAATACTTGCTGAATATGCCAAGCGAGCGTCGAGGCACGGGGATTCCCCGAATAGTTATAGTTCTACGCAAGTACGGTTTGCAGGAAAATTCACATCAAATGTTAAAATTCATGGTCTTCCTTTTATTTCTGACACTATGTTAGTTAGCAAAAAATTATCCTTATGATGAAGCCGAATCGATCGGTATGATAAAGCTACGAAGTAATTATTTTTTCTCGTGTAGCGGATTCGATTCCCGGCTCAACCATGTAATAATTTAAAAATCTATGAGTGCAGTTTAAGTTTTTTTTTAATTAAAATAATGTCTTCTTTCATTAAAATGTTCCATCTACAATATTTAAGGTACTTTCCCTCCATGTGGCATTGCCGTGGGACATCCTATATAATAGTAGTAATAATTGCATTGATTTTAAAATAAACTAGGATTTGTCATTAATTTATTCCTGAATAATATAATAAGTTCTGTTGTTCAAATGACTAGTGAGAGCCGCCTTGAAAGTGGTTATAGAATATTACACACATTTAGTGTACCTACATGTCTTTTCATTAGTTCCAGTCTTATTTTTGGCAGGCAGAGCCTCTCCTTGTGGCCTTAATTAAATTTAATTATATGAAGATGACTGATTACTTATTAAATTGGGATTTTATTTAGCATAAACATAAACGATGTTCCTAAAAGTAAATTAGGCGATGGTTTTCCCTAAAAACGTATAGATATTATGTTTGTTGAACTATGGAATTGTTAGACAAACTATTTTGAAAATAGTTATTCGTTCAGTAAAGTAGTTCTGCAAACACCATGAAACAGTACATTTAATTTTATTTATTTGGTGTACATAATTAGTGTTCAAGTGAGTATTTTTAGTTTGACTTTGAAATAATTTGTTCGGAAAAGGGGAATATTCAGATATCGATTAAAATACATGCCTTAATTAAATAGGTATATAATCAGTTTTTTAAGTTTATATTTAAATATGAACATCATTGGTAAATTTTGCATTTTATACCTTTACATTTTTCTGCAGTCAGTACGTGTGATAGAGAATCGTAAAACTTCGAGAGTATTCGGTGGTAGTCGGCTTGTAATTGGAGTCCATACGCCTTCTCTTTTATTCTTGTTCTATTTTTATATTGCTATTGCAGTTACAATTACGTAAATATAGTTTATTAGTGAGTGTAGCTTTAGCAATGTGTGTGTATGAGGATTGCTTTTATGCTTTCGATTCTTATAGTAGAGCGTATCTACCTCATTTTATATAGAAATCTTTGGTCACCCTACTTTATCAAGGGCGTTTGAAAAATTCTTTAATTTACTCGTAATATGAAACCCTTCTTAATCGGCTGGGTCAAAAACTTTCTTGTAAATTGAACAAGTAATAAAAAACTTGTTAAAAGTTTTGGCTGAGATTTTACTTTAAATTAGTGACCGACCGAAGTTTCGGTTTCGGTTTCGGCCAAAAAATCGAGTTTCGGCCGCAGTTTCGGTTTCGGCCAAAATGGGCCGAAACTTTCGGCCGGGCCGAAACCACAGATTACTAAATAGTTACTACGTAACAGATACATCACTCCCATACAAAAGCGACAATACCTACGCTATATTAGCCTACAAAATTTTAATAATAATACCTGCTGCTCAGAACGACAAGAATTGTACCTTAAACACGCGCTCATAGCGTCGAGACTGTGTTGCCCGCTGTGCGAGTGACGTCATCGTAAGAATGCACTAGGGTTGAACCTATAATGATTGTTGTAATAAAACAAATGTTACGAATCAACCATGTTTTAATACGCTTTTAGTAGGTCGACGTGTATGTAACTAACAATGTAATGGAATGTAAGGAAAAAAATTATGAATGGTTTAAAAAAACCCTAGAAAAACACGCTTTTATAAATGCACGTAAAAACCAAAAATAAATTATGAATCACAGTAGGTAGGTATAGGTACCTATATATTTATATTGTTTATCTTATGCCTACCCATAACTAAAATATCAAAGAAATCTAAATTTAACTGACATTACCTTTAGCGTAAGTACCGGCTATTCACCTATCTCACCCGGCCATCCTACCTTACTATGTTACACACACATACATAATTATGGTCACGCGTAGATCTCCGAAGGGGAAGGCAGAGGAATATTAGATGCCCACATTTCATTTTTTTATAGTTTGTACCAAGTACAGGTTGTGACCCTCTGCTGTTTAAATTTTTCAAACCGCCTAAAAAGGCCTTCAACTTGGCTGACTGCTATTTTATTGGCAACCGGGACCAACGGCCTAACGTGCCTTCCGAAGCACGGAAACGCTCAAATAAAGGTCACAAAGTGGTCACATGAATGGTCACCCATCCAAGAACTGGCCATAGTGAAAGTTGCTTACTACAGTGATCGATTACAGAACACTGAGTCCCCGGGGCCACGAGCGCTTCGACTACCTATAAAACCTATTTACCTACAAATTCTATAAAACATTGAATTGCCTATAAAAAACAACAATTTTATAATACCTGACTCAAATAACTCCTTAATTTACGATTTACATACTTATCACCTACTTATGTTCAAACAAATAAATGGTGAAAACATTCAAATTGATAAGATTTAAAATATTACTCAGCTTTCTTCGTCTCTCGGCAATTTAAAAAACGACAAATTTTCTTTTGTTTTTGTACTATTACACCCATCCACTGCACAATAATTACGTGGTTTCGGTATTTCGAAGCGTAAGCGCGGGAAACGTGCGGTGCGGTGCGATGCGAGCGCTCAGTCGGGCGTCCGGCAGCCCTCTGCCAGTTGTATCCCCAGGGAGATGCCAAGCGGTAGGTACATAGCGCACGATTTTGAGCGAGTGACGGAGGCCTGCCGAAACTCACGTGTTCATGAATTTTGAGTGTCTGGCTATGCTCGCGACGTGGTTGGGGCCAGCCCAACCAGTTAATATGTTACTAACCGAAGATTTAGAGATTTACACTTTACCTTTATTTAAACCACTAGCAATTACAATCATTGAGCAGTATTGGACAGTTACCCCTGCGGCCCTGTGTTATGTCTTAGACCTCCTTTTTTTTAGGATCCCGTTTTTACTTTTGGTTACTGAATCCTAAAGATCTAGGACATTACATGATCCTACCCCTTTGTTGTCGTATTTCGTTGACTGTGTTGGTCGTATGTCTGTCTGTCAGCAGGCTTTAACTCATCCACAGTGATAGTTAGACAGTTTTTTTACAGATGATGTATTTCTGTTGCCGCTATAGCAACAAATAATAAAAATAGACAAAATAATAGTATTAAAGGGGGCCTCCCATACAACATACGAGACTTTTTTGCCGCTTTTGTTGTACGGAACCCTACGTGCGCGAGTCCGGCTCACTCTTGTCCAGTTTTAGTTATACACTTCTAGAATGTAACCAAAACCGGCCAAGACCTAGTAGCAGAGCACCGTGTGGTTTTAGTCGGTAGAAGTTCGAAAAAGAAGGAAACTCATCTTTAGGTGGAGATATTTCTGAAATAAACACTTGAGAAGATTTATACCGTTGATTGATGGCACTTGGTGGAACTTGCTGCACCTATTGAAAAAATAACCGGCTAAGTGCGAGTCGGACTCTCACACGGAGGGGTTAAAGCGGGACCCAATTAACGAGACATGAGGCCTAGCCATTCGGCTGTCTCTTAGTCATGAGGTTGTATCGCTGGAACCGCGCCAGATAGAGACCTAAAATTTTCACTGATGATGTATTTCTGTTGCCGCTATTTTGTTTTCAAGTGAGGGAAATCCTACAGGGATGCTATGCTCCCTAACGTCTGAAGGACTCCGGTCCTACCGACTAAAAAACACGCGTTGGGAGCCCCGAGTATGCCCTCGGAATGATGCATACTGCGGCCTCATATAGGGCCATGCTCCGCATGATCCTAAGGTACAGTCTCCTGTAGGGAGCGTTGGCTCCCCTGATATTGGGCAACAACCGCGAGAGTGTGGCTGATACCCCCTCCCTCAGTTTTGGGACCAAACTTCGGAAGTTGTATCCGAATTTCAACCGGCTATCGAATACGAGCCACGGATACGTCGTCGAGAGCTCGATGCCGATGCTGACGCCCTCTATATGTAAGCTGGATCCCGCAGGTGTCCTATAGGGCTGCGTCTCGGTGCGTTGCAACGTGTTACGACGGCACCCTAATTACAGCGCGAATCGTAACCGATGTTCCACTGAAGCGGTCCTAAGAACGATTCCTGTGGAACACCTAACGACTCGCCGACCCTGCCCTAGCTCGGGTAAGTTATGGCCCTCTCGGAAAGATAGACCCCGACAACTCGACGGAGGTATTGAGGCATTTAATGGTAAATAAGCGCCTCTCAAACGCAGCTTCAGGGCAAGGTGTTGAAGCGTTGGAGATTACAAAAGACACACACCACCAACCAATTCACCATATTGCCGCTATAAAAAAAAACCTACTAAAATCAGAAAAAGCATCCACCGGATTTCTCTGTGCGGGAATCCGACTCGCACTTGGCTGGTTTTTTTTTTTTTTTTTTTTTCAATATGAACACGTGAGTTTCAGTTTCGGTTTCCTTTTGAAGAACCCCATACTGTAGGCGTTTGGGAAAACCGAGGCAGGAAGATCATTCCACAACCTAAGCGTTCACAGAAGAAAACCCCTATCGGATCTAACCGTGCTCGAACGCTCCGGACGTAGGGTGTGAGGATGAAATCCCTGTCTATGGCGAGCGGTGCGATGATAGAACGTAGCCGTGGGCATCATGTCAAACAATTCCTCAGGGCACATACCATTGTACAGGCGGTAGAACACGCATAAGGAGGCAAAGTCTCTCCTGTCGCGAAGAGGTTCAACACCACCTGTCAGTATAGGATCGTTGACAGCTCACACAGCTCGCCTCTGCAACGAGTCAAATGGACGAAGCTGATATTCAGGTGCCCCCGCCCAGAGGTGACAGCAGTACTCCATGTGTGGCCGCACTTGCGACTTATAGAGAAGCAGTGTTTGCGTCGCAGTAAAGTACCGCCGCGCCCTGTTGAGCACACCGAGCTTCTTGGACGCCAGCTTGGCCTTGTCCTCCAAATGACTGCGGAGATTCCTCAAGCCACGTTTCATACTAGGTCTATCTATACATTCATTCAATTTTTTTTAAAGATTCTATTGATCGTTGCTCTGTCGAATCATAGATACTTGCAACGCCTCATCAGCTCGTATTTCCTCCCTCTTGCAACCCCAGGTTGCACTTCATAAGGCCATCAAAATTTAAGGGCAACACAATGTCGCCGTGGTTTTCCGTCAGTCGGGTGACGTCATTTTGGGAACCTAAATATGGGAAGAAATGCTGCCGACAATAAACTCTCAAGCTGTTAAAAACTGCTGAATGTGCTGTCGACAGCTGCTTTTGACTGTACCCTTCCGTACAGCACCTAAAGTCTTGTTCAGATCTTCAGACAATGGGTTCATTTTCGAATAAGATCTTAATATAACAATAGACTCAAATTGATAAAATATATTCGAAAGACATCTTCGAAAAGTAGTAAACTTGACAAACAGGCATTACATATGGCGGACACGTATCTGTGTCGTGGCAAAACTAATAATACGCGAGTCCGTGGATAGAGGCAATCACAGACGTATCGATCGAACTAAGAGCGAGAGACTGTAAAGGGGTGTTTAGACTTGAACGCCGTGATGATCACGACGATTACAACAATGAGCGTTTGTCCATAACATTTCTGGGAACATTATTTGTCTGGTAGAGATCTGACCACATTAAGGGGCTAGTCCGCAAAAAATGCACTTAGGATTTTGGAAATATTTAAGAACTCACTTCATTAAATGACACTAAATTTAAACCTTTAATTTATTATTAGATGAAACTACAATAACACCGTGCGCTGTTTACAAAATAATTATATACATTAGAAAAACACCTCTCAAAGTTATTAAAAATCATCGAAATAGCAGATATAATCAAATTGACCAAGGTAAATTTCGATGATTTTCAGAGATATTTTCGCAAGTAAATAATTATTTTGTAAAAAGCGCACGGTGTCATTGTAGTCTCATCTATTAAGAATTTAAGGTTCCATTTTAGTGTCATTTCATGAAGAAAGTTTTTGAATATTTCTAAAATCCTAAATGTCTTATTGTGCATTTTGCGAACACGCCCCTTAAGCGATGAGGCTGCCCATTGTACTGCATTTAATGAAATATAATAATCAATTAAATCAGCCTATGGCAGTCCACTGCTGGACGAAGGCCTCTCCCGATGCTGTGCCTTTCGCATCCAGTCCCAGCCTGCGACCTTTACTAGGTCGTCTGTCCATCTGGCGGGTGGACTTCCTACCCCACGTTTACCGAGTCGCGGACTCCACTTCAAAACCCGTCTGCTCCATCGCCCGTCGGTTTTTCTGCAGACGTGGATGTAAATATGGAGGTAATTAATTTATTTTTGTGTGGAAGTCTTCACCTATGTGTTTAACGCTCAGTACCACGGATGGCTTCTCGAAAGCAACCCCAGAAGCAGGTTATATCATTGAAAACTCGTGTTGTTGAAATATTTTCATTCCTATGTTAAACATTCTACGTTATGTTTAACCCGAACATCGGTGACCATTTGTAGCTTTTTAACTTGCAAGCCTCTTTGTTCTTTAGAATTCACAAATTGATATTAACTTATTCAAAGCTAGCGGGCGCCGTATAGGAATTATTCAAAACAAAAAGAAAACTACCTTCAGGTTGTATTATGTAATACTATTATTATTATTCTTGGTTTTATTACAAATTTTAATAATGTTCGAGTCCATACTCACTTTTATACTACAACACATTCACTGGAGCTGTATAAGAGTTAGTATAACACATTGTGTTACACAATGACATGGGTAGACATTTAGAAAACAAATCGCTCATGAGTGCTATCACAGCACATTTTGTTCTCATTTTCCTTTTTGTAACCATTTTAGCTCGCTTTTTAATTTATAAAAGCGACTCCTACTCCATTTGCGTAAAATTTAGCTATGGGAATATCCCGTGGAATTAAAATGGGTTTCGCGGGATATAAGGTATTTTTTGTTACTCTCCAGATTTCAAACAGATTTGGTTTTAAAAATCATGTCAATCCATTGATTCCTTACGAAGTGAAAGAAGTACCAGCAAAAAATCGATTCAACTACATAATATATGCAATCTTATAATAAAATTATGTTAGTTTTTATACAAATACCGGCCAAGTGCGAGTCGGACTCGCGCATGGAGCCCCGTGATTTTAGTATTTGTTGTTATAGCGGCCACAGAAATTTATAATCTGAGAAATTTTCAGCTCTCTAGCTATCACGGTTCTGATTAAAGTCTCAAGATAGACTGACAGATAAACAGCGAAGTCTCAGTCCCGTTTTTACCTTTTGGGTACGTAACCCTAACAAAATTTTTTTATACGCAAACATACATAAGCTTACAATCGCGATTTCGGTACAGTCATAAAGGATATTGGTCGTTATTATATCAGAGACATTCAAGTATAATACTGCCATAAAGTCCAACGATATTGATTTAGGTAACTGGAGATATTGGATTGCTTGTGGCTTATTTATGGTACTGTGTTCAATAGAGTGGAACCTTTATAATGTCACAATAACTAGTCTAGCTCAGAAAAGTATTAGAAAGCTGTGGTTTGGTATGAAGTTATTGACCATTTTAGGGTTCCTTACCTCGATAGGAAAAAAAAAGGAATCCAGTACCCATATAGGATCACTATTATTGTCCGTCTGCCTATTTGTCAGTGCCCTTTAACTCGTGAACACGTAGAGGTATCGAATTGATATTAACGCCATTTATTTAAGTCTACAATCCCTTGAAGCTGAAAAAAATGAAACATTTAGGTCAAAGCTGAAAAAAATTACGGCCATACAGGTCGAAAAAGGCGTATTTCGACACTCTCAAGAGAATAAAAAAATAGGGTATATTCGTTGACCTAGGACTATGAAGTTTGGCTAGTAATATCTATCTTCAAATATGTGGCTACATATTTGAAGTTACGGCAATTTTTTTTTAAGAAATCAGAAAAAAATGTCCGCAAAGAAATATTCGATTGATGAACTACTTGTACGTGAACAATTTATTCGGAACCCTCGGACACACAATTGGCCGTTTTTTTAAGCTTTTATTAATCTCTAGTAAAATTGCCAGGGAGTAGGTACCTTAACATTAAGGCACTTAAGTATCAAATAAAATTACAACAGAGAACGTATCCACTTAATTAGCTCGCTAAATTTACAACCCTCCTTAAGATTTGTTTTTCTTTCAGAAACTCTATTAAAATCCAAACACGCTGAAATACAAGTAATTTAGACAGACGACTTAAGTGCGAATAGACATAAAAGATAACAGTATTATTAGAATACTTTTAGGATAGTGGCACACTGAAACTAAACACTGTTATCGATTGTTCAGCAGATAATTTCAAAAATCTATTTTAATAGAGACTTAGTGTTCTCAATATTTTTGTCATTTCTATTCATAAGCGATAATTGTGATATGCATCTTACGCTTTGGTTGGTCCTGAGATGGGTGATCGCTGTGAACTATGTTCATTTACGAACCTTTGGATTACGTTTTTAGTAACATTGCACTCGCTAAAGTCGCCAAGGAAAGTTATTTATTTATGTAAAGACCTTATGAGTGGGTTGAATATAAGCAGCAACAGGTAGATACAACATGTCCCTGTCAGATTTAACACGGTAATAGGAGCGAAATCACGAGTGTTACACCTCTGGTGTTGCTAACGTCTACAGGTTACCGATCAGGTGGGCCATATGATTGTCTGCCAACTCAGTGGTATACAAAAAATACTCAATATTTATATTATTCGTGTATACATTTTTCACACATTTAAGATGTAAAAGAGATCGCTAATAAATACAGTACAAATCAGATGAGCTCCATTCGAATAGCCTTTAATTTAACACAACGTTACCACAAAAATAACGATGTTTTTAAACTCTTTTATTTAAAGTTCTTTTCTTTTCCTGGAACCTCCTTCAGAGCCCCGAGGGCTTACCTGGGCTGTTGGATGTTACGTGAGGTTTTTTAGTCGGTAGGAGTCCGGCATAACATCCATGACGGATTTTCCCTCACGTTAAAAAAAGTTCTTTTCTTTGCATTCTTAACATAATTGATAGCGGTTCATAGCATAGCTACTGTGATGTGCTATACACCTTACATCTCCAGACAGTTTCGGTAACACGATTCATTCTCATCGTTCCATCATTTCAAATTTGAAACGACACCAGTTTTCCTTTTGTATTTTGTTCAACCGTCGAGATTGTCGCTTTGTCAACTTAATGGTGTTTATATCTATTGTTGTAAACCGTTGATTTTCAGACATCTGAAGGTTTGAAATGGTAATAAATGACAGGGTTAAAAGAATGATAGCTATTAGAGTTTCGGTCAAAATATTTTGGAAAGGAAACGATTTGTGTTCTTATTCTAATCAGCCTATTACAGCACACATACATACATATAATCACGCCTTTATCCCCAAAGGGTTGGCTGCAGTAGGCACAGTAATATTATAGGTACTTTTACGTCCCACGTAATAGGTGGTGAGCCTATTGTTGTTGAAATTGACAGGCGCAGGTTGTGACGATCCACAATTGAAAATTTTCAAGCCGCCCAAGGCCTTTAACATGGCTCAACGGTTGCCATTTTACTGACATCCAGGTTCATTTCGAGTTTTCTTTCTCTACGCACATCCAGTGTTTAGCGATAGTGTTCCGTCAGTCGCCTCTTACCTCGTCGGAATAAGTTGGGGTGTTATACTCTTTCCTGTCGCCACGCGGGGATTTAGATGTTCGAATTATTATTAAGTAACTAACAGAATATAAATCGACCCTTTCAATTAAGAATATTGAATTAACGAAAAAATGAATTTGGATTTTAACGAAAAAGCTTTCGAAGCTTGTATTAAATTACACTTCGGTCTCACTTGTCTCCACTTCAACATCTTCAACCAATAATTTTCCGTCCGGACAAGAAAGAATGTCTTAGGCTCTACAGGACAAAAGCGGAGGCGGTAGCGAGAAGGGCGAAACATGGTGCAATATCATTGATCTGTATTACAGTGCTGGATAGTCTATTCCGAAAAAAAGTATATTTGTTTAAAAAGTTGAATTGGTTTCTTTTTTTAATAGTATATATATATTTTTATATAGCTTTATATGAAGGTTTTTGGCATCGCCGACCTAATGGAAACCCATAGCGCATCTAGCGATTGGGGGCCACTCTCACAGTACGTAAGACTTCTGACAGTGGTCTTCAAGTTGGCGGCCCTGTAAATTGCCTCTTCACGCTCCGCTTGAAGAACCCGGAATTGTAAGATGAGGCAAACACATGCGCGAGCAGGTTGTTCCAAATTTTTCGAATTTTTCCAAATTAGAATGAATCGCTCATTTCTGGCGAAGATTTTCTAAACTATGTGGTGGGAAAATATCATTATAAATGCATGAAAAATTAGTTTGTTAGACGTATGTCGACTTAGACGCGATAGTAAATTGCTGCAAATTAACATAACTTTTTATCAATAAAGTATTAGTTACAGAAAGTCTCAGAGGCATAACCGATTAATCCTCATTTTTTTTAATAAAAAAGCGACCAAAATTATCACCATCAAAATTTCTGTTTTTGCATCGAAAGAAAATTCTCATGTCCATTATTTTGCAATCGTCCCACCGACAAATATTTTGACTTAGAGACAAGTAGCCTAGGCCAAACCAAAGACAATATTAATATAGATAGAACTCAAGAAATGTCGCTTATCTATTTTTTGCCCTTGGGCATCGACATGAATTCTTTTTGAATATCACTCCGCTTTCAAGATCGCTTCCGCTTGACTCAGCGGCTCTTTGCTCCGTGTCGCGGCTTTGGGTTGGGTTCAAGTTTTTATTAACATCGCGACCCTGTTTTGATAAATGGCACTTCAGGTTCTTATTAAAAATTGTTCTTGTTCTTAGAAATTCAATTTCAACATCTGTTGCTGGCGATTTGAGGCGGAAGGAAAATAACGTTTAGTGTTTTTGACGTGTTAACGTATATCGATACAAGCCGGCTGCACGCACGAAAATGTGTCACGTTCCGTCTAAGCAATGGCGCGGTACAGGGAGGCACGATAAATCTAAGCGTTCAGCTTGTGACGCATCTATCTTGTTTGCTTGTTCAGCAATATTTATTAATTCATTAAAGAAAAACCCAATAATGTTCACAGACAAATTTTTTTATACTACTAAGATGGCAGATAAGCATACGGCCCACACGATGTGCTGGTGGTCACCGCAGCCTATGGACGTTTGCATCCCTAAAGGCGCCACTTCGCGCTGCCGACCCTGTAAAAACCTTCTGAGACTCCTTTTGAAGAACCCCATGTTCTAGCTAGGCATTTGGAAAAACCGAAGCAGAGAGATCTAAGCGTACGCGGAAGAAAGCCCCTATCGGATATTACCATAATTAATTAATTCATAAGTAATCCAACCTTCGAGGAAATTTAAACGATTAAAAAGGCTTTCTTGTGACCAAGTACTTAAGTCCTTTCTCTCGCACTATTAGATACAATAGTGCTGTCACAGATTAAATAATAGTTACGACGTAACAGATACATCACTCCCATACTTAACCTCAAAAATATTAGCTATAACATATCGCTACAGTGGAAAACATGCTCTACGATGTATTCCGAGAGTCGAGATTCGTGCGCACACCGTATGATTGCGTCATCGAGTGACAACTATTGACAACATTAGGGTTGTAAGCACGTAACAAAAATACATACTGGTTGAATTTATAGTCGTTTTGGAACGGAAAGGTTTAGGCCCAGTTTCGATAACAGAACCGATCGGCACTGTCAATTTGAAAATCAACAATAAAAAATTACGAAAATGTCAAAATCTACATCGTTTGCCAAAATCAAAACGAGAACACCTGGTTATTCCTTTAAATTTCACGAAATACGTTTACTACGATTTTCTACTACAATTTTTCATTCAATGTCTAACGTTCCAATCAGTAACAAGAGTCACCGCGCCGGGAAAATTCGACCAATCACAACGCATGAACGCATCGGTCCACGTGGACTCGTTGCCAAGTAACGTCGGTAGGTACTCGACTAGTTACGTCTTGTAGGTAGGTAAATACGCTCGACCGACCGCGCCGCCGACCGGCGACCGCGGCGCGCAGTTCGACTATAACTCGCGCGCAGTATTGTCGTCGCGATCGACTTTTATTTGTGGTCGGAAATAAAACGATTAGTTTACACTCGAGAGTACGAATCTCGTGATGAATTACGCAGTGCGATAGTGGACGCCTTTGAAACAAAGACTTCTATATAAACTGAGGTAGACATGCCCTTCGCACCGATTTTTGAAACCTATAAACTGAGCTAATTAGCAGCGTTGCTCGCACTGTTGTGAGTCAAAACTTCGAAAGTAGGTGCTCGACTTGCAATCGGAGTCCATACGTCTTCTCTTTTACTCTTTTCCTATTCGTATATTGCTATTAAGCGTGGTGACAATTACGTAAAAAATATTTATAAGTGAGTGTAGTCTTATTAATGTGTGTATTTGAGGATTGCTTTTGAAATCTCGTTTGTTAGAGTACGGCGCGTCTACCTCTGTTTATATAGAAGTCTTTGCTTTGAAATAGTGAAAAGTGACAGAGACACATTGAATAAACTAAAAGACAAATAGCCTAAAACGTGCCCGTTTGTGTATCGAACGTTCTGGACTCCATTTTGAGCAGTTGCTAAAGTACAGGGAAGTGTAAATAAACTGTGAATAGGTAGGTCTAGGTATTTAAGTTGATTATTTTGTAAATAGCTCCAATTTTTTAAATACGCCAGAAATACTCCCTATTTGTTCGTGTTTATTTTCATTATTATTACATAAACCTTATTAATTCACCGTAAAATAGAACAATATTAAAGTATCCCCGGTCCTAAGCCCGCGTAAAGTATGAAGGAGAAATTGGAGTCCTTTATTATTATCTAAGTACCTATTATTATCGAAACGATGCATTCGGTCAATGAACTGATCACATGGAGACACGCGCCGCGGCGTAGGTACCTATGGGTTTCGGAATTTCATTCATTGAAAAGTTCAATGAATAATCGAAGCGCTACTAATGTTTCAACTCGAACGAGTGATAAAGATTACATAGAAGTCATTTTTTTATTATAACCTGCACAGCTGTTTTGACACTCCGAAATGGTTCCATTATTGATTCCGAGTAACCCCCTCTCGGGTCCAGAACGACTATAAATTCAACCAGTATAACTACAAAAAACAATAAACACAGTGTCTAAAAAAAACTTAATAATATTTTATAACTTCTTCTTCTTTATATAAGAATTATATTATAACTAGCTGTTGCTCGCAGCTTTGCCCGCGTTAAAGTTTGTTCCTTTTCCCGCTTCCAATGGGAACTTATTCCCGGGATAAAAAGTAACCTATTTGTTATTCCAGACTACAATCTATCCCTGTATCAAATATCAGCCAGATCCGTTAGCCGTTAGAGCGTGAAAGAGTAACAAACATTCACACATCTACACATCCGCACTTAAACACTTTCGCATTTAATTTTAGAATATTAGTAGGAAGTAAGATGAAAAAAAAAGCAAGACTAAATAAAGCGAAATATTATTTTACGCGGGAAATGTACATTGGTTGTGCGCACTTCGCTCGGTGTTGCGTGCGGCAGCCCTCTGCCGGTCGGCCACGTTAGTTCTGCGTCATAATACTTAGGAGTAGGTGCTTATAAAACGACTTGTAGCGAGTGACGGAGGCCTGGTGCTGTTCCAAATATTATGAGTAATGTTTAGTAAACAATAGCTCTTCCCAGCGGCTTTGACCGCGTAGAAGTCGTTATCGCATAAAATCATAACCCTCCCTTTGCGCAATCGGTTAAAAAGTAGACTATGTCCTTCTCAGGGCCTCGAACTATCTCTATACTAAATTTCACCTCAATCGCTCCAGCCGTTTAGGCATGAAAGCGTAACAGACAGACAGATGGACATACAGATTTACTTTCGCATTTATAATATTAGTAGGGATTTCCAAACTAAAGTAGGAACATTGGGAACATCTAACAGTCCATAACAGAATGTCACAACTAATAACAGTTGTTTACAAATTTAATATGTAGTGTTACAAAATGTTAAACAACATTGCGTAACAACCAGTGTGAGAGAAGCATTCCTACTAGGAACTTGGGATATTTTACGAATACTTATCTACTAATACCTCAAACAATCTAACAGAGTATAATCCTCCTGAGGTCCGAGGATTCCGAGCTTACCCGAATCCTTCGAGGATTCCGGGCTTACCCGGGCTCCCAACTATAGGCATTAGGTAGGGAACATGGATTTAGTCGTTAGGAGTCCGGCATAGCATCCCTGTAGAATTTTCCTCACGTTAAAAAAAACAGAGTATAATCTTCAGCACTTTTATAAGAATCCCTCGGGATATCATCGAAATTACTGGTTTGTTACCTAATAGAGGAGTTTCATTCCACTTTTATTCTTAAGGTATCAAAGTCTCCAAGTTTTAACGACTTCAACATCGTCTCGTAATGAAATCTACTTAAGCTCGTCATAATTTCTAGAGAGTTTGTATTTTTTCGCCAGTTTCTTTTAAATGTGCATTCGTTTGACCATTTTTATGCTGCATAGTGAAATGAAGAACCAAAAACAGTTAAAGGCAATAAAGTCTTTTTCGAAGAAAACTATGTATCTATCCTACGTGACGCTATAATAATATAATTGTATAGATTCACCTGTAGGAGAATTCCTTAAGTTACAAAAAAAAATACCGGCTAATTGCAAGTCGAAATCATATTATAGATATCGTACCAAAAACAAAAGCAACTTTAAAAAATAAAATGGTATTTGTTGTTATAGTGGCAACAAAAATACATAATCTGTGAAAATTTCAACACTCTAGCTATCACCGTTCACGAGATACAGCCTCGTGAAGTCGTGACTAACAGACAGACGAACGCGGAATCTCAATAATAGGGTTCCGTTTTTACCCTTGGGTACGGAACCCTAAAAATAAATTAATCTCATTCTATAAAATTGTACTTACCTATTCTAAATTACAAATTAATGCTCTTACATACATACATACACACATATGGTCACGCCTTTATCCCCGAAGGGGTAGACGGAGGCATATCATATGCCCACATTTCACCTTTGTATAATTTGTCCCACGTAATAGGTGGTGAGCCGTATTGCCGTGTTTAAATGGACAGGCGCAGGTTGTGACTGCCTAATGTTGCCTGTAGCCTTCAACTTAGCTTAACGACTGCCATTTTACTGGCAACCGGGACCAACGGCTTTACGTGCCTTCCGAAGCACGGAAACGCCCAAATAAATGTCAAAAAGTGATCACATGGATGGTCACCCATCCATGGACCGGCCATAGTGAAAGTTGCTTACTGCTTTTTGCTCTTACTGCACTAATATGTTTTTTATACGAAACAGAGCATTGTCCAACGCAGTTTTTTTATAACATTACCTAGCGTCTACGTAAAAATAAATGTGAGTGCTAGGAAAGTCACAGTAATATTATACACAGTAAGTCAGTTCATCAAATAAGAAATACTTGTCGTTTGATATAATGAGGTCTAGACTGGCAGAAATACGGGTTTTTTGTGCAATTTCGTGTGGAAATGACAGGTATTATAGAGTGGGTAGAGCTGAAGTAGATTTTTTCATAAATTCGGTACATAAAAGTAGGTACTGGCGGACACACGTGACTTTTACCGTATAAATGTATTTAGGTATAACTTTCCGTTTTAAACTCGCAATATTTGGGAAACTGTATGAAAATCAATGGGTCTTATGGAACTATAGTAGTAAATAGTTAAAGAGAAAATCTAACTTGGCCGAACTCATCTGATAGTAAGTTGATATGTTACCGCTAGGTATAACAAGAAATACTAAATTCAGAAAAAGGAAATTAAGAGAGCGCCCATACAAAAACGTAATTTTCTTGCAGATTTTTCAATCCGACTCGCGTTTATAGTCTTTTTGTTTTGACAGCTGGCTGAGACCGTACCTGTTCCATTATTCGGAAAAGGGAACTTTGAAATACGCGGTTAAAAATTAATAAACCGCCTTGTCATATTTATCTATGTTAATTATAACCCATTAAAGAAACAAAAGTAAAATAAAATAACAAAATAAAAATATGTATAACAAACGGTTGAACAGACTATAGCCCTTTTTAGGGTTTCGTAGCCAAATGGCAAAAACGGAACCCTTATAGATTCGTCATGTCTGTCTGTCTGTCTGTCTGTCTGTCTGTCTGTCTGTCTGTCCGTCCGTGTGTCACAGCCATTTTTCTCCGAAACTATAAGGCCTATGCCATTGAAACTTGGTAACTAGATGTATTCTGTGAACCGCATTAAGATTCTAATATAAAACTAGAAAAAAAGTAGTAAATTTTGGGGGTCCCCATACTCAGAACTGAAACTCAAAATTTTTTTTTTCATCAAACCCATACGTGTGGGGTATCTATAGATAGGTCTTCAAAAATGTTATTGAGGTTTCCAACATCATTTTTTTCTAAAATGAATAGTTTGCGCAAGAGACACTTTCAAAGAGGAAAAATGTGTGTCCCCCCACTCTAACTTCTAAACTAAGAGAATGATAAATCTAAAAAAAATATATAATGTACATTACCATAAAAACTACCAACGAAAATTAGTTCGAACGAGATCGAGTTGGTAGTTTTTTTTTAATACGTCATAAACCGCAATTTTCGGTTAGAAAAATCACTACCACTGCGAACGTGTTAAAACATCAATCAAAGTTACAACGAACTATAAGAACTTTTATATTATATTACCTGCTGCTACGAAACCCTTCATGGGCGAGTACAACTCGAACTTGGCCGGTTTTTTTATTTCTAGACTTCCTATAATTCTACACTGTGGCATGTGAACTTATTCTCTTATTATTCCACTCTAATGGTACATAAACAAACACTTTCATCAAATGTTTCCCCCACAATAACTTTAATACCTTCATCTGGGATCGTCAACCTTGCGCCTTAGGGGTCGTCCATTAATCGCGTGAGGTTTTTTTGGGCATTTTTTGGACCCCCCCCCCCCTCCCCCTTGGTGATATTCGGTGAGGTTTCAGATTACCCCTCTCCCCCCCTGGGCCGAATCACGTGTATTTTTAGTAACTACAAAGTTTTTTTTTTAATTTATTGAAGTCTCTATTTTTATAATCTATCCATACTCCTATACGAATACTAGCTGATTCGCGCAACTTCGTTTGCGCATAATAATATTATTATTTTAAAATAATTTTCGCTGCATTTACTCCCGTCGTGTTGCTACATAATATTCATTATTTTGGAACTAATAAAGAAGGTGTCATGCCAGTTTGTCAAGCTTAAAATCAAACGTGTGTTTGATCGCAGTTGGCTAAATAGATACGAAGTAATGAACAAAAGTAGAATAATCAAGGTCGAATTTCCATGCGATCATTATGCTTTTAGTCACGACTATCGATATCCACGTGGACAGAGCAGCTTTTTTTTACGGGGGGAATGCCGTTGTGCACCGTCATCCTAGCTGCGGGGGCAGCAGGGACGCTGTGTGGGCCTCCCGGTCCCGGAAAGGGACCGTCCTACCCACTAAAGCCCGCAGTATTCTTCCTCACCCTATAGCCGGGCCGAAGAATATCCAAAGATTATTCACGTAGGCTCAGCCCGGCCGGGGGCTTCCCACACTTTCGGGGTTCTCCTCGGGGAGGCAAGTTAGGCGGCTCCACCAGAGCTCCCTGAGGAGCTGACAAAAACCCAAGCCCGCATCGCACTGCTCTCGAGCGCTTCTCTGGAAGCAGAGAGGGTAGAGAGCGGTCGAGCGGGTGGGCTCTGAAGGCACATCCGGAACAAGGAGAGAGGTCTTCCCCCAAATGATCATCGGTGGACGGGGTCCCCGACATTCGTCTACCGGTGGACATAGCTGCGTGCATCGGCTAGTCTAATATACAATATAACTTATAAAAAAGCTATAGAGAGTCGAAAATCTGTACATCTAATATATTTGATAATTCTTTTCCAAGATTTTTTTTTACTGGACATTCTATGTAACTTCCATTACATCCGATACCGAAGCTAATTTTTTTTTGTATGTCGTTCTGTATCACGCCAAAACTGTAATTGGTGCCATTTAAATAATACTGACAGAATTTGAGATTATTATTGATCGGATTGATGCCGATATTCTGCGCGGTTTCTTTGGGAGGCACGATGAACAGCAAAATTATTTTTGTGTTGTATGATCAACGCATAGGTATTCCGATTAATTTCTGATGTAAGAAAGGAATTAAGTGCTTTATGAATTATTCCAAACAAGTTTAAATATTGTAGGTTTTGTTGTTCAAAAATTACAGTGATCTCAAATTCAGGGTGTAAAGTTGACCTATGTGAACTTGGCACCCTACTTGCGATAATGTAAAGTTGCTGTTCAAAATAAATACACGTGATATCTCACTACACCCCCCACCCCCCCTGGTGATGTTTCGTGATTTTTGTCAGACCCCCTCCCCCCCCTTTCGAGCCTCACGTGATTAATGGACGACCCCTTACCATAATGTAAAGACATTCTTCAAATTTATTTTCGCCGGAGCAAATAATTTGAGGGTATAGCATTTACGCGGGAATATTTGGTAAAATCTTTTCGAAGGATATTAAGAAAATGAATGTCTTTGAAGTTTGAAACAAAAAGTGTCGTTAACCTCATTTTCAATTGAATTGCCAATAGTATAGGGATAGTAATTACGGATAGGGATAAGTAAATTCAATCTTATAGAATTAATGAGAATGTCTCTGTCTATCATTAATTGAAAATCTTACTAATCTTAATCTTATTATAAAAAAAAAACTTAACTTATAACTGTGTTACTCTTTTCCGATTTAACGACTGAACGAATCTCTGTACCAAATGTCCCTCGAAATCGAAGCGAGTTCTACGCGGCCAGAGCCACGATCATCTGCTAATAATAAATGGATTATGATAAATAATTGACCCTCTCATATATGTAGAAATTTAGGTACAGCAATAAAAATAAATAAAACTGAGGATACCACGTAATAGTTAAAATTTCCAACTGAACTCGGAAAAAAAAATTACGAAATCGGAAAAGTCCGGTGGATTATCGGCTTTAGTTAAGTTTGTAGGCGAAAAGGAAAATTAAAGGATCCCATTGTTGACCGTTTATCAAATTCATTTTTACAGGAACTCGTTGAAATTAAATAGAAATTATAAAGGTCCCTACTTTCATTGTTTCATTTTCACACTATGCTAGCTACTCTGATATTATTCAACTTTTGCTGAAGTACCCACAAATAGTATGAAAACGAAGTTGTTAGCATTCCTTATTAGCATTTAGCTACGAGTAAATTTATGCCGGTCTAGTTGGCCAGATAGTTAATCGAGTTCTAACGCCTCTGTGTTCGAGCGGTCGGTCGCGAAGTGAGGAATACTTAGGTTAACGATGTCGTTGTCTGAGTTCACTTTGTTATTGGCTCTTAATTTAAAATTCCATTGATAAAAGGGAAATTTTAAAAGAAAAGTTGTTGGGGTGATTTTGAACTTTTGTATTGGGAATAAACACTTTAAATCGTTACAGTGCAACGCTTACCGACTCCACTAAACCGCCACCAATGTGTGAAGGTCAAAATGTAAGCGCCGCAAATTAAGGTACCGGCTCAGTCACCTCCAATAAAAAAAAATGCTAAAGAAATACACAGTATATTTTACAAGCTATCACTTCTGTCGGCACTTCCAGAGTGCCACTGGTTATTTATTTACTTTTTATTAATATAAAAACCCGGCCGCACCGCCGTTATCTGTATTACTAATATTATAAAGAGGAAAGATTTGTTTTTTTGTTTGTTTGTTTGTAACGAATAGGCTCCGGAACTACTGCGCCGATTTGAAAAATTCTTTCACACTTCAACATAGGCTATTTTTTAGTTCCCGTATTCCCACGAGAACGGGAATTACACAGGTGTGGTAAGCTGCGTGACGTCCGCTAGTATAGGTATATTTTGCTAAATGCCATCCCCGAGATATAATTTTTTACTGCACCAAGCATATTTCCTTTAGACAAAACCTCCGTGATCCTGAGTAAAATACTATTTTTCGCTATAAATCACATGAAATTATGGAATTCTGTAAATATAATTTTGCCAATTCTGTTACTTGTAAATATTTAATTACTCTCCAAGAAAACTTCCCTTATCTCGAACAACATTCATTTTACTTGAACATCAATCATTCTTATTTATTCCTTTCATCTATACATAAAATAAAACTGTAGAGGGTCGAGAGTCTGTACATGGAAGATATTTTGAAAACTTTAATTGTAGGGCATTCTCTAATCGATACTGAAGCCGAAAATATATCTAAAAATTTTCATGTCTGTCTGTCTGTCTGTATCCCGAATAAGTATCCCGCGGAAACTACTGAACCAATTTGAATGATACTTGGCACATTTTGAGCTTATTGTCCGAGGAAGGTTCTAGGATACTTTTAATCCCTATATTTTGCGCGGTTTCTGCGGGATGAAAGATAAAATGGTTTTTTGATTGTAACATCTCAACGCTTGGTCCGATTCGAAAAAAAATTCAGTGTCATAAAGGAAGTATTTTAAGAATTGTTTTATACAAGTTTAAATTTTGAGGGTTTTGTAGTTCAGGAATTAGAGACATCTCAACTTTCGCAAAACAAAGAATTAGGGTCCTTTGAACGTAAGGGTAAATCTAAACTGGCGCCTTGGCTTAATCATAAAAGAGCTTAATGATTAAGGGCATTGTAAAATGATTCAGTCCACGCCGGAGGCGTGTGCTGAATTGTTTTAGAATAGACTTAATCTTTAAACTCTTATATTATTAAGCAAACACGGCAGTTTTACACGCTCATAGACCTTATGTGACGTAAACGAAGTTGCGAAGGTCAGTTAGTTTTTAAATAATTACTAGCGGATGCTCGCGGTTTTGTACGTTCTAGTTTACACGGGCTGGTTTCCGCAACTCGACGTCATTGCGTCTATTTTGCGTGGGGGGTTGTAGTATGGCTACTGCCATCCCAGTTCCTCCAGGAAGTCTAGCAGACTCTTCACGTTGCCGACGACTTCCTGGAGTGATACGGTGTACCGAAGTGTTTAGCCCAGTTCCGGGCATTCCATAAGAATGTGACTGGCAGTTTCGTCCGTCTCCATACAGGCTCTGCAAAGGGGACTGTCTGTGACACCTAAATTAAAGAGAGTTTTGTTAAGTGGACTGTGACCTGTAACTATACCTGTTATCATACTTATTTTGGTCCTGTTGAGCTACAGAATTTTGCGAGAGAATCTGGTGTTGATTGTCGGCAGAGCCTCTAACGCTTGTCTGCATGTGTCTAGGCCGGTCCAGTAGTCCTGGTGATGGCTCCTTGTGTGCGGTTTTGTACGAGTGAAAATATTAGCAAGAGTCTCTCTCTCAATCTCTCTCCTATGGAAAGCAAACGATGTTGCTAATGACAGCTAGTTTATAATTTTGGTAGGATTTTATTTCGAGACATTGATTTGAAGGTACCTCGTTTTATTTCACTTTCAGCAATTTCCTTTCCAGCAATGGTTTGAATTTCATAAGAAGCCATAGAATAGACTGCCAGACTAAGGCAATTGTCGTTTAGGTTATTGTGTAGTAATGCTGGAAAGAGATGCTTTGTTTTCATATGTTACAGCAAAATTATAAATTCCATTAGATTGTAATCTACCTAGCGAAATTGTAAACTGTCGCCATAATGTGAACTAATATGTATTGACGGTTAATGCACGAAGGCGAGAGGGATATCAGTCGTTTAGATCCCATAGCACAAGCTTATACACATTAGCTTAATTTGGGCTGAATGATGTTATGTGAGAATGTCCACAAATATTATTTTTTTATTTCTTTCTAATTTTTTTTCAGTTGCTTTAAAATCTAAAGCATTATTTTTCGTTAGATTGTAAAGCAACGGAAAAAATATACTATAAAAGCTCTACAGTTAATAAGCAAGGTAGATTCAAATTTTATGGTTTTTACACGGTATCATACACAACAAGTAATAAAACACTAATGGTAGGACATAATTTTTACGATCCATTAACTGGCGGTGTTTGTCTTAAATAATGAATTCAGTGAGGCTCATAAAAGTGAATTTATTTGAGTAATAATTTTATATAGCAGTTCTAGAGTAAAGTATACCTAGACCGCAGTTTTGCTTGAGTTTTCATTATAAAGTAACTATGTAAGTACGAAATGGTAAAAGTATTTTAACATCGGTTTTGTTACGAAGACTTTGCCAAAGTACAAAGTAACAAAATAAATTAGCCTTATTTATAACTAGAAGATGCTCGCGGCTTCGTCCGCGTGGAATTTGGTACCCGTTCCCGCTTGCCGTGGGAACATATTCCCGGTATGAAAAGTGCCTATCTGTTATTCCGGAATATAAGTTATCTCTGTACCAAAAATCAGCCTAAACCGTTCAGCCGTTCGAGCGTGATTGAGTAACAAACATCTAAACATCTTCACAAACTTTCACATTTATAATTTTAGTAGGAAGTAGGATAGGATGCACATACTACATATAGTTGCGCTATTTTCCCAGAAGGTCTAGGCAAAAGCATAATATCCGTCTATATTTTAACAGTTTTATGTCCCAAGTAATTGGCGGTGAATCTGTTGCCGTTTCAAATTGGACAAGGATATATTTAAATACTACCACTTGTACTGTTCCATTCCTGCCTCTACCCAGTAGTTGAAATCTTGCTGAACTTTTTCTACGGTGTCAGTGATCAGAAAAACGTCATCTGCATACAGGATGTTCCAAGGCAATGGTTTTTGACTGTGTTTTGTTAGATGGTCCATTGTAGTGTTGAAAAGTAGCGGACTAAGTGTGGACCCTTGGTGAACCCCAACTTTGATTTCAAAGGTGCTGCCTCTACCTGCCGGGCTAATGACTTGAGTGGTAACTGCTTTGTACATGTCCCGTATGAGACCAATATAGTACTCTGGTACCAACTGCTGTCTGAGTGCTTCCCACATTAGGTCGCGCGGGACATGATCAAATGCCTTTTCTAGGTCTATGAAAACCATGTGTAGGTTGGTCTTGTTGGTTTTGGCCTTTTCTAGCAAGATTCGAACAGTCTGTATTGCGTCTGAGGTGCTCTTTTCTGCCACAAATCCACACTGGTTTGGGGTTAGTGTTATAATTTGTTTCAGTCTGTTATTTATGATACGTTCCCAAATTTTAAGTGTGTGTGACATCAGTTTTACGGCTCTGTAATTCCCGCAATCTCTAACATCTCCCTTCCCTTTGTAGAAAGGTATTAGGAAACTGTTTCGCCAAGAGTCTGGTATAGGCTGCCCCTGTATTAATTTACTGAAGAACTTTTACAGCCAAACTATTCCGTGGTTTTTCAGAGATTTCCACACCTCTGTTGGTATTTCATCTGGTCCTGGTGCTTTATGCTTTAGTATTAAGGTATGTATCTATGAGCCGTAGAGTAAGTTAATAACATCTGTAACTGTCTCTAATGTTGCTTGAAAATAAAGATTTATTATTATTATTATACTCTTTATTGCTCTAAATAACTTATATAATACATTTTTAAATATGAAACTATAAAAAGAAATACATTTAAAAATATAAAATATAGTATCCCACCGGCAGCGGGTACAGGGACCAAGCTACCGGTGGTCAGGGCTCCAGAGAGAGGAACCTCCGCACAATGCGTGCCGTGTCCAGTAACACTGCTTTTTGCATCACGCCCTTGATCCAGCTGCCCAACGCGAGCCTCTGAAGATGTTGGTCGAGGCTCTTAGCTATAAGACCATTAGCGGAAACGACTATTGGAACAATGATTGTCGCATCGACCTCCCACATGTCGACAATCTCGCGAGCTAAGTCCACATATTTTATTTTTTTGTCGCTCTCAGCTTTCATGAGATTCTCGTCATGGGGGATTGTGATATCAACAATCATTGCTCGCCGCTCAGATCGATCTATTACCACAATATCAGGCTTGTTGGCTACAACAGTCCTGTCTGTGATAATAGAACGATCCCAGTACAATGTGATATGACCATTTTCAAGAACTGGCTCAGCTACATACCTGTAATATGGAACCTCGATATCCACCAGGTTATACTTCAGAGCAAGTTGCTGATGGATTATCCTGGCTACTAGGTTGTGCCTGTGCAAGTACTCGCCGTTAGCAAGACGAGAACAACCAGAAATAATATGCCTGAGGGACTCGCCAGGAAGATGACACGCTCGACATACATCGATTGTACCATCCCTCAGTATATATTTCCGGTAGTTGTTCGTCATGATAACTTCATCTGCAATTGCACAGACAAAACCCTCGGTCTCCCCAAAGAGATCACCGAACCGTAGCCAGGCCACAGAGGCTATAAGGTCTACATGAGATCCATGTAGAGCCTTATAAAACCTACCGTGGAGCTCCTTGCCCTTCCATATCTCCTGCCGGTCATCGACACCCAGTATTACAGGTTTCCGCCAGTTCTCTTTAGCCAAGGCAAGCGAGGTGAGTCCAGTATCCACTTTGACAACATCCCGATGCACATCCGCATTCTTGTGGAGAAAGTATTCTCTAAGGTTGTACACCTCGCGGTTATGTAGGGTTTTGGCATTCAGGAAGCCTCGGCCGCCACATTTCCGCGGGATGTACATCCTCATCACCGATGAACGCGGATGATGCATTCGATATGATGTCAAAAGTGTACGAACTCTCCTGTCTAAGGCGTCTAGTTCAGTTTGAGTCCACTTGAGTATCCCAAAGGAGTACATCAAGAGTGGCATGACCCAGCCATTATAAGCACGCACCTTGTTGCCGCCTGATAAAAGACTATTTAATACTTTTCTCAGGCGACCCAGGAAACGTTCTCGCAACGACTGTTTCATGTCAGCTTCATTGATGCCCAACGCTTGTGACATACCCAAGTACTTATAGGTGTCAGATACGAGGAGTGATGTCAGATGAATGGAATCAGAAAGCTGAATACCTTCCGATTCCACTATCCGTCCTCGCTTAACATGCATAACTGCACATTTATCCACACCAAATTCCATTCTGATTGAATTACTGAAGTTCTCAGTTACAAGAGTAAATCAATCAAATGAGAATTTGTGGTAGCAAATAGCTTTAAGTCATCCATGAAAAGTAAGTGAGATATAACCTGACCTCCTCCCCGTAATCTGTAACCTAGCCCTGAACTCTCTAGTAAAGTACTAAGAGGGTTTAGGGCTAAGCAAAACCATAGAGGACTCAAACTGTCACCTTGAAAGATGCCCCGCTTAATCCTAATCGGCTCATCGTCACCGCAGAACTCCCCACATCCTGGATAGGTAAGAAGGGTCCTCCATTGCCTCATACATGACTGTAAAAAGGTGCATAGAGTTGTATCAACTTTATACAACTCCAGCACACAAGTATGAGGCACAGAATCGAACGCCTTCTTATAATCTATCCAGCATGTTGACAGATTCTTACGGTTATGACGTACTTGTTGGCTAATAGTCATATCAATGAGGAGAAGCTCCTTAGTACCCCGAGCCCCAATTCTACATCCATTTTGAGAGCCACTCATAATTTTATTCACACTAATATGTTTACTTATTTTAGCTCTCAAAATGGATGTCAGAAGTTTATAGATTGACGGCAGACACGTGATTGGTCTAGAGTTGCTGGGATTCGAAGTACTTCCAGATTTATGGAGCAGATGAGTCACACCAGTTGTCATAAAAATTGGCAACGATCCAGATTCGAGAGCAGATTGGAAATGAGATGCCAATCGAGCATGTGAACTGCGTAGCCATTTTAGCCAAAAATTGTGCAGTCCATCCGGCCCTGGAGATTTCCAATTAGATAACGGACGGACTGCACTAGCTATATCAGAACTGTCAATGATGACCTTTTCCATGTCTGATACATTCTCACATGCCCGCTTGACATCACACATCCAATCACCCTCGGTGTGACTAACGGGTACCGACCAGATACTTTCCCAAAATGTATTTGTTTCATCAGCATCCGGTAGATGTCCGTCACTCACACCTTGATCAGATTGTTCCCAATTTCTATAAACCCATCTCTGGTCTCTTTGGAATCTGCGATTGATAGTAAATCGGTCTACGCGTTTTTTGAACCTACGAATCCGATGTGCCCATGCATAAACTTTTTGCTTTAGGAAGTCAATGCGCTCTGTGACCCGATTCACATAATCATTGGAACTAACTCCAGTTCCTGAAAATGCACGGTTCACAAAGCGCATCACCTTCGGCCGAGTATTCCCGGATCTAAAGCATGATAACTTGCTGATGAGTACTCTTGTCTCAGCGATACGTCGTTCAATCCTACGCTGCCACCCCGGCACAGTAGGTTTTGTCGGTCGTGTATCATGGTTTTCCGCCAAAGGTTGAACACCTGCTACACGACATGTTGCCATAGCAGCGCAGTACAGGATTGAATGAGTATCACTAAGAGTTTCACTATTTTCTAAATACATAGATAATAGTGAATCAACAGTACTCACCAGTGCCAAGTTCTTTCTATGCATGGGCAATCGAGGTAGACGTGGCCTAATATTAATGGGCGCATTCCGATATTCCCCAATCGCACACTCCAAAGCCACCAGTATCTCCTCATTGTACCTAGTATCTGTTGATATAACCATGTCATCTACTACTGTATTTTGACTAACCACAACATTAATTGGGATACTTGCTTCTTTCCGTAGCGGCGGATTGTAGATAACATGGTCATTCCGTAGATACTCTAAGCGTAGTCTTTCAAGTACGTTACTATCCAACATACGATTACGTTGAATAGCACGTACTTGATCCGATAATCTTTGAGCGGAAACGTCGACAGCTGGTTCAAGTTCACGAAACAAGTGCAGCATACGGTCACGATACGCAGTGCGAATAGTTCCCCCCTCTGTTGCCGCATAATATGCCCACATGTTCTCATTAATAGTATTAGTCCATCGCATGCGGTGCACATTACCACCGGAAGCGGGGGCCCTGTTCGAGGCCGGTGGGCCTCGGGGTCCCAAGCGAGACGGTGGCCGGCCTCTCCCCGGCCGACGTACAGGCGTTGGCGACGTCGGCGGAGAGAAATACTCATCACTCGATGTTGAGCTCGACGCCTCTACGTTTGGTGTATTTTCGCGAAGAAGAGAGGCGGAGCGGAGTGATGAGTCCGGAGATGTTGGCTGTGCTCGTTGTGTCCTGGCTCTGGTCAACATTTTCACAATTTATGTATGTACATGAATAATATTTTGCATTATTCATGCCGTGTCAAATGACATTTGTCAAACACTTCTTGATGAGATCTTCTGTAAAAGGTTTTAAACATTTTTCGTCGGAATTTATGCATTTTTAGTATCATAAATATTATTATTTCCTTTTATTATTATTTCCTTTATTAACATTTAATACACATATTTGATACATTTTAAATTTATACAAAATAAAAATCTATTTAAAAATATATAAAACAGCAACCCACCGGCACCGGATACAGGGACCAAGATACCGGTGGTTAGGACTCCAGAGACAGAAACCTCCTGACAATACGTGCCGTATCGAGGAGTACTGCTTTCTGCATCTGGCCCTTGACCCAGCTACCTAACGAGAGCCTCTTAAGATGTTGGTCGAGGCTCTTGGCTATAAGTCCGTTTACTGAGACAACTATCGGGACAATGATTGCCGAGTCCACCTCCCACATGTCGACAATCTCGCGAGCTAAGTCCAAATATTTAATTTCCTTATCTTTTTCAGCTTTCACGAGATTGCCATCATGAGGGATTGTGATATCGACAATCATTACCTTGCGCTCGGACCTGTCTATCACCACTATATCAGGTTTGTTTGCAACAACAGTCCTGTCTGTGATGATAGACCGGTCCCAGTACAATGTGATAGGACCATCTTCAAGAACTGGCTCAGCAACATACTTATAGTACGGAATCTCTGCGTCCACCAGATGGTATTTCAGAGCAAGCTGTTGGTGAATAATCCTGGCTACTTGATTGTGCCTGTGCAAGTACTCGCTGTTGGCAAGACGAGGACAACCGGAAACTATATGTCTGAGGGACTCACCTGGTTGGTGACACGCTCGACAAATATCGATCGTGCCGTCCCTCATAATATACCTCCTATAGTTGTTCGTCTTGACAACTTCATCTGCAATTGCACAGACAAAACCTTCGGTTTCTCCGAAGAGATCGCCGAAACGTAACCAGGCCACGGAAGCTATAAAGTCCACATCAGACCCATGTAAGGCCTGATAGAACCTACCGTGAAGCTCTTTACTCTGCCATACCCTCTGACGGTCACCGAGGCTAAGCACTGTATGCCTGCGCCAGTTCTCTTTAGCCAAACCAAGTGGGGTGAGACCAGCGTCCACCGCAACTACATCACGATGCATATCCACATTCATATCAAGAAAATACTGTCTAAGGCTGTACACCTCGCGGTTATGAAGGGTTTTAGCGTTTAAAAAGCCTCGTCCTCCACATCTTCGTGGGATGTACAGCCTCATCAGAGATGAACGTGGATGATGCATACGGTATGCCGTTAACAATGTACGTACTCTCCGGTCCAAAGCTTCCAATTCGGTTTGAGTCCACTTGAGTATACCAAAGGAGTACATCAGAAGTGGCATGACCCATCCATTATAAGCGCGCACCTTGCTGCCACCTGACAAAAGACTATTTAGTACTTTTTTCAGGCGACCAAAGAAACGCTCTCGTAATGAATGTTTCATGTCAGCTTCATTGATGCATAAAGCCTGCGATGTACCCAAGTACTTATCGGTATCAGTTACGAGGAGTGACGTCAGATGAATAGAATCAGAGAGCTGAATACCATCTGATTCCACTATCTTCCCTCGCTTGATATGCATGACTGCACATTTGTCCACACCAAACTCCATTTTGATAGAATTACTAAAGTTTTCAGTAACCTTTAGTAAATCTATCAATTGTGAGTTCGTTGTGGCAAACAGCTTCAAATCATCCATATAAAGTAGGTGAGATATTACCTGACCTCCTCTTCGCAACTTATAACCTAGCCCTGAACCCTCAAGTAGAGTACTTAAAGGGTTCAGTGCTAGACAAAACCAAAGAGGACTCAAACCGTCACCTTGGAATATTCCCCGCTCGATTTTTACAGGTTCACCATCACCGCATGTCCTTCGATATCCTGGATAGCTAAGAAAAGTTCTCCATTGACTCATGCATGACTTTAAAAAGGTACATAGAGTTGCATCGACTTTATACAACTCCAACACCCTCAAAAGCCATGAATGAGGAACGGAATCGAACGCTTTCTTATAATCTATCCAACATACGGAAAGATCTTTACGGTTGCGGCGAACCTGTTGGCTGATGGCCATATCAATGAGGAGGAGTTCTTTAGTACCTCGACCACCACTTCTACATCCATTCTGAGAGGCACTTATTACCGTATTAAAGCTAATATGCTTGGCAATTTTGTCTCTCAAAATGGATGTGAGAAGCTTATAGACTGATGGTAAGCAAGTGATCGGCCTATAATTGCTGGGGTTCGAGGTACTTCCTGTCTTATGAAGCAGGTGAGTAACTCCTGTTGTCATAAAAATTGGCAGCGAGCCAGAGTCAATAGCTGCCTGGAACTGAGATGCCAAAAAAGCATGTGAACTACGGAACCATTTCATCCAAAAGTTTTGCAGTCCGTCCGCTCCTGGAGCTTTCCAATTTGATAACGAACGGACTGCAAAACTTATTATTATTATTATTATTATTTATTGTTTTTCATTTGCTGTACTGCCCTTTTGATCTCTTCTGGAGAAACCTCTGCAGGGGGGCCCAATACTGTTTCCAGCCTACGGTGCTCGTTGTTTCTAGGATGGGAGACATTTAGTAGATGTTTGTAGTACTCCGTCCACCTGTCCTTTATGTCCGCATCATCTGTCAACAGCTTACCATTTTTGTCTGTTATGTATTTTACACTTGCTATATCTTTCGTGTTGTTATGGCGTGCTTTAGCTATTTTATGTATTTCTGACTCTGTTCCGGCGGACTCCAGTCTGCTATAGAAGTCTGAGTTTGCCTCAGCCATTGCCACCGCAACCTGTTTCCTGGTATGCTTTTTAGTTGCCTTATAGTTTTCGAAATCACTCGTGTCACCGGTTGACTGCCACACTTTGAAAGCATCCTTTTTTGCGGTAACCGCAGTTTTGACTGTTTGGTTCCACCATTCTGTTTCTTTATTGGGTCCTCTTTTACTTCTTGTTCGGCCTAGGCGTATTTCAGCCTTGCTTATACAAATTTTTTCAAAGTTTCGTTCGTCGTCATATCTGTAGTATCCATGGAACTTAGGTTTTCAGCAAGTTCCATTGTGAACAGTTTTCCCGGTGAATCTCTTAATGATCTCCATTTGATTTTCGGTATCAACCTTCTGTTTGTTTTAATAGGTTTTGGAAGTTTATATACAGCAACCAATAACCTGTGCTGAGTCGTGAGCGATTCCCCCGGTATGACCTTACAGTCCCTGTAGAGTCCCAAATGTTTTCGCCTTGCAAGGATAAAATCTATTTGTGTTGCGTTTCCTCCGCTTTTATAGGTGATTTTGTGGATGTCTTTCTTTTAATCGTCTCACCTTCTCTATTTCGTGAGCCATAGCTAAATCCTCCATGCCATCTTACCTCGTTTGTGTTATTTTCTCCTATATGGCCATTCAGATCTCCACCTAGATGTATTGTTTCTTCTTGTGGGATACTTTGCAATAAATTTTGAAGGTCCTCCCAGAAGTCTTCCTTCTCACCAGACGTAGCACCTGTTTGCGGTGCATAGGCAGATATAATATTTAAACATGGTTGTTTTTCAAGGGCTAGTTTTACTGATATTAGCCTATCACTTACCCGGTCTGTCTTTATCAGTCTTTGCGTTAGGTTTTCAGACAAAACGATTCCGACGCCATTTCTGTCGGTGGTGGTTCCGTTATAGATGAGCTTGTACCCATTGCCTATTTGTCTTGATTTCGCACCCTTCCACTTGGTCTCCTGCACACAGTATGCATCCAATTTCCTTCTTTTCAGAACATTGCTAAGTTCGGTGCTTTTACCTGTCATGGTCCCAATGTTCCAAGTTGCCAGGCGCAAAACTGTGCTTTTGCAGCTTCGACCGTCGCTTACGGGGTACGCCCTAGAGTTTATATTGCCCCGACCGTCGCTTAAGGGGGACGCCCTAGTATTTGTGCTCATTTTCTTATATTTTTCTCTCATATTAGGACAAGGAAATTTTAATGGCAAGGAAAGTTTTACGGCCGGTTGCCACCTGACGCCAAGGCACTAATCCATCTTACTAGGACTATGAGCGCTGCCGTTGGGCCTCTAGGACCTCTTCCGCCACCAGCTCTTTGTACACCATCGTGCCTGATGGTGTAACTCCAACACGACCCTTATGACACCCCAATATGTGAGGTTGGCTCACTGTTGGGTACGCCTCTTCCGCCTGATCCGCCGTACCAATGGACTCCATCTCCGCCTTCACAGCCGTTGAGGTCTTCACCCGTAACCCTGGGCAAGGGTTCCACGTTATACTCCGTGGCACTGGGTCCCTATCTGAACTTTGCCACCAGACCACTCCGGCCTACTAGAGTGGGTGGTGCCCATCCCCGCGGCGTGGACGCGCCAGACAGGTTTTACTTCAGTGGAGGATAGAAGAAGGTGTCTCTATCCCCCCTGAAGCCGGGTTAAATGGTCTCGTATGATGCCGAAAACAAAACCTGCCGAAACCAAAAGCCACATTTATCGAACCACATTGCACAAAATAAAACTCTTCTCCAGCGATATATTTCTGGAGGAAATTTCAAGTTGAACAACGCGAGTGTGTTGAAAGTTTTACGATGCTGCCAAATTGTAGAGACAACTTTTTGAAATGCCCTCGTACATCCACGAGATTCCACCCGTACGGTACTAGTTCCGTAGTTTAGTGAAAGACGAGTGTAGTACTAGTTTCTCTCGATATCAGTTCTAGTGGTTGGTCCAACTCTAACTTTGTGATATAGCACTTCTCGTAGTATTGAAGAATAAGAAAAATTTCCTTTCATGGATTTGTTTTTCGAAGTCCAGTGCATGATAGAAAAAGACGGATTAAAAACATCATGCACTTTTTAACCTTACTTTGTGCTTTCCTTTCACCCAAAAGTTTGCTGGGAGAAAACTCAGTGTTAAGTTAAGCTCGCCTTTGTACATCATTGTTCCTAGTTATTAATGTTGATGTTTAAGTGTGCAATAAAGAATTAAAACTAAGCTAAAATTTTTAACATTCTGTACCCAAAGGGTATTATTACTGAGATGCCTCGCACCTTTTGTCTGTTGTCTTATGAACCGTGACAGCTAGAAAGTTAAAATTTTAACTGGTGATTGAATTTCTTTATCCGCTGTAACATTAAATACTAATAGAGAACAAAAAATTAAGTTGACCGTGGCCCTACTTACATTACGGCTGTGTATGGGAAATACAACAAACGTAATTCTGTGCAATTTATTTGGTTTAGTCAGAAAAAAAAACCTTCAAAGAAGAAATCAGTACTCTCTGGACACGTTTCTTTGAGCCTGATGAATAAATATACCTTCCTCTCTCTTTTTCTTTGTCATATGACAAGTGGTGAAACGAAGTTGCGGAGGGAAGTAAGCCTATACTTAATACTAATATTAAAAAATCATTGTTTGTTTGCATCAAACGAAGCTACACTCTTTGCGGAGAACATAGGCTATATTTTATTCCCGTATTCCCACGGGAACGGGAATTACGCGGGTCAAAGCGTGAAACCCGCCAGTATTTATGTAATAATCAGCATACTACTTCAAACCAAATTGTACGTATACCACGAACGGCGCTCAAACACAGAATAAATAATAGTGCCTACTACGTACTCAAATCTTAAAATGATTTCCATGTTTGCTATGCAAATCAAATGGGTTATAATTAATGTGTTCCGTAAACTACGAATGCGTAGAAACTGTGTTCCCATATTTTGGTAAACATTAACTAATTAATATTAGCTTTCAGAAGTTTGTTAATTTCAAGGAGTATTGCTTAACTTGTGATAACATCAATAAACAAATTTGAGATATTTAACTTAAGAATTTGACTGACTTGAAAGCGTAATGTTAGTGTATTTGACTGCCGTGCTGAGGTCCCGGGTTCGACTCTCTGGTATGTAAAATATATTTGTGTCCTCCGAAAATGTTTTTTTCGAAGTAGGTATGTTGGTTTTAGATATATTATGTAACCAGCTGTTCCCCGCGACTTCGACCGCGTAGAAGTCGATATCGCATAAGAGTCGTTATATCGTAAAATCATAACCCTCCTTTTGCACAGTCGGTTAAAAAGTAGCCCAGGGCCTCGAACTATCCCTATACCAAATTTCATCTCAATCGCTCCAGCCGTTTAGGCGTTAAAGCGTAACAGACAGACAGACAGACAGAGTTACTTTCGCATTTATAATATTAGTTGGGATTCTGAATTAGAAATACTGAATGTTTATCTCTTATCTAAACCCTCAGCAAAGAAGAAAAGAGCACAAGCTTTATATTATTTTAGGCTTAATGTGTAGCATTAAGCTGACGCTGTGAAAAAAAATGTCTCACAACAAGTGGTTTGATTTAAGTTTTAGCAGGGCGGAAACTCTAGCTTGAATGTGTGCGTGTGATCAATAAAATGTAAGCAAATTGTCCGTCAACGCGCACGTCAAATCTACTGACAGTTGTGGCGCGACAGGGAGTTGCCGATCTGTATATTATCTTTGGTTTTAGTACGAAATCAATAAGATAAGGTGTTAGGGTGTGAGACTTACTATAATTCAAAGTTATGTACCCACTTGCTTACCAAATTCAATGTTAACATGTTCACTCCGTCAAATTTACACAATTAATTTACGCACATTACACAAACAAGCAATTAGAATCTAAACCTTAATGAAAATACCGATTCACAATTAGAACTCGAAAGTAGGTCAAAAAGTTTGCCAAAACTCGTAAGTTCGTAACAGTAAAAGCTTATAAGCTATATTATATTAGAAATCGTATTTACGTTGTGCTGGCAGTGTGATATGGACTTTGTGTCAGCAAAGAAAATAAGTATTATAATATTGAGCCGTCCTATAAGGATGGTTAGTTCTTTTGAGGAGATCTTTTAAATATTTTGATTTAGTTTTGTATAGTTACACAAATTAGACTCATACAACTTCATAAAAATATGAAAGAACTAGCTGACCCCGCAACTTCGTTTACGTCACATAAGGAGTATGAAAGGATAGGTATTTCTTCATCAGACTCATCAAGCAGCGTGTGAAACTTCCCTGTTTGCTTAATCATAAAAGAGCTTAAAGATTAAGTCTATTTTAAAACAACTCTCTCTTCGTCTTAATCATTAAGCTCTTTTATGATTAAGCCAACACGCCAGTTTAGATTTGCACTCACATTCAAAGAAACCCCTACAATTAAAAATTTCAAAATATCTGATTCTTAAAAGTGTTAGGTATAACTTGTTTATTCATAAACCGATCGACATGAAATAAACGCAAAATGTTAACACAACAACCGTACAGACAAACAGATATACAGACATACAGACAAACAGACAAAAAATCAAAAAATCATGGTTTTGGGTTCTATTGCGTTCATAAAGCCCCCCTATAATATTTTTTTCTTATTTATCTTCTATGTACAGACAGCGACCTGTTACGATTTTATTATATGTATTGATTTCTGATAACAAATTCAATGCTTATTTCTGAAGTCACGTGACTATCTCGTTTTATCCAGTATCACTGTGACATTCACTCACACTGAGGCTAGATGTCACACTCACATCATTGGGTAGCCAACTTGAGGGCCTCGTCAAGAGCCCTGAGAACTTTGAGAGCAGCCCTCAAATCACTAAATGAAATGCTTTTAATTAGGCAAGTGGTGGTGGTTGTTGCCATTCGAAAATATGCATTCGGACATTGAAAAATTAGTTTAAAGAATGGTTGTTATTTTGATTTATGATGTCTAGACAGGATAATCTACGAGACGCAGAGTATATATTTTGTAGATTTTATATCTATTAAATTATAAAATAGATACCAATCAGTTGTTTATTTATTTTTTGCCATATTATGTACCTATGACAGGAGACCTGTAGAAATTGTTTTCAATTTAAGCGCAGTAATTAAATACGTGTGCGCAGTTCTGACAGACAGAGATAATGACAAAGGAACTCGAAGTACCTACTACACAAACCACTTTCTTTTCTCGTGTACAAAATCATTCAATGACAAAGGAACTCGAAGTACCTACTACACAAACCACTTTCTTTTCTCGTGTACAAAATCATTCATGGATGCACTGCCTACGGTCGGGAGCCCCGGGTAAGCCCTCGGAAGAAGGTTCAAGGATTCCCCATAGACTTCGGCTACCACCGCGGCCTCTCCAAGAGATTTTACCTACTTATCTGTCGTCTTTGGGGGTCGGTTTAGGACTACACAAACCTTAAAATTTATGTTCAACACAAAATGTATAGAAAAGTATAGATTTACTGTAATAGAAACTATTTCATTATGATAACTTAGTATATTCCTTACTTTAATTATACCAGGGACAAATTTGAAGTAGGTACATGCAAATCTCATCAAATCAGTAATATACCTGACCTGACTGTTATACCGGGCCCTTTAAGGGTTTTAGTTTCGACGAAGGCTGTGTATTACAAATTCATCACACGAAATTGTGATACATACCATAGTAGCATTGCCTATTTGAATTAGATTTGTAGACGTGCGACTAATCGCGTCGATTTGTCGCTTTAGATTATAATTCACGTTTCTATACTTTGTGTTATTTATGTAGCCTTTGAGCATCTAATCAGTGAATACTTCTAGAGCTTCATTGGATTGGGGTAGGTTATCAGAGCTGCTAACTTACCCAAAGTTGAAAGCATACTGACTACAATTTCACAGGGCTTATCTGCGAACTCTAAGAAGCAAAAAATAAATTTACTTAACTAAATAAAAACTGCTCGTAATTATGACATCGATATTTCTATAATATTTCGATACTAACTCTCCCTAGTCACTCAATCACGGCGCACAACAGCCATGTGTTAAGTACTTCAACTCATTGTGACAGAGGAATAACGAAATGTGACAAGGAAAGGAGAAATAGGACGCGTAATAGGCACTCTCCCTTCAAATTGTTAGTGATGTGTAATATTCCGTTTTACAACGTAACATTAAGTAAAACGTGTTTCGTGTGCGAGGCATCTTTTATTAGTTTTACGATGGTTTCCGCTGAAGTAACACCTGATACCATTAGTCTCTTTCTTTAGTAATGACAATAATCTATTAACACACCTATTAAAATGTAATGATGGAGTTCCTTGAATGTAATGTCATTATTTATGTTTGATCTACGGCATATTTCTTCCTGAAATAAACTGTATTTGCTGCTAACTGTATTTCCATACAAAGATTGCGCGGGATGATAACTTTAACCGACAAGGCCGCCTACTTGATTTATCAGGTTGTGTTCTTTTATTGATGCGCCATTAGACATATTTTATTTTTGCTGGACGGTCACTAAAATAGAACTTACAGAATAGTGAAGAATTTCGGCTGAAAGAAAGAAAGAAGAGAAAGAAAATAGTTTATTTTGCAACAATACAGACACAATATTAAGTACAACAAATTTTATAATATGATTATGTGTAGTAGGTACCTTATCTTAAATTAAATCTAGTCATTACAAAATTGTTGTTTATTCTCAGTATTATAGAAAAAAAATAAAATAAAAAAAAATGCTTTAAAAAAATTAAACTTGTTTCGGTACAGTTATTGCAGCTCAATTGGTTAGAGTATATTGTGTTGAGTTGCGAGTTTAAGTCCCGTCGGAACAACGTTGTCTTTTTTCACTGAATACTATAATTTTATGGAGGAGATGTTACTCTCACACAGTGGGGCGAATCTTTGCAAGAATTGCCCGATTCAAAAGATCGTTTCTCTGTCGTACCATAAACAGCTGGCACACCTATAGCTTGCGAGGCACTTCATATAGGGCGGCCAAATTGCGGACTACTATCAGAAGCCTTACTGACTGTGAGAGTGGCCCCCAATTGCTAGATGTCGTCATAGTTTTCCGTCAGTTGGGCGACATCAGTTTGGAGAGCCAATCGATAATTGATAATAAATCCTTAAAATTGCAATATTTTGTCGCACGTTTACAGAAACGGTTTCGGAGTATCTGATACATACTACAGATAGTGTTTGTTTGTTTGCATTAAAGTTGGGAAGCATTATTGGCGTCCTGTGAATCCGTAATGAGCTTCAATGTTTGTACACGGACTGCTTCGACGTAGGTTTACCTATTTGTGTTTTCAAGTAACGCTTGCACGTTTACTTGCTCTTTTGAAGACGTGACCGATATGGAACTACTACTTAGATGAAATGTTGTTTTGCCAGTTTAATGACCACTTTTGTTACTTTTATTAGTATTAAGTAAGGGGTTAACCTTTCCACGTGCGGAGCAGGTAATAACTGGTGTTCTAGTACAAGCCAGTGAATTCGCGAGCAGCTTGTGAACTAGCTGTGAATCATCGAGGGTTTTACAATCTGCTTCGAGTCGTTGGTTTACTCTCTACAAAAAGAAACGTATGTCTTAAGCGCTCATTTTTTAGGGTTCCGTAGCCAAATGGCAAAATCGGAACCCTTATAGATTCATTTTGAAAAACTTCACTTGTACTGTTCCACAACATTTATTATTGTAATACCTAACCGGTTTCACCTTTCGTCATTCTCAAAGGCTATTTACTTATTTAGATCATAATTACACTTCGAACGCATTAACACTTAGTAGAAGTTAATGCGTAGCAAGTTCCATCAAGTGCCATCAATCAACAGTATCAATAACCTTATAGATTTGTCATGTCTGTCTGTCTGTCCGTCCGTATGCCACAGCCACTTTTCTCAGACACTATGAGGCCAATGCTATTGAAACTTGGAAGGTCGATGTATTCTGTGAACCGCATTAAGATTTTTATACAAAATTAGAAAAAAAGCAGTAAATTTTGGGGGTCCCCATACTCAGAACTGAAACCAAATTTTTTTTTCATCAAACCCATATCGCCGTCCCCGGGGAATAAAATGATAACTGCCAGTATCTTGATTTTAATGTTATGTCATTTTTGAGATCTTTGAGTGTTAATACATCCACTTAATTTTTTTTGTAATTTTTTTACAGTTATTTACAGAGTTACAAAAAATTACAATAGTATTCGAATATTTAAGACAGGCCTAAAAGAACGGGAATAAATGGATAATATAATATTATCAAAACGTATCCTCACTTGTTATTATGACAAATAGTAATATAATCATATTCTCGTAAAACAACATTCAACTTAATATGATAAATGCATGTTAACATTTTATTCTCGTTCAAAACCGTCCACTGGCTTCGTATAAAGGCATTAAATCAAACGATTTATGAAGTTCAAATCGATAACACACAGTTAAAACATAGAGTAGTGTACACTCCTGATCAGATGTACACAATCATTATGAACGCGAAGGTGCATGGAAATAAAAATGACGTTAAACAGATGATGCAAACAGAGTTTTATAATATGAAGGCATTAATAGACAATAAGAACTGGATAAAAGATGATGAGGGGCAAAAGATATTATGGACTCAAATCATGGAAGTAAATGTCTCACAGTCATATCCATAAATTTTGAGATACAAGTACAACGTTTTTTTATCACAACTAGAGTGGCAGATAAGTCCTTCTAAGTCCCCTTTAGAAGAACTACCATACTATAGGCGTTTGGGAAAACCGAGACAGGGAGATCATTCCACAACCTAAGCGTACGCGGAAGAAAGCCTCTATCGGATCTCACCGTGCTCGAGCGCTCAGGACGCAACGTGTGAGGATGAACACCCTGTCTGTGGCGAGCGGTGCGATGATGGAATGTAGCCGTAGGCATCATATCAAACAATTCTTCAGAGCACAAACCGTTGTACAGGCGGTAGAACACACACGAAGAGGCAAAGTCTCTCCTGTCACTAAGAGGTTCCACACCACCTGCAAGTATGGGATCGTTCACAACTCTCATATCTCGCCTTTCCACCGAGTCAAATGGACGAAGCTGGTATTCAGGTGCCCCCGCCCAAAGGTTACAGCAGTACTCCAAATGCGGACGCACTTGTGACTTACAGAGAAGCAGTGCTTGCGCCACAGTTAAGTACCACCGTGCCCTGCTGAGCACTACGAGCTTCTTGGACGCCAGCTTGGCCTTGCCCTCCAAGTGACTGCAGAACTGCACGTTACTGGAGATGTCAACAGCAAGGATCCCTATACTTTCAGAGATGGTGTGAGACGTGTCCTGATATTGCGCCGCCACAGTAAATGGGTTTTATTTGCGGTGAATACACAAACTTGTGCCTTGGTAGGGTTGAATTGGACAAGATTTTGTCCACCTCAATCGAACACTCTGAGAGTAGCCTCGACTTCAGACACAAGTTGTTCACGACTTTCTTCCACTGCAACCCGAGAGATACCGGGACGGCCCGTGTAATAAATGTCACCCGTACTGTCGTCCGCATAACAATGAATGCCGTCAATAGACAACATGTCATTAATAGGCAGCAGAAACAAAGTAGGGGACAACACTGAGCTTTGTGGTACTCCAGCGTTTATGACCATGCAGTCAGAGCAGCTGCCGTCAACGACGGCTCTGATGCTTCTACCGGCCAAAAAGCTGGACACCCATCCGCATAAACTCTCGGGCCGTCCATAGGAGGGCAATTTCGTAAGAAGACCACGGTGCCAGACCCGGTCAAAGGCTTTCAAAATGTCGAGGCTCACTGGTAGAGCCTCGACAGCCACCTTACTATCAATAGCCGCCGCCCAGCGGTGTGTGAGTTACACGAGAAGATCGCCCGTCAAGCGACCGTCACGGAAACCGTACTCAAGGTACCTCAGGAGCTGTGTATTAATTACACGCTCCATCACCTTAGATAATAGGGAGGTGACGGCTATAGGCCCATAATTGGCCGGGTCGGTCCTGTCACCCAAAAAGGGCTCAGGATGCACGTGCGCGACCTTCGACGACGCCGAGGCTTGCTTCATGGAGTATGAAAGCGTGAAAAGGCGTGTAAGTACCGGACACAACACCGGACCACACCGCTTAAGTACCACCGCGAGAATGCCGTCTGGCCCACTCACTCGACTTATGAATATCTAGAGATTGAAGCTCCCACGTGACGTCCCGTTGCTTGAATTTAATTTCAGGCCAATAGATAGTAGATAAATTATGAAAATATCGTTGCTTCCCTTTGTTATTTTGATTGTTTTAAAAGATATTGCTATAAATAAGAGTTTTTATTAGTTTATCGACCAATAATAAGGACCTGGTCTGTTAATTTTGGAATTAACTTACATTAATAGCAAATTGATATGAAGGCTTTTATTGTTTTTATTTTAATTGATAAGGATAAGAGTTTTTAGTAATTTATCGATCGATAATGAGGACCTAGTGTGTTAATTTTAGAATTATTGCTAGGATGTTGTGTTTTTAAAATTTTTATTGAAACTTTTGAATTAAGCTAGTATTGACGATTATCGTAATGAGTTTTATTGTAAAACTAAATTTATATGCTTTATAGAAAAAAAGTTTTGCAGCATTTATGGGAATAAGATGATATTAAAGTATTATCATCATCACTCCCATCCCAAAAACTCGTAGAAGAAAATGATAAGTAACGAGTATCATATTTCTTTCTGATCACGCTGAACGGAGAATAAAATGATAATTGACATTATACAACTTTGAGGATGATTAATTTACACTAACTTTTTATTCTTTAAATATCTTAATTTTGACAGATGTTACACAAATTTGACTAAAACGATTCAAATGAAGAAAAAATAATGTTTTTAAAAACCTAACAATCACGCATCTATGTCCAGTATTTCCGGAGTAATCGTTGAAAACATGTTTTTTATTTTTCCTGAAAAGTTGTGTTTTTGCAGTTATCATTTTATTCTCCGGGGACGGCGATATGTATCTATAGATAGCTGTTTGAAAATGCTATTGAGGTTTCTAACATAATTTTTTTCTAAAGTGAATAGTTTGCGCAAGAGACACTTCCAAAGTGGAGAAATGAGTGTCCCCGCCCCCCTCTAACTTCTAAACTAAGAGAATGATAAATCTAAAAAAAATATATTACGTAGGTGCATTGCCATAAAAACTACCAACGAAAATCGGTTTGAACGAGATCGAGTTGGCAGTTTTTTTTAAATTGCGGTTTATGACGTATCATAAACCGCAATTTTCGCCTAGAAGAATCACTACCGCGACGAACGTGTTAAAACATCAATCAAAGTTACAACAAACTGCAAGAACTTTTATATTATACTAGCTGATGCCCGCGGCTCCGCCCGCGTGGAATGTTATTCCCGCTTCCCGGTCACTTAGGGGTATGAACAATAGATGTTGGCCGATTCTCAGACCTACTCAATATGCTCACAAAATTTCATGAGAATCGGTCAAGCCGCTTCGGAGGAGTATGGCAACGAAAACTGTGACACGAGAATTTTATATATTAGATTACTTGCTGCTACGGAACCCTTCATGGGCGAGTCCAACTCGCACTTGGCCGGTTTTTTTTAACGTGAGAAAAATCCCACATGGATGCTATGCCGGACTCCTGCCGACTAAAAACCACACGTACCTACCTAACAACCTACGGTTGGGAACCCCGGGTAAGCCCTCGGAAGGATATCCCAGGACTCCCAACAGACCTACGGCTACCACTACGGCCTCACCTAGGGGGTACCGTACATGTTAGGATGGGGGTATATAAAGATACTACAAAACTAACGCACCAAGTATCGCTCGACTAGTCAAAAACACCACTTTATGTGGGTACTTGTACGTATTCTGTTAGGAGCGTGTACCGCAGCGTTGAGTCATTTAAAATCTTCAGATGGATGATGAATTAATTGTCTTGCGTCACTACGATTGTTAATCTATCAAGTTTGAATAACAGACAGACATTGCTATTTACGAGGCAATATTCCATATTGCAGTAGCAGTTTATTTATTTATTTATTTATTAGGAACAAAAAACGGTTACATGTTTAAAACTTGGTTGGACCATCTGTATTAGGAGGACAAAGCCTACAGTAGTTCGGTTTGTTCAAACGTCGTAGGCTGGGACTACCTGAAGAAAGAACTAAGTTACGATGTCAATTGCTTAGAAGAGAAGTTGTGTCAAGTAGTAGTTTAGCCATTGAATTAAGAAATGTATTTAATAAATAAATTTACTTGGTTCATATATTATGCATTATGAATTTGTTAATCAGAAATCTATCTAACTAGGTATTATTATAAATGCGAATGTCTGTGAGTGTGGATGTTTGTTACTCTTTTACGCTGTAACGGCTGAACGGATCTGGCTGAAATTTGGTGCCTACAGAGATATGTTATAGTCTAGAAACAAAATTTCACGCAGGCGAAGCTGCGGGTACCAGCTAGTTGAAAATAAATCCTTAAAATTGCAATATTTTGTCGCACGTTTATAAAAACGGTTTTGGAGTATCTGATACATACTACAGATAGTGTTTGTTTGTTTGCATTAAAGTTGGGAAGCATTGTTGGCGTCCTGTGAATCCGTAATGAGCTTCAATGTTTGTACACCGATTGCTTCGACGTAGGTTTACCTATTTGTGTTTTCAAATAACGCTTGCACGTTTACTTGCTCTTTTGAAGACGTGACCAATATGGAACTACTACTTAGATGAAATGTTTTTTTGCCAGATTAATGGCCACTTTTGTCACTTTTATTTCGAGAACAAGTGTCTGTTGGAAATAAGTACAGGGTTAAACTTTCCACGTGCGGAGCAGATAATAACTGGTGTTCTAGTACAAGCCAGTGAATTCGCGAGCAGCTTGTGAACTGGCTGTGAATCATCGAGGGTTTTACAATCTGCTTCGAGTCGTTGCTTTACTCTTTACAAAAAGAAACGTCAGTCTTAAGCGCTCATGTTTCTTTTTAACGTGAGAAAAATCGCACATGGATGCTATGCCGGACTCCTGCCGACTAAAAACCACACTTATCCTACCTTACAGCCTACGGTTGGGAACCCCGGGTAAGCCCTCGGAAGGATGTCCCAGGACTTCCAACAGACCTACGGGCCCAACGGCTATCACTGCGGCCTCACCTAGGGGGTAGCGCACATGTTTGGATGGGGGTATATAAAGATACCTACTACAAGACTAACGTACCAAGTATCGCTCGACTAGTCAAAAACACCACTTTATGTGGACACTTGTACGTATTCTGTTAGGAACGTGTACCGCAGCTTCGAGTCATTTAATCTTCAGATGGATGATAGATTAATATTCTTGTGTCACTACGATATTTTGTTAATCTATCAAGTTTGAATAACAAATACTTACTATTTACGTTTCAATATTCTTATTGCAGTAGCAGTTGGCAATGCTAAAGTTGCGTCTATGCTGATTGAAAACATCCATTGACTGTGGTGACCATTTCGATTAAGGAACGCAAAAATTAAACATTGGTAGCCTATAACTTACACAATATTTGCATACATAAAATTTATGCAAGGATTTATGTAAGTTATAGGTACTGTTACATGCGGTAAAAGTGTCTTGGTTAAGAAGCTACAAAATGTAGTAATAAGTTTTCACCATCACTTTGTGTACAAACTACACGCGAAGCCTTATTTTTAGAGTCTGAGATGTTTGAATTGATAAATTAAAGTAATTAATACCAACTTCAAAGCCAGTAGGTACTACACAAAATAATTAGATTTTTTTTGTGCCGTTTTTTTTTTTTTTTTTGAGCCCTAGGGCACCACCCGGGAGCGAGGGGTGGAGGTAGAGAACGCTACATGCGTACCACACGGCCGGCCGTGTGATTATGTCAGACTCTTACTGACTAAACTCTACCTTGAGCCTCTAGCCCTTGGGCCTTGGAGACTCGTCGGAAGCGATCACCCTTCTAGGGAAGGGTGACGCAGCGTCACTCAGCTAACGCTGGGCATACGCTTGTGAAGTACTTTAACGCCGGGGGCACTAGGTATCCCCGTCGTGGACTGATGTGTAGGGAGCGAATGATGGCTCGGGTATCTAACTTGGGTGGGGACCAGATTCCTGTGCTGCACGAAGGCTTAACAGGTCGCTGGTTAACCTATTCGGGGGATCGGATAGTGAATGACGCGGCCTCCTCGTAACATGAGGCGTGGTTGGGAGAATTTGACGCGGTTCGTAGTCCGCTGCTTCTCTAATGAGAGGATTTGAGTGTTGTGTTGCGTTGTTGAAGAAGCGGGTCGAACTCGCTTTAAGGTACTCCTGCATAGTAGGGAGGTCAAGATCTCTATGTAGATCTGCGTTACGAGTATACCATGGGGCGTTAGCCGCCCGGCGACAAAAGTTATTCTGAACTACTTGCAACTTGTGAATGTACTTGGGATTTATGTGTGCGAATACTGGGGAGGCGTAAGTTAGTACAGGATGTATACATACCTTGTAGAGTGTTCGCTTGTTGCGAAGCGACATCCTACTATGCCTACCTAGCATACAATCGAGCCTACCTAGATAAAACCTAGCTCTATTTGACACTCGGCGAATGTGTGGGAGGAAAGATAGCCTTTCGTCAAGAGTGACGCCAAGGTATTTTGCCTCCCTTCGCCACGGTATCTGGTTGCCAAAGAGAGTAGGTGCCTGCGGAAGTGGCCGTTTTCGTGTGTTTCTCCGTTTCGCGTCGAAGCGGATTGCAGCGCTCTTGTCTGCGTTCACTTTGATGCGCCACTTGTGAAACCACACACCTAACCTATTAATCGAAGGCTGTAGCCTTTTGATAGCTGACGCGACCTGAGGGCTATTTACGTACAACGCCGTGTCGTCCGCAAATAGCGATAGCTGTACTCCCCTAGTGGGAATGGGTATATCGTTAGTGTATGTAATGTACAGTAACGGAGAGAGGGGAGACCCCTGTGGGACCCCCGCTGTGGGTGTACGCGGTGCTGATAAATACCCCTCGTGCCTATAACGAAAGCTACGGTCTGCCAGGAATTACTGAATAAGCTTGACGAGCCGATCAGGCATTCCTGATTGATAAAGCTTGTAAACGAGCCCTACGTGCCAAACCTTGTCGAAGGCTTTGGCCACATCGAAAAAGACCGCGACCGTCTTTTTCCTTCGTGGGTAGAACCCGTTTAAAGCGTACTCCACTATTCTGTGGACCTGTCGCGTGCAGCAGTGCTGCGGTCGGAACCCGAATTGGTGTCGTTCTGGAACAGATACTCTCTTACGTGACAGAGTATTGCCCTTTCGAACAGTTTGCCCATAGCCTTGAGGAGGCTAATAGGGCGATGATTAGCCGGGATGTGTAGAGCTTTACCGGGCTTCGGAATGCCGATTACGATTGCCATTTTCCAAGGAGTTGGAAAATGACATAGGTCGAAGCAGGCATTGAAGATGAGAGAAAGTACTGTTAGTACCTGGGTTGGCATATGCTTTAGTGCAGCATTGGAGATGTTATCGGCACCGGGAGCCTTCCTGACTTTTAGCCCTCTGACGTAGGTTTTCACCTCGTCAGGTGATACCGCAACCGCGGGTGCTGTCAAAGGGAGGTTGTTTCTCCGGTTTACTTCCCTCTCCACCATGCGAACGTGTGACGTATCATACGGCATCTTGGAGGGGGAACATTGATCTGCAATGCTGTCTGCAAAGCATTCCGCCTTTTCCTCGTCTTCAAATGCGAAGGAGCCATCAGGGCGGCTGAGTGGAGGAATGGTGACAATGGGGTCCGTACGAAGTGCTTTCGCAACTTTGTAAAACGCTACATGGGATGGAGATACCTCCTCCATGAGCTCACCCCATCTGTCGTTCCTCAGATCACTCAGGCGGGACCTGAGTTCGCGCTTTAACCGGTTCGCCTCCGCTCTAAGAGCGGGAGTCGGGTATTCAGCGGCTCTTCGCATTGCCGCCCGTTTAGCCTTCAACAGGTCTTTGACCTCCCGCGGCAGGTTACACTTCCTAGGAAGTGTAACCTCTCTCGAGTTGTCCTTCACCGTTGAAGATACTAAGTGCGTGAGTGTATCGACACTAGCGTCGATTTTGGCCCGGCTATCAAAGTGTTGTGTAGTGAGACCTGTGTGTATAGGGGAGGTGGGGTCATCCAAGGCTGTCGCCAAGGATAACTTCACCTTTTCCCAGTTCGTGAATGTCCTAACGTGTGGTCGTGTTGTATCCGCAGGACCCAACTTGAGCATGACTGGAAGGTGATCTGACCCTAGGTCGTCTAAGGTCTCGATCGCACCGAGCGCTAACGATATGTTTTTAACAATGGCCATGTCTAGAACATCGGGCGCATGTGTTAAATTATCTGGGAAATGTGTGCAGTCATAAGGACTGAACACTTCCATTTCTAAGGTTGATACTATCTCTCGGAGACGCCTCCCACTCGTCGTGGTTTTACGACCGTTCCACTCAGAGTGTGGGGAGTTGAAATCGCCGAAGAGGATAGTATGTTCTTCTAGGTTTAGGAGAGCCCTGAAATCACTTGCAAGTGGTGCTTTTCCAGATGGTATGTAAACTGAAACATCGTAAGGGTTTGGTGGCCCGTCATAGCTAGTTTACAGAACGTCGCCTCCATGTTTTCTAGCATGGGAGTTTTTGTGCCGCTTTGAATTTAGCTTAAATACAATTTGCATCATAAGTCTTTTTTTTATGTGTGGAAATCCTACATGGATGCTATCTCTACTACTCCTTTCGGCTAAAACCTCACGATGCCCTACAACTGTCTACGGCCGAGAGACTCGCATAAGCATTTCGAAGGATAAGTGGGGCTGACCTTATTGAAAATGGTTACTGTTACTTGTAACATTTTTAATACCAGAGGTGTTTCTCACACTATCTAGGGTTGACAGTGTGAGTTACTGACCCTTTTAGCTAGCTGATTTTATATTTCAAAAGCCGCTCATTATTACCTTTAACTTGGCCTACCGATTTCCATGTTAAAGGTAATCAAAACCAATGGCTTTACGTGACTTCGGAAGCACAGAGTCCTTTGTGACCTCTTACCTCAGGACCGGCAGTTTCAAAATAAATCAGCAATCTGTTTCTAGAGTGTATCTGTCAGTATATTAATAAACTATCCAAATCCCTCCCTGTCATTTAACAGACACTAAATTATTATCCTATCTTAACACTATTCCTCTCTCTCACTCTCTGGTAAAACGCTTCACTCTAATGAAACGATCCATCTTTGTCCGGTTGAAGTGACGTCACGACAGCTGTATTTAATTGCTCTTCACTGTTATTATTTCCGAGTTGTATACATAGCTATAGTTGATTTAGGTAGAACATTATTATTCACTCTGAAAGGTATCATTCTCTCCTCTTAAAAAATGCCGTACTCCATGGTAATCATTCCATTAAGTACAAGCTAGCTAGCCCCTCAGCCTCGGCCTTGCCCTTGTCATACTTCGACCCGATAAATTTATAATATCAATACAGGTACGTGAAGCGATAATTTAGGAGCCATCCATATCCATGTGGGATTTTTCTCATGTTAAAAAAAACCATGAGCGCTTAAGACTTACGTTTCTTTTTATAGAGAATAAACCAACGACCCGAAGCAGATTGTAAAACCCTCGATGATTCACAGCAAGTTCACAAGCTGCTCGCGAATTCACTGGCTTGTACTAGAACACCGTACTTATTTCCAACAGGCACTTATTCTTGGAACTAGCTGATGCCCGCAGCTTCGCCTGCGTGAAATTTTGTTCCTAGAATATAATATATCTCTGTAGGCACCAAATTTTAGCCAGATCCGTTCAGCCATAACAGCGTGAAAGAGTAACAAACATTCACTCACAAACATTCGCATTTATAATAATACCTAGTTAGATAGATTTCTGTTTAACAAATTCATAATGCATAATAATATGAGCTAAGTAATAGTAGTTTATGACACTGTTGCATAATAAGGGTTCTTATAACACGAGTGTGTTTTAAAAAAACGAGCCGTAGGCGAGTTTTTTTATAGTATCACACGAGTGTTATAAGACCAAGTTATGTATAGTGTCATACACTACTTTATCTACTCTCATACTATAATACCTGATTTCATTTTGTTGTGATATATAGTTGCTCCTTGATTTCGCCGGTAACAGGTTCATGGTCATGTTTGACGCAGTTTCCAGAATGTCTGGTGGTGTACAATTACCACCATCCTCGCTTTAAGACATGTTTTTACACAAAAACTAATTTATTTTACAAACAAAACCAAACTTTGTTTAATTTAAATGTAAAATGTTGGCGCCAAGGCGCAAACATCGATTGCGCATGCGTGTTTCTTTTTTTTTTAGGCTGCGGAGACCATAGATTTAGGATTTTTCGCTACTCTGGAGACACAATTTTTTTTTAAAGTAGAGGTTCAAACTTCTTTTTCAGCTGGAGATTGTTTATGGTGTATCGTAATGATTAAAAAGTTTTATTATGATATAGGTGTCCATACAAGACCTGTATCGTAATAAAACTTTTTTTTTGGCCTGTGCGTAATGTTTGTCATAATAGTATTGATTTCAATTTTATAATCTTTGTATTATAGTATCAGAGTAGATAAATTTATTTATTAAATACATTTCTTAATTCAATGGCTAAACTACTACTTGACACGACTTCTCTTCTGAGTAATTGACAACGTAACTTAGTTCCTTCTTCAGGTAGTCCCAGCCTACGACGTTTGGACAAACCGAACTACTGTAGGCTTTGTCCTCCTAATACAGATGGTCCAACCAAGACCTGGTAACGTAATAACAATGTAAATTTCATCAGCTGAGCGTTCATGTTCATTGTAATGGCTCTTTTCAGTCCTGTTGAATGTAGTCTACGTAGAGGCCATTCCCGTATTTTACAAAGACTTAGTGAGTCTGTTTCCTGACAGAATGCTGTTGGCACTATATGTAGAATAAAGTTCAGCCCTTCCATGACCAGTTGCTTATGGCTGCTGACAATCTTTGTCGTAAGGATTGAGCGTAGATGATTGACATGCCGTATTAATTGACCAGTGGATACTACCTAAAGGGAGGTCTTTCATTTTTTCTGGCTAGCCTTCTAAGGATTTTCTTCTTCTTTTCACAAATGTATTTTTGTCACACAAAATTTGAATAAATTAGCAATAATACTTCCATAAAGCATATTTGGTTAATATTATACCAAAATAGTGCTTTTTATTTAACTTT